>PPMW02000007.1:0-412794 GCA_003707025.2 Yamadazyma scolyti
AGAGAGACAGAGAGACAGAGAGACAGAGAGACAGAGAGACAGAGAGACAGAGAGACAGAGAGACAGAGAGACAGAGAGACAGAGAGAGAGTAGACAGACAGAGAGTAGACAGACAGAGAGACAGACAGACAGAGAGAGTAAAGAGTAGAGAGAGTGTGTGTGTGTGTGATAGTAGAGAGAGTGATAGTAGAGAGAGTGATAGTAGAGAGAGTGATAGTAGAGAGAGTGATAGTAGAGAGTGTTAGTAGAGAGTGTTAGTAGAGAGTGTGATAAGAGAGAATGATAAGAGAGAGTGATAAGAGAGAGAGATAAGAGAGAGTAGACAGAGTGATAAGAGAGAGTAGACAGAGTGATAAGAGAGAGTGATAAGAGAGAGTAGACAGAGAGAGAGAGTAAAGAGTAAAGAGTAGGGAGTAGGTGAGGAGAGAGAGAGAAACAGTAGACTGGCGACGACAGGCAGGACGCATATATTCAGGCGTTGAACGCCTTGACAACCTCTAACGCCAACAAGTGGTCCTCATCCTGGGGCAAGCCACTCACCGTAAGCGTGGCGACCACCGAATCAATGTTCTTCACTTTCTAAGGAATCGATCCTCCGTGGGTAGCGTAATCTTTAGAAGAAATGAAGAAAGCCTCTTCAAGTGGAACGCCCTTGATTCTTAACTTCTGGCCAACCAAGAAGCTGGAAACCCCAAACCTTACCACGGTGTTCTTCTTCCTCTGGACCCAATGGTCGTTGTCCAAAGCTATACCCTTATTAGTCGTGGTACGGAATAATTGGTGGCCATTAGTTAACGCAATGTCAATAACTACTGCCTTATTGGCATACTTTTGTAAGGTGAAATCTCTAGCGAAAACACCCAATTTCCAGGCTACGTCACTATTGAACTCATCAAACACTAACGCTTCGTCGTTCTCGAGCTTGCTGAGGTCTTCCAACGACCAGTTGAAGATGTTGTTGTCGCCCATATTAATATTTAAGCGAGAGCTTCGAGGAAAGCTTCGAACGGAGTGAGAAGCGGTGGGGAGTGAGAAGCGGTGGGGAGTGAGAAGCGGTGGAGAGTGTGGAGAGTGAGAAGACTGTGAAGAGAAGACTGTGAAGAGAAGACTGTGAAGAGAAGACTGTGAAGAGAAGACTGTGAAGAGAAGGCTGTGAAGAGAAGTCTGTGAAGAGAGTACTATCTACGAAGAGAAAACTAGGAAGCGTAGAGCTGAAGACTGCAAAGCAGAGTTGAAGACTGCCGAGTTGAAGACTGCCGAGTTGAAGACTGCAAAGCGTAGAGTTGAAGACTGCAAATCGTAGAGTTGATGGCTGCAAAGCAGAGTTGATGACTGCAAAGCAGAGTTGAAGGCTGCAGAGTTGAAGACTGCCGAGTTGAAGACTGCCGAATCGAAGACTGCCGGTCGAAGACTGCCGAATTAAGCTCCCCTCTCTCATGCCCCTCGTCTCTTCTCCCCCACTCGATTCTCTCTATCGCTTCCCACTTCCCTTCAAGCTCTGGACGTGCCCCCACCAGCCAGTTGAAGTTGAAAATTGAAAAATTTTCAGCTTTTAACGAAATTTAACATGTCAGACGAAAGAACCTTCATCGCTATCAAGCCAGACGGAGTCCAAAGAGGCCTCATCAACCAAATCTTAGGTAGATTTGAAAACAGAGGATTCAAGTTGGTCGGAATCAAGTTGGTTCAACCAACTGAACAATTGTTGAGAACTCACTACGACGACTTGCAATCCAAGCCTTTCTTCCCATCTTTGTTATCTTACATGTTGAGTGGACCAGTCTTGGCCACTGTTTGGGAAGGTAAGGATGTTGTCAAGCAAGGTAGAGCCATTTTGGGTGCTACCAACCCATTGGCTTCTGCTCCAGGTACCATCAGAGGTGACTTTGCCATTGACATGGGTAGAAACGTCTGTCACGGTTCCGACTCTGTTGAGTCTGCCAAGAAGGAAATCGACTTGTGGTTCAAGAAGGACGAGTTGGTTGAGTACAAGCACTCCTTATTCACCTGGATCTACGAGTAGATAGGTAATATACACTCCCTCTCTGTCTGTCCTCTGTCTGTCCTGTGTTTTCTGTCTGTCCTCTGTCTCTGTCTGATCTCTGTCTGCTGTCCTCTGTTCCATGTCTGATCTCTGATCTCTGTCTGTCCCCTGTCCGTCCCCTGTCCCCTGTTCGCTAAGAGATGTACATGACAAATGTGCCAAGAGATCATGACAATTGTGCCAAGGTGATCTCTTCTTAGGACATCACCAAAATAGATGTTGGATCTCATGGCATCGATAGGATCACTCCTGTTTTGAGCTAGGGTTAAGTACTCTCATAGCTCACGGCTCCATGGCTCGAAGACAACTACAGTCTTGTTATTATTGAATATAAATAGAACTATGTTATCACCACTAAGACACCGACCCAACTGTGACTTCCAGATTCACACCACCCAATTGTTGACTTGCAGAGTTGTTGCTCTTCAAATCCGTTGGAAATCTGCCACTGCTTCTCCATCGCTGCAAACGGCCTAAAAGAGATATTGCAAAATTCACAATACATCTCCAAGGCTAATAACAACTACGAGTCTCAATGACACCCAACAGTATCTGACAGTCACACGCTTTCATAGTTAGCCTACTTTACAACCTTAGAATTTTCTACCTAAACTACTCTTCCTAAATTAGTGTACCTTAATTATTGTACTATACTACCACATTACCTGGTACGAACTCTTATAAAGTCAATTCTATCTACCATATCCAGTTCTGCTTCTGGCCTCCTTCTGGCCTCCTAGTCGTTCCTTCAGCCCAGTCTCCGGCGGCGTCTCCGGCTCAATACCACGTCTCCCCACACTCTTGGCTGCCTTCGCTCTGCTCAGTCTCAGTATTTTTCACTCATGGACGACATATTTGAAACAGAATACAACGACAACGACAACATAGACGACGGCGAGGACAATGCAGACGACATGGAGGTAGATGACAACAACGACGAAAACGACGAAAACGACGAAAACGACAACGACGACGAGAACGACGACGACGACGAAGAAGAAGATGAGGACGACGACGACGAAGAAGATGATGATGAAGATGACGAAGGAGGGTTTGTAGACGCTAAAGAGCATTCTAAAGACGACGGACAGGATGGCGCAAAACAAACATCTAATCTTGGCATACGAGAAAGTATTATAAAGAGAGCTAAAGTAGCTAAAGACTTCGATATAGTACCATCAGTAGCCATACCATATGCTACTCAATGCCATACATTTGCATTCAGTGATGGTCCTAAGTATATTGTAACTGGTGGGGAAGACGGGTTCATTAGAAAGTATGATTTTATAGCTTCTATTCAAGGTAAACTGCCTCTTACTATGGCCCAGAAACATAATCTCATAGATTCAGTCACTAAAGCTGGGATTATAAATTCTTATTGGGAGAATGAACAACCACTTACCAAGACAGAACTACTTGAACGGTACCCAAAGATCAAACAGAGTGATTTTACCTCTGGATCTGTGACATATGAACCTAAAATAAGTCCGGTTTATGCAGTTGATGTTGAACGTAATGGATATTGGTGCCTTTCTGGAGTCCAATCCGGAGGAATTTCCTTATATACTATGCGTTATAATGAAGGTCAACTTCACCATTACTTCCGTCATTCTACCAAGAAGGGAACTTCCACTTCAACTGGACATACTGATGCAATTTCTCAGCTTAAATTGAACCAGTCCCAAACTCAATTCCTTTCAGGATCTTGGGATAAAAGTATACGTGAATGGGACCTTAATACCGGGAAATGCACCAGAGTCTTCACCGGAAGTTCAGGTCAAATATCTCAAATAAAATTCAGACCTCAAGGGCTTGGTGATTTGACTCTACAACTTGATAGTAATACTGAGAGTGATATGGAATCGCTCTTCGGAGACTCAGATGAAGAAAAGGAACAGCAAAAGG
The DNA here is from genome assembly GCA_003707025.2 of Yamadazyma scolyti. NCBI lineage: Eukaryota > Fungi > Ascomycota > Pichiomycetes > Serinales > Debaryomycetaceae > Yamadazyma > Yamadazyma scolyti. The sequence continues at coordinate 3,950 of PPMW02000007.1, forward strand.
AGACCAAGAAGAAGAAAAAATCTAACTCTAAAGTGTTGACCAATGATAATGTATTCATGAGTTCTTCTAGTGATGGTACTATAAATATATGGGATGTAAGAAGTGGGAATAATTCACCTGTTATAAAATATGGAGTGCCTGTTAAAACTCCCCCTTGGTGTGTTAGTGCTACATGGACAAATAGTGGAGATAGTATATTTGTAGGAAGAAGGAATAGTACTATCGATGAAATGTCTCTTAAAATGCCAAATGTAAGACATGCATCTTCTACATCATACACTCCAAATGTATTGAAAACGCTTCATTTCCCTAAGATATCGGGTCCAGTAACAGCCCTTTCAACCATGCCCAATGATAACTTTTTGTTATGTGGGTCCCAGGATAATATCAGATTGTATAATTTGAGTCTATACAACCCAGAGGATCCTACCACCACCATAGATAAGAAGGTGCAGGCCACACCGTTCTTGATTGTTCCAGGCCATCAGGGTGGTGTGCTCAGCGCATTGCATGTGGATGAGACAGGTAGATTCATGGTGTCTGCTAGTGGTAATAGAGGCTGGGGTAATGCCATTCATACGGATAGCGTGATTGTGTATGAGATCGACTTTGAGTAGAGCTTAGAGCTTCGAACGGGAGAGCTTCGAACGGAGTGAGAAGCGATATGGGTTGAGACGTGAGTCAAGCTGAGTCTTGAGCTGTAGGAAGCGAGTAGAGCTGAGAGTATGTATTAATATAAAGAAGAACTGAACGGTCACATCTGACAGCGGAGCCCCAGCGGGAGCCATAGCGGAACCATTGCACCTACAGGAAGCAGCATTGCATCTCCAGCACAACCCACACTCTGGACTCACACTAGGGACTCACGACATTGTAGAGCGAGTTACGCAAACTGCCCAACCCAATGGTATGGACCCAGCCCAACTTCTTGGACAAAAGAAAATGGAGCAAAACCCCCACAAACCCCACCGTCAAGCTGATCTTATAGATAGTCGTAAGTTTGAAGAAGTTATTTCTCTTCTTTTCGTTAGACTCTGAAAAGAGCATCTTCTTGAAGTATGTAGATGAAGCTTTAAGGATCTTAGTATTGAGCGACAGTGTAGATGATTGTAGCGATGACAACGACGAAGAAAGAGAGAATCCAGATTCATATTCAGTTTCATCATCATCATAATACAGTCTTTCAATAGAAAGATTGAATTCAGCTAATTGATTCATTTCTGAGTCTTGAAGGGTAATGATATCACACCAAGACATCAGATCGATGTTAGTTAGTACAATATCTTGTACAGGGGAAGTTGTCAAGTAAACAGAATGACAATTATATTGTCTGAACCAAACATCAAAAGTATTTGAAGAATTACTCAATTTACTCAAAGGATAATTATCATATAAATAACTTGATTTACTTAATATAGTAGAAACATCCTCATCCAGAAGATGCTTAAAAAGGTTATTTGATGATAGAAGATTATGTAACATATCTCTATCAACAAGTTCAAAATCTGTAGTGTTGGAATCAAGCCCAAGTTGAGTAAGAATGGAGGATTTGTTATAGACTAAGGTTGCAATATAAATGTAAATAGTAATCAATATAGAATCATAAGAAAGACAAAAATCCCATATTTTGAGTAGTTGGTTGACATTTGGAATGTCATGACTGAAAATAGTCAAAATCGACGATAATGCCTGATGAAAATTATAGTCATAAGATGATCCATTTGTCATTATAAATGTATTATTCAACTCTTTTATGAGCTTGAATAGTTGATGGTCTACAACTTCTAGGACCGCAGGTATGAGTCTTAGATGCTGTAATGAGAGGTTAACATCACTAGTCATATAATCTCTTAGATGATATAATGATAGTTTCTCTAACATTGAGTAACTTTCTTGAACATCGGGAAAGATCAATAACACCACACTGGCAACATCATGGAACCCTTGGTAGTAGTGGAGGTACTGGTGGTTCCTGAGAAACGTGCTTATTAGCTGTTGTAGGTCGGTTTTGGACGGAGCAAGCGACGTTCGTTTGATGTCCAACATCGCCTGATCTTCGTCCGGGTGCCGGGCAGCGCTACCGCCAGCAGCACCATGGGCGGCGAGATCAGGGGGACCAGGGGTCGCAGGGCTGTTCCCCCGGCACTCAACAAGCTTAGGCCAGAACTTGGCCCGGTTCTGGTTGGTGAGAAGCCCTAATTCTCTGATGAACGTGAGGTCCTTATCGCCAACACTGGTGATGTTTTCGGGGTAGGGGACGACTAGGGCGTCGGTGAGTTCTGGGATGTCCATAGCTTCGAACGCAATGAGAGCTTCGAACGCAATGAGAAGCGATTAGTGAGCCGAGATTAGCGGCTGGAGCTTCCAAGCAGTGAAAGCGATTAGTGAGCAGATTAGCGGCTGGGTCGAACGGCGAGAAGCTGAGATCGCAGAGCCTCAGCGGCATGCGATAAGAAGTGCAGAGACGCAGGGACGCAGGACGCAGGACGCAGGACGCAGAGATGCAGAGATGCAGAGATGCAGAGGCAGCAGAAAAGTGCAACAAGCGAATAAGATAAGCTGAAGGTGAGAGCAATTTAGGGGAGGTGGTAGGGGAGTGCAGTGCCCTCAGCTTTGTGTGGTCTCTCTGTGTAGTTTCTCTGTGTAGTTTCTGTCTCTCTGTCTCTCTGTCTCTCTGTCTCTCTGTCTCTCTGTCTCTCTGTCTCTCTGTCTCTCTGTCTCTCTGTCTCTCTGTCTCTTAGTCCCCCACTACATCGCTTCTCACTCCGTTCGAAGCTCTGGCTCTGCCCAGACACCATCACCAGAAAAACAGAAAATACATAAATACACCAAATACGGAATATACAGAAAACCAATCATTTTCTCTCATGGTGGCTGCCTCGCCCCACTTCGGAGCTGAGCTCAGCGAAAAATTCTCATGACTGCCCCAACGCTTGCCAAGGTGTCGCTCACCAGTACGGGCGTGTCGCTCGCATGGCCCACCCCGTCGAGCTTCCACCACATCTGGCTCAGAGACAACTGCCACTGTGACCAATGCTACTACGCCGTCACCAAACAAAGACTTCTCAATTCCGCTACGATAGACCCTGACATCACGGCATTGTCCGCCGACGTCATCGACAACAAGCTCCACATCACCTGGAGTCAAGACAACCACAGGAGTGAATACGACCTTGACTGGCTCTATCTTCACGCCTACAACCCTCCCTTAGTGGCTCCACAGGACAAAGTTGCTGGGGAAAAAGAGCTTCTTGAGCTCCATTATTGGGATGTGGCCGACATCGAAAAAGCGCTCCCCACCGTCGACTACAATGACATCATCAAATGCACTGATACAGAAGAAGACGCAATTGCAGACTGGGCACTTAAGATCTGGAAGTACGGATTTTGTCTCATCGACAATGTCCCAGTGACCCCGGAAGATACTCAGGTATTGGTAGAAAAGCTCATGTATATTAGACCAACACATTACGGAGGGTTCTGGGACTTTACCAGTGATCTCTCTAAGAATGACACTGCTTACACAAATATCGATATCAGCTCTCACACCGACGGTACCTATTGGAATGATACTCCTGGTCTTCAGCTTTTCCATCTCCTCTCTCATGAAGGTGAAGGTGGAACTTCGTCTTTAGTAGATGCTTTTAGGTGTGCTGAACTCCTCAAGGTCCAAGACCCTGAAAGCTTTGAGGTTCTCTCAAGAGTTCCAGTTCCTGCTCATTCAGCTGGTGAAGAAAAGGTGTGCATTCAACCTGACATCCCAGCTCCAGTTTTCAAGATCCATAATGGGAAATTACTTCAAGTCAGATGGAATCAAAGTGACAGATCGACTATGGACAATTGGGAAAACCCCCAAGATGTTCCCAAGTTCTACAAGGCTATCAGATCTTGGTATAAGATCATTTCCGACCCCAAGAATGAGTTGTTCTACCAACTCAAACCAGGCCAATGCTTGATCTTCGACAATTGGAGATGCTTCCACTCCAGAACTGAATTCACCGGAAAGAGGAGAATGTGTGGTGCCTACGTGAACAGGGACGACTTCCTCTCGCGGTTGAAGATCTTGAACTTGGGGCGTGCTGCCGTGTTGGACTCGCTCTAGACTATTAGGAGCGTAGCGACTGGTGGTGTGATTGCTGCTCTGAGGCCGCTCTGAGGCCACTCTGAGGCCACTCTAAGCGTAGCGACGCCGACTATGTAGTCTCGTATATAGTGCTTAGAGTAGAATTATGTATACTCCAGCTTTAGTAGTAACAGCGGACGTGAAGGCCAGGTTGCAGAAGACTGCCAGCCGGATAGTAGTGCCTGTACTTCGAGCCCCAGACGCAGACAGCGGGGCAGCCCCACCTGGGGATCACATGCAGGAGAAAGTTATTACACAGGAATTTACAGGTTAGCTCTGTTCACTCCACAACTCTGTGAGCTCGATTCGAGATCGGCTGCTGGAGCGATGGGAAGTTTAGAGCTCAATCTGCTGCCTGAGAGATTGAGCGACAGGAATATTCGAGTTCGATCCGCCAACTTGCTCTCGCTATCTCTCATTCCGCTATCTCTCTCTCCGCAAATCTTCATTCCGCCACCTACGCTTCTCTCCGCTCTCCGCACTCCGCTCACTTCTCAACAATATATTCTATAACTATGAAAAAAAGTACAGCTATCGCTTCTCTCCGCTAGCTTCGCTAGCTTGGTTCGAGGCTCAGCCTAAAAAATACAGACATTGTCAAGATCCCAACCCTTTGGATCGTTGAACCTCAAGTTTCTCTCCAATTCGTCAACGGCTGCAAAATCTTGCTCATCCAAACTAAAGTCATTGAACAACAAATTCTGCTTCAATCTGTCCTTGTTGGAAGACTTTGGAATAACAGCAACATTTCTTTGAGTAGCCCATCTCAATAATACTTGTGATGTGGTCTTACCATGTTTCTTAGCAATCTCACTAATGACGTCATGAGTCAACAAAGATGGTGAGCTCTTAGCTGCAGGATTATCTAATTCAATATATGAAGTACCACCAAATGAAGAATAAGCAGTAATGGTAATACCTTGCTTCTGAGCATAGTGAACCAATTGCTTTTGTTGTAAGTAAGGATGGTGTTCAATCTGTAAGACTGCTGGAACAATTTCCGCTTGTCTTAAAAGATCGGTGATGAGACCTCCATTGAAGTTAGAAATTCCAATAGCCTTAACCTTCTTACCAGCCTTGTAGATCTTCTCAAAAGCTCTCCAAGTATCAATAAGTGGAGTATTATCAAATTCAAGTCCTGGTCCATATTCTTGAACTGGATACTTCTTCTCGAATGGTACAAACTTGAAGGCAACTGGGAAGTGAATTAAGAATAAATCCAAGTACTCTAATTGCATATCTTGTAAAATACGATCCAAAGATTGTTCAACTCTCTCTGGCTCATGGTAGTTGTTCCATAACTTAGAGGTGACGAACAAATCTTCTCTCTTGACTAAGCCATCATCAATAGCCTGCTTGAGTCCATTTCCAACTTGTACACAGTTACCATAATCTTGGGCACAGTCAAATAATCTGTAGCCTTCTTTGATGGCATTGTAGATGGTGTCGGCAGCGACATCTTTTTCGACTTTCCAAACACCGAATCCGGTCAATGGCATTTCAACTCCGTTGTTTAACTTAACTGACATTATTAAATATTTCTTATGGTGGTTTTGGAGGATTCCTGGGGTTTATATAGTGAAAAATTGGAGGGGGGATTCGACGACCCACTTTTTGCGCAAGTAGTTCCGAGAACTGCAGGTTAGAGTTGCAGGTTAACCTATTGTGGTAATAATAGCCGCTGTTGGCGCCAACAAAAGAAAAAACACCTCCTATTGAATCATGGGGTAAAGCAAAGCGTCAAAGGGTGTACAAGAGTGGAGAGTAGATGGGAGCTACAAGAAAGCGGTATATGTATTAGCTATTTGAACCACCATGCACAGATCTGCCTACTCGCTCCGCTCAAGCTAGTCTAATATATTCGCTAACTATGAAATATTTAGTTCTCTGACTACATAGCTCTCCGTCCCTGGAAGCCCTTCCCTCCGCTACGTCGCTGCTCTCTCCGCTACATCGCTGCTCTCTCCGCTACGTCGCTGCTCTTTCCGCTACGTCGCTCTCTCTGCACGTCGCTCTCTCTGCACGAAGCTCTGGAAGCTGGAAGCTCCTTACACAGTACGCCTGTCACTCATGAACCTAATGATAGGCCCAAGGCCGGTGATTTCCACCGTTTTTTCAAACCAACCTAAAAGAATACCGCCCTGTTTGGCTCCATAAGGGGTACCCATAATCTTATATAAGTACTTGACCAAAGTATCCTGTTGAAGAGGGGCCAATTTCTTGACGAACCCGGTGATATCACTATTATTATTCTTGATAGAGACCAATACTTCAAACACCAATTCATCGTACTTGGCCTTTGCAGCGTCGCTGGCTAGATAAGGCGGATTCTCTAATGCTAATTGAAGAGACTCGCCGAATTGGCCCTTCGTAAGTTTAGATTTAACTTCAGTTATAAGAGCAGGGATTTCTGCATCAGTCAACAGACTGGTGATAGCTGGCACGAGCTCCTCTTTTGTAAGGAATTTGTCTTGCTCCAAAGCGTCGATGTCGATTCTCCTCCAGTCTTCCATGTTTGGTTAGCGAGAAATGGGAGAAATTGTCGCGAGAATGGCGAGAGCCGCCGCGAGAATAACGAGAGCCGCCGCGAGAATAGCGAGAGCCGCCGCGAGAATAGCGAGAGCCGCCGCGGGAGTGGGAGTTTTAGCGGTAGAGCGTCGAGCGAGAGTCCGCGTCGGAACGTCGGAGGCAGAGCGTCGGTGAATTTCTACAGCATTTAGGTCTCTTTCTGAGGAACTTATCTGACCAGAGGAAGAGCGGACCATGGGCTTGTCATTGTATTGAGATAATCACACTTGTCGTGCCCTGATCATAGCAATCCAGGCTAAAGTTACTTCTGCACTTTTACAAGCGCTGCTTTGCAGCTATCTTGCATCTGCCTTGCAGCTATCTTGCATCTCTCTTGCATCTATCTTGCATCTACCTTGCATCTATCTTGCATCTACCTTGCAGCGCCCTTGCAGCGGCCTTGCACTAATATAGGGGGGTGCGCTACTTTACTACCGGAGGCTATGCAATGCTTATCTCTACTAGTCTACTCTACACTACCCAGAGACAACTTATGTGGTTCGTTTATTCAACTAGATGCTTTTTTTGGGACTTTTTTGGACTTTTTGTTGGGCGTACCCTTAGTTTTGGCTTTAGGAATGGCCTTGCGTTGGGGCGGCCGTTTGGCGTGCTTGAGTTTGTTGTGTCTGATAAGGCTGTCTCTTCTGCTGAAGGGCTTTTGGCACTTGGTACAGAAGAAGAGTAATTGTTCTATTAGCTGAGTGAGATGCTTATCGTCAGAGATAATGTCATTAGTGCAACTGTCTACATGACTAGCAATGACATGTCTTCTTAGCATTGGCTTTTTATTGAAACCCACCAACATGAAAGGACATTCTTTACAAGGACACTTGTATTTCATGTTCCTTAAGAGATCGTATTCATCATAATGCAAGAGTAATTCTTTAAGGTTGCAAAATTTTTCCGGACAATGATGGCACTCTAATTCTTCTGGTTCTAATAAACAATGTTTATACCGCAGAATTACCGTATGAGCAAGCGTAACCGGCTCATCTATTGAGCCAATATTGGTATTGGGGGTTTTGAATCCAAACTCGGAAATGTCTAAATTCGGTAAATTGTCCGTGCTTGAATTTCCCGAAATGTCTGCATGATCGTGCATTGTGTCTGCCGTATAGTTCCAGAAAGGCGGCTCTTCACCGGGGGTAAAATCTTCACCGGGGGTAAAGGCGTCACCAGGGGTGGACGAATTTGACCAAAAGTCGTTATCAAAGTCAATGCTATCATCAAAGTCATAGTTAAAGAGGTCGGAATACTCTTGATCGGGATGGGAATGAGATCCGCTCTCGAGGAATCCGAACTTTATGGGTGTTAGGGGCGAGAAAAGCTTCTTTTCAGGGGAGATTTGGTGGTAGTGTATCAATTCTTCTACCGCCTTATCATACAATGTGTGGGTATGTGGTTTCATCTCTAAAATCTGCTGTAAATCGTTAGGGCTCACTAGCGGTGGAAGCGCCAGTGCCCCCAGCGCAAATTCGAGTCCAGCCAGCGCAAGTCCAGCTTGCCCAAGTCCAGCCTGTGTTGCAAGTGCAAATGCAGCCTGTGCCGTAAACGCAATTCCCGCTTGCCCAAACCCTGTTTGGTCTACTCCTGGCAGGGCTTGCCCAGCGGGCCGCTGGTAAATTCCTAGCTTCAAGTTAAGATTGATATTGTCTCTATGAAGCTCATTGGTCTCCTCGTCCCTGTAATACATGCTGACTATTATACGGTTATATCCCTATATTTATACAGATCTAGGCAATCTTAAATATATACGAGAAGGGAAACCTTATTATGTTTGGTTTCAGATTTCACCCCGGGCACATGTGCAGAGGGTTTATTTTATTAGATTAGGGGTAGGCGTAACATGTGATGGCAGACGGATATAGATTTGCATATTTGAAGGGTACTAATGGAGTATAGAGGGTAGTTATATATATAGGAATTGCTGTCGATCGTTGTCGGGATTATAGCAAAGGTGATTTATGGCGAAAAATCAGGGTCTGGACCAACGAACCGCATCCTGAATTGGGTAAGGATCTGCATGCACCAATATACGCTGCACCTCTCTTATTGTTGGTTGTGTGCCCTCCGTTTCAAAATGCGCTAGGCCATGTAATTGCCTCCCATTACGGATTAATGACTTGCGTCTCCTCTTATCTTGTGGTGAGCTATACGCAGGATACGAGAAATTGAGCGGTGAGTCGAGTTGAAGGGAAGTCGAACCTGAGAAGCGGATAAGAAGTCGTCACTTGCAGGAGCGAGGAATAGGGGAGTTATAAACCACCTAAAACCCTACAGGTCAAGAGGAACTTCGTATCAGAACTTGCCTTTATTTTTTATTTGAACAATGGGTTTATGAGGCTTGGGGAACAAACCACTGGAAGTTCTGGATTATTTTTTAATAAGTTTAAAACAAGGATAAGAATTGCATGTTGGAAGCGCACTCTGAATTGGACCCTAATCTCACACCTCCCTTATCGGAGTTAGGTTGCAGCAACATCAGGGTTTTATTAAAATGCCGCACAGGCTGATCATCTTTAAACTTGCCATCGGGTGATAGGTTATATACAATATAGGTTAACAATTGGTTATATACAAGAGGTTTTATACAGTACGGGCCGTAAAAGTACTAGGTTTACCCCACCATTAACGCCCCACATGTAGTAATATAGTAGATAATACGGCACAATAGCAACACTAACAAATAAGCGGGTATTTTTTAAGTGCACACACTAAGTCCACGATACACTTTATTTTCACACACTTTATTTTATTATTCCCTTGCCAGTTTTTTATTTTCCGTTTTTGATTTTTGAATTTTTTTTTTTTTTTGAGTTTTTTAGCAAATTTTAGAAAGTATGCATTTCCGCTGGATAATTAAACTGTAATTCCTGTCCGCTGGTTGGTGATAATTATTGCAAAATTTAAATTTTATAATTGTGGAGCTGAAGGAATACTTGCAACATTGCGATTGACCATACCAACAGAATCGCCATGGCCTGATTGAAGTATGCTGCTGTGGCCATTCCACTCGCTCCTCGCGCCATTCTCTGGCCATCTTCTCTCCTCGCTTCTCACTCCGTTTGAGGCTCATAAGCCCACTGTGGCGTCAGCATCGCTTCTCACTCCGTTCGAAGCTGTTGACCATGAAACCATACTCCAAAACAAATAGAACGGCCATTGCGTGTATTGGATGTAGACAGAGTAAAGTACGATGTATCAAAACTACCATCCCCTGTGAACGATGTAAGAATTTAGGGCTTAAATGTGAATTCAATATCAAGAAGTCCCAACAATCAGGACTTATTAATAAGAAGATCATGGAATCGCATGGATTGATTCCCACAAGACTGGAAAAAACCCCTACGATTCTCATAGTATTACCGGAAAAGGATGTGATTATTGAGGTTATGAATCTCTATTTTGCTAATCAATACCAGGGAATTTTCCCATTCATACATAAACCTACATTTCTTAGTTTTTTACAGTCTGATGGTTTTATTCCGTCAACTTATATTGAACAATATCAGCATAATGAGTCATATGAAGCAAGTTTGTCATCTCCTGATCCCGTTCTTTTGCTTTCTATCTTAGCTCTTTGTGCTCGTCTTCATAAGGGTCTATCTCATGCATATGGCAAATTTCTGGAACATGAATCTCCTGAATCATTTCAACCCGGTCCAATTCTGGATCAGCAAACGTTATCTGATACTGATATGGCGTCTAATGCATCTAAGTACTTTGGATGGCATGCCAGACGATATATGAAGGAAGTCTTCGATAATCCATCAGTACAAAGAATTCAAGCTTTTACTCTCTTAAGTAGTCATGAATGGGGTGAAGGTAATAACTCTAGAAGTTTCTTATACGTTGGAATTGCTGCTAGAATGGCACTAGTTTTAGGTTTAGGAAAAGAGGTGAATGAAGAGGCCTCTCATACTATGAAACAAATAGTGATTGAAAGTAAACGTAGAACAATATGGTCAGTGTACATGATGGATAGATGTAACTCTAGTGGTCGTGAGAGATCGTCTGCAATACGAATAGAAGACATAACCGTAAGATTACCTTCGTCTGAAGATGATTTCTTATTTGGTAATATCAGCCTGTCTTTGACTTATCAGCAGTTACTTTCTACTCTACAATCTGGGCCCACCGCAGGCCCAGGCGCAGATCCCGGTAGAGTTCCCAGTACTGAACGGGTATCGATTACAGGATATACTATTGTGGCATTCGAGATATGGGCAAAGATTGCAAAATGGGTAGGAGAAGTTGGTATAAAATATGAAAAACTGTCACCTTGGATAGCTGGATCAACCTTTGAGACCTTGAGCAGAAGTATTGATGACATTGATGCTACCCTCCCACAAAGCTATAGAAATTCTGAATTCAATTTGAAGATGCATATTGAATTAGGAACTGCTACTCATTTTGGATACTTCCATGCACTTTTGTTGCTTTGTAGAATCTTTCTAAATAGAGAGTATCTTTTCTGCAATCCCAATTCGTTCCCTGATGGTTGGTGGATTGAACACACTCTTCAATTATTGACGTCCATAGAGAAAATGTCTACCCTAATTCTGCAATTACAATCTCGTAATTTGATGGTAATAGCTCCATTTACAGGGTTTGAGGTGTTTACTTGTGCAGTAACTTCACTTTATTTCTGTGCTTTTCCTAATGAAATTCTTATAGACCATTTCACAATTATAGATGTGGAGTCATGGAAGTACAAGTATAAGGCATTGGCAGTAAGTAATCTCGAAACGTTGGCTACTTGGGCTGAATCGTGGGAACTAGGAAGAAAATGGCAAGAGTTATCAATCAATTTAGGGATTATATTTGGTCAACTTGCCAATACTGGTGCTGGCGATATCAACTCTGATATACTTAGACACTCCATGCAAGATTACGGAAATGGGAAGGTCACAGAGTCAAGCAATAAGATGGTGAATGATATTGACATCACAAGATTCTTGAACAATAGCAATACCCCTTTTGATGGTAAGGGGGAGGATGAATTTACATCTATAGAGCTTATCTCTCCTCCTCAGTTTCTATCTAATAATTCACCTAGTATATTCCCCGGTTGGAATATCGACATGTAGCTCGATCTTGGAACGGAGTGGGAAACTATGCCTATTATTATACCCAGTTTAGCTTCTTTTAAATCTAAATTCTACATTCTTATTATAGGCCAGAGAGTAGAGAACTTCGAACGAGTGAGAGGCGATGCAAGACCAGAGAGTAGCTATTTGCTCTTCCAAATCCGGGAGTATCTAGAGGCATGTGAAGCAAAGGCGTTTATGAACTACATATACAGAGACTGATGTTCTTGCTACTTCCAGTCAAGCACCCTTGGATCCAGCCGAGACATATCCCAGATAAATCCTTCACTCAAAGTACCCTTGGATGTCCAACTAAAGTATGTCTAGACTAATTGGTCTTTTTGCTTCGCTTCCACTCAAAGTACCCTTGGATGGTATTCAAATACTGGTGAGAATACTGCTCACTACTACTATACCTCTTGATGGCAACAACAGAGCCAACCTCCTCGGAAGCGGCCAAAAACTTATCAGAGACATCATAGGCTTCAGCTATGACCTTATCAAGAATCCTATAAGGGACAGTGAATCGAGTTTCAAAACCAGTTCTAGTTGCTTCACCTACAAGTTCCTTCTTGTTATCATTGCCAATGGAATAGAACTTCCAGTTCTTGGTCCTAGTGTCTCCATTCCAGCTAACATATAAGGTTGTGGATCTATCCTCATTTTCTTCGCTGTATAAAGCGATTTGTTCATGGGGAATACCTGTCCAATTGTACTTGAAAGCACGATAGTTTTCTGCTTTATTTCCTAATTTCCCAGAGTCAACATAGGTGTGAAAAATAGCTTTAGCATCAGGGTCAAATTCAGTTACAGCACCTTCAGATCCCCAATTGACAAGTACATTTCCATTGGGTAACACTTGAGTTGATCCTTGTGATTTAGAAAGAAGATTATCTGGTGGGATTCCATTAAAAAGAAGCTTGGCAGTCCAATTAGATGTATCAACCTCAATAATTTTGCCAGATGAATGGGTGTTATATTGCACAGTTTTTCCATCTTTATTCTCAGTACCATGGGCAGAATTATCATATAAGGAGATGATTTGTGTCTTCTTATCTTCAGAAGTATGTAAATATCTTGCATGGTGTTGAAATGAGAAGTTAAACGTTCCTTCGAAGTCAGAAGATGTAATACCCGGTAATCCTCCCAACTTCCATATAACTTCACCTGTCTTTCCATCAACCTTATAAATAGCAGAAGCATCTCTAGCAGACAACAAATAATTACCGTCTTCATCCTTGTCGACAGAATTGATATGGAAATAATCCCATGCATCACTGGAGTTGAAACCTGCACCAGCTTGGCCTTCATCAATTGGAAGAACTGATTCATCAGGAGATATATGATCCAATGAAGACCACTCAAACAAAACTTCTCCAGTTTCAATATCCAATTCTTGGAAAATAGCATCAACTATCCACTGCTGTTCTTTAGAGCTTGCCCAGTTACTCAAATCGGCTGGCCTTGGTTGGTAGATCTGAACTAAACCAGTCTTTCCATCAATAATATGGAATTCGTGCTTATCGATAATTTTGTGATTACCAGCACGTAATTCCTTAACAGTTTCATAATTCTGATCTAAGAAAGTAATATGTCCATGTCCATGTCCATATCCTGGGTTATGAGAACCTTCAAAGCTAAATAAAATATCTTTACCGTTGATATTTCCTGCTTGGAAATTAGTTGCCCAAATAGAATAGTAGCTGAACCCTGACCACACCAATTCACCCTTATCAGTGAAAATGTATGGTGCCGCTTGTCTTGGACCATGAGTTACTCCGATATCTGGGAATCCGCTAAATGGTGCTATGAATAAATACCCATCCTCAGTGCCCTCAGCATCAATGGTGATATTCAATTTGGGAGGCGCCAAATCTGGCCTCGACCTATATTGCCAGTCAGCCTGAACTAGACTGGATACAAGGAGAAATAAGAATGTAATTGAGATCATTAATAGAGTATTCAGGATGGGAGTGAAATATATAGTTTTTGCAGCCACATTCTAATCGGGTCGGTTCGGTTCGTGAACCAAGAGGGAAGCAGAGTTATGTACAGGAAAGCCTCAATTACCTATGTACAGGCCCATCTTGCAGCCAGTGGGTACAGGCAAGAGTGAAAAACCCAGCTCTCTACTACAATATTCGTTAAACAAATTATAACCATACACCTTATGACTTGACATGAAAGTATTAAGACCATCTTTCAGATGCAATCAGAACAATCACTCAAAATTTGAGGTATAAATTTATTAGATAAATTCATGTCAACTAAAGATAACAATGCAAGGTATCATTGAATACTTCATTAACAGTGATTAATATCGAACCTAACTCTGCTCAGAGACATAGATCAATTAAAATTTCATGCCTTGATGGTGATATCTCAACTAGAAGAAGAGCTTTAGAGCTATCTCTTGCAATTGTAAATGAATCAAATAACAGAATTCTTATCAAGGAAATCATTCAGTACTTGGATTTAACTACTTCCAAGGATTCAAAACCGTATATCATATCACAATTGTTCTGTTCTATTGGAAGATTTAGTCCTAATGATAATTGGTAATTCGATAATTCAGTTAAGATTCCTACCTGTTTTAGTAATTATATCAAACTTGAATATGTTAATCAGATTCTTGCTTTGATCATTAGAATTCCCGTTGATCTAAAGAAGCAAATTATATTGAACTTATTGACCTTTATGAGAAGTTCAATGTTAATAGGTTTGGTTTGGTGTTGGTTACTATTTGGACTGTTGGTGGGTACTTTGATCTCATCAACAACGTGCATTTTGAGACTTCTATCCCTGGATCGGTCACTGAATCGTCCCTCTTGGGGCTCTTCACCAAGGTATTGAACAACTCCAATTACCCCTTAGCTGAGATTCTTTGCATCCTATGTCTTAAATTTTATCACCAGATTATCAACTGAGTTTACTCATAACGAGCCATTGGACCAGTTCAAACTACTCTTAGAGTCACATCCCACAGACTCCAACCTTGAAATTTAATTAACAGCAACAGAATTCCTTATCCCTCATCAGGACTTGAAATTACGTAAAGGTCTATTATCTAAAATGCTGGCACCAACTTTAAAACAACTTGATGAGACCTCACCAACCACAACGACATCAAGAAGAAACAATCGCTGATTTATTGGATTTCGAAGAAAAAGAACCAAAAGCCAATGTCGATCTTCTTAGTTTATGTAACTCCAATCCTCAAAAAGATGATTCAGTAGTTACATATACTGATGACCGCATTGAGATCAACGTTGCAGTCAAGTCTATGACTTAGGTAATATCGAGTCGATCATAAAGACTCACACTACAGAATCTATTTCGAACTCCAGTTTTTGATCGCTGTTCCAAAGTCCCAGAAACTCTCAATTTCCAGTAATAGTAAGACGCTGTTGGGCAGCCCCAATGATACCATTGTTCAACACATTAAACTTAGTGGGAAAGAGGGCTCTAAAATCAAGTTCAGAATCAAGTTCAACTACGTCCTTGGCACCAATCCCGTGGACCATACTTTCGACTACGCCTTAGATAAGACTTTATAGAATTCATTGAATATATGTCTTTAAATTACCAATGAGCACTGAAGCAGTTCTTTTGACTACTGTATGGATATATGCACCTCATTCTCTATCAATAATGTGCCTCTACTTCTATTTTTGCAGCATTTAGATGAATTCAATTTACCCATAGCAAAAGTTTCGTTCAGGATATCGATGGATAGATGACTCATATGGAATTTGACCATGCTATTCAATTTCTGGATCACCTCCACAAGAAAATCTGAAAACTCCTTCCCCAAATTGTTGGCAAGTGTGGCAACTTTCCTTATCTCTTGATATTGATGTTGTGTTTGCAAGTAACCTTACCCGTTCCATCCGGACAATTATGGATTAACAAAAGGCGACAAGCATGCTAGGGTCTATGCAATTCATTATTTTTTGATACACTGGAAATGCTGATTTTACAGGAAAGAAGTCGAACTCTCTATTATCCATGGAAGACGACTCCGAAGTCTATCCAATTTATCAGAGAGGAACTTAGAGTTTCAAGTATATTAAAGGCCCGAAGCCTTCCATTAGCAAATGCTTATTCCACCTTATAACCGAATAGAATACTATAACCTAGGTAACCTAATGCCTATTATTCAGGAGGTCTTGGAAAGGAAGTTTTGGTATTATCGATCATGTTTCAATTCATTGCCTTCATCGCCTTCATTTCTTCATTTCTTCATTTCTTCATTTCTTCATTTCTTCATTTCTTCATTTCTTCATTTCTTCATTTCTTCATTTCTTCATTTCTTCATTTCTTCATTTCTTCATTTCTTCATTTCTTACATTTCTTACATTTATGATATCTTCGATAGGCTTATATGGGTACGAATGAACATAGCTTTCGTGGTACTATTTATTGAATTACGCAAAAACTTGACACACAAGCTACAATCAAGAAGTGCGTTCTTTTGGCACTTCCTACAATACGAGCATTGTAAGCGCTATCAACCATTGTAAAACTAAAAACACGCTATCTCATCCTCTGATTGGCCACACCATCTGAAAGCAATAGCTTACCGACTTGGGTAATTATCTAAATACTGCATTTAGTGCAAAAGCAATAATCGTATTCGTTTATAAACAGACTATTACGGCTAAATTGACAATAAGACGTAATATGTCATAATATGCAATCACTAAAAATTTGGCCAAAATTTGAGCTGTACAAAAATACAATTTCAAGAATCGATAAAATAAGCACATCATTATGTAAGCTTATCTATCGAGCCTGGATTGTTGAACCACAATAAATTCACTGGTTCCAGAAGGTCTAAGTTTGAAAAAGGTTATTCTATAAAAGAGGCCAACCAATCCTCAAAGCTTCTATTACTTTTTCTTTTTGTTTGTAATATTCAGTTGTGAATGGTCACTTGCCTCTCTTCTTTTCCGGCATAGAAATAAATCTTATTATTTTATTTCACTATTTGTTTTCCACTATTAAAAAAAAAGAAAAAAAAAACATAGCCAAGTTCAGGTTTAATCTTAACATATTCTCTCTAAGCTTGTTTAAGACACCAATCTCATCGGTCGAAGGAATCGACTCTAGTTTCAATCCTACAATATGTAAGACCGAAACCTCTAAGGCAGATAGAACTACCATGAGCGCTTGAAATTGCAAATATCGTCTAGTGCATGTTGACGCATAGTACGTCATAAAGGCGGAAGATGAAATTGCATAAGCATGATAGCAGGGACTCCTTTGAACTCAGAAACTGTAGCCAAGTTCAACTTACCAGTGGCCTTTGTACCGCCTTCCAAGCGCCAATACTTGATTGTCTAATGTTACATCTAACTCTATACAATTGTTTTCTGAAAGTAGTCATTAGTGGTCCTCCCCCTTCCTCAAATATTACTACATAATGCAAATAGTCTAATATCGTTGATAAGGAACTATCGGTTGTAACCTATGTTTACAATTTTCAGGTTTACAATCATCCCAAAGAGGAAACAATTGATAACAATGGCCCTTCATTGTTAATGTACTATGCACATAAAACAAATTACAGTAGATTTACAAATTTGGCGATCAAAACTATTCTGGATTTGCCATTTTTGGAAAGGATCGTCCCGAATAGTGAATAAGGTACTCTTTCCTTTTGTGGATGATGACGTGTTGCCACAAATTTAAACTAGCATTCTAAGAAAGGAAATTGATGCCATTTTCGTCCTTCCATTTGTGGATGTGCTTGTCCCAAATAGTGAATAAGATGTTGGAGAGTCACCATAATTTGAAATGGCATCCAAGACAGGTAATTAGGCCATTATGGTCTTACTAATCTTGGACGTGATTGTCCGAAATAGTAAATAAGATGTTTTTTTTATTGTAAATGACGATCTATTACAATAAATCTCCAAGACAGGTAATCAATGTCATTCTCATCTTACCGCTATTGGTCATGATTGTCCCAAATAGTGAGTAAGCTGTTGACGTGGTATTTCGAATTAGTATTCCAAGAAAGGTAATTGAATTTCCACTTCTAGAACTCAAAGACACTAAAGGGAAAATCTTCGGATATCTTTAACACCTTAAATAGCTGTATAATTGCTCTTGTCACCTTCAATAATGAAGTTCAATAATTTAGCTACAGTAGCTCTCATTCCGGCTGTTTTTGCTATTGATGGGTGTTCTCCAACCAGCGTGACAAAGGGTCTTAATGTAGACTATTTCAACAATGTTACTTATTACATTGTTGATAATGATGATACTAAGGCCAAAGCTACTTTAAAATCGTACCTTCAAGAACTTGATACAAATCACACTTATACTTCAGGCTCAAGTGTCGAAGAGCAGAACTTTGAATTAACTCTTACTGGTAATGGAGAGAGTCCACCAACGGCAACGGCAAATGTCTATGGCGAGGACATCAACGCAGCTTATTTCGCCCTTAGATTGACTGGTTATTTCTACGCTAAAACATCTGGTTCTTATACTTTTGCATTATCCGATACAGATGATGCTGCTTCTGTTGCTTTAGGTGACGCTGCGTTTGCTTGTTGTGACACATACTCATCACCAGGTAGTACCGCTCAGGTCTACGATTATGGGACCAGCGCTTCAACTTATGGAGACCTGGTGACTTACGATCTCGAGGGCGGATATTACTACCCGGTCAAGATTCTTTACTATAACAAAGCCCCTAAGTACGCAACATTAGATCTTACTGTTACCTACCCTGATGGTGTTGCCCATACCGATGACATCGACTGGTATAGTACTGATCAGACTGACTCGTGTCCAGCAGAGCCACATACCACCACAACCACTAAACCCTGGACTGGGCATGATACTACCACTATCACCGAGCCTCTCTCTGATTCTGATGGATATGGTACTGAGACTATTGTTATTGAAACTCCATACCACCATGATACTGTAACTACCACTGAGCCATGGTCAAAAACTTACACCTCCTACGAGACCCTCTACCCCTCAGGTTCTTCTGGTACTGAATCAATTATAAAGTTTACACCTTATTCTCATCCTCCAATCGAGACTACCACTGAGCCATGGAGTAGCTCGTATACTACCACCTTTACCACAGTGTCTGGTTCCTCCACCGAAATCATAGTTTTCACTCCATCAAGTCCTCCAGACGGTCCAATCGAGACTACCACTGAGCCATGGAGTAGCTCGTACACCACCACCTTTACCACAGTGTCTGGTTCCTCCACCGAAATCATAGTTTTCACTCCATCAAGTCCTCCAGACGGTCCAATCGAGACTACCACTGAGCCATGGAGTAGCTCGTACACCACCACCTTTACCACAGTGTCTGGTTCCTCCACCGAAATCATAGTTTTCACTCCATCAAGTCCTCCAGACGGTCCAATCGAGACTACCACTGAGCCATGGAGTAGCTCGTACACCACCACCTTTACCACAGTGTCTGGTTCCTCCACCGAAATCATAGTTTTCACTCCATCAAGTCCTCCAGACGGTCCAATCGAGACTACCACTGAGCCATGGAGTAGCTCGTACACCACCACCTTTACCACAGTGTCTGGTTCCTCCACCGAAATCATAGTTTTCACTCCATCAAGTCCTCCACATGTTCCAACTCCTCCAATTGATACAACTACTATCCCAGGTCCCAGAAAAACCACCTACACAAGTGTGATTACCAATGGCTATAATACTAGTACCGAAGTAGTTATCGTTACTCCAACTCCTGTTCCAGGTTCCCCAATCTCAACCACTACCACTCCATGGGATGAGACTTACACTTCCACTTACACCACAGTTATTGGTTCCTCCACTGGGGTTGTAGTCAAGACCCCAGATGTTCCAACCACTACTGAACCATGGTCCAAGGATTACACTACTACTTACCTTACCACTTCAGACTCTTCTGTTGAGTACGTAGTCAAGACTCCATCAAGCGAATCTCCAATTCCTACAACCACTGAGCCATGGGGTAGCTCGTACACTACCACTTACACCACAGTTTCTGGTTCCACCACCGAAGTTGTAGTTAAGACTCCAAGTGTTACCTATGGCCCTCAACCTTCTCCAAAGGTAGTCACTGTTACCACAGTTGTTCCATGCAGCAGTACCTTCAGTTCTGGCGGAAAAGTATTTACCAGTGTTTTTGAAACTACTGTCACTACCGTCTTTCCAGCTACTCCA
Source organism: Yamadazyma scolyti (assembly GCA_003707025.2). Classification (NCBI taxonomy): domain Eukaryota; kingdom Fungi; phylum Ascomycota; class Pichiomycetes; order Serinales; family Debaryomycetaceae; genus Yamadazyma; species Yamadazyma scolyti. The sequence continues at coordinate 23,924 of PPMW02000007.1, forward strand.
GCTTCAGCTACTCCAGCTAAGAAAACTGGCACTAAAGCAACAATTGAAACTGTTACTTCATCTTCAACTGAAAGCCCTGCTGGCCACACTGGTGGAAGCCCTGTCACCATATCAACCTATGAAGCGGCTGCAAATGTAGCACAAATGGGTTTGTCGATGATCTCCATTATTCTTCTTGGTTTCATCTTCTAAATTTTCGTCTTTTGACTTTCTTCGGAATCTTACCGCCTTTAACTTTCTAATGGATCTTCTTCCAACGTTTTAATAGGGACTTTTGTATGTTTTCATCCCGTTATTATACACCTTCTAAAGTTTACGTAGCATCTAATTCGCAAGCTTCTCTGGAAATTTAGTCGTCTGGACATGAAATTTAAGCCGCTGAAAAAGTGAGTTGGTACGAAATGACACGAAATGATACCAAATGGGAGATGTTTGGCGCGAGAGTTTCGATACGTAAGTCGATTCTGTATGAAAGGTTTTGGCATAATATAATTGTTCTGACTGGACTTCACCAGAGAACTCGAGATAATTGGACAAATCCTGAATTTCAGTGAGTTTGCGACCATTGAGTATGCATTGAGTATGCATTGAGTATGCATTGAGTATGCATTGAGTATGCATTAAGTATGCATTAAGTATGCATTGAGTATGCATTGAGTATGCATTAAGTATGCATTAAGTATGCATTGAGTATGCATTAAGTATGCATTAAGTATGCATTAAGTATGCATTAAGTATGCATTAAGTATGCATTGAGTATGCATTGAGTATGCATTGAGTATGCATTGAATATACAGGAAATATGCACTGAATATGCTTTGACAAATGACCGGCCATCCCGTATAGTCATTGGCAAGTGAACAACGGAGAACACGATTGAAGTAGCTGAGGCTGTGATTATGCCTGGCTCAATTGACTCATATACACCCGCTTTCTTTGATTATCATTTCAACACCTTTGATAACTTTCTTACACATACTACGCTTACATTGACTGCTTACACCGGCTGCTTACACCAACTAGCCACCACTATGCGTACATCGACTAGCTATATAATATATTCAATCTATACAACCACAAAACAACACTCTATACGACAGGCTGATATACGGGCCCACTACAAGTCAACCCTAGTGGAAACAGCCGAGGCAGCGTCTTGGATGTCATCAGCAACAGTGTTACCACCACTAATGATTTTGTCAGGAATTGGCTTGATGATGTTAGCATAAATAGAGACAGCACCGCCAAAGGCTGGGATACCGATGTATAACAAGAAAGCAGTCTTGAATAACTAGTAATGGATATGTTCAAAGAAAGTGTAATGTTTGCTTCCATTCATACTTTTTTAAGTACACCCCGAATGTAATTTAATCTCCCTGATAACTATTCTTGGTGTCGAAGTCGTAATTCTCTCCAAAAAATCTTTAATCAAGGCGTTACATAAATCGACGCTGGCTAAATCGCTGGTATCTCTAGATTACTCCTGGTGTAGTGGGAGATTGTTCTATGCAGAGACGATTCAGTACGGTTGATGCCAATGGGAGCGAGATTATGAAACATTGAACTATGGATGATATATGTAGCTTCTAATAATTGATGGGTAGCAGAAAAGTATTAAGGAAAGGTCAGGGTGTGGATATCGCAGCTCTCTTTGGTCGGTAGCAGTCCACTCCATCCGAAGCTCAAGCTAGATTCTCTTCTCTCGTCGGGACAATAAGATCATGACAAAGCCAATTAGACCGCAAGTCCCAGAGATAAACTGGGCAATACGCAATGCTAAAGTGTAATCCCGAACAATCACTGCCCTAATCTGCTCATCAAAGGTATCTAGTATATCAATTGACTTGATGATTCTATGAACGATATCAGCAGCCTCTTTCTTATCCAACAATTGTTCGAGATGCTTCTTCAATTTAGTACGCAAAGTCACCTGAATAACACTTGAGATGTAAGTAACACCCCAGACACCTCCAATATTCCGTACCAAATAAACAGTAGAGGTGGATGAGGCTTGCTTCGAAGGAGGAAAAAAATAAATGAAGATAAACAAGGTGGTGGGGTATGCCATACCTTGACCTAAGGTGGTTGGAACGAGCAAGATATTGATGAGCCAATTAGGAACATCTTTATAAATAAACATCACTGCAAAATTCCCCAATCCCATAAGAAAAGAACCTATGAGGGAAATATTACTAAAGTAACTATGTCTAGCCATGTATAGTCCTGCAAATATTGCACCTACTGGAGTGGATAAGGCAGGGATGGCTAGACGGAACCCTGCTTGAGAAATGTTATCTCCAAGGTTTATTTGGAAAAGTAGTGGTAAAGTGAATAAATAAGAATAAGCACTGAATCCAATACAAAAGTGCATAATGACATTATAGACAACCAACTTCAGTCGGTAATCATTGATTGGGATGATTGGAATAGAAGATGTAGTAGTTTCGACTTTGTAGAACACAATCGTAAAGGCAATTGTAAAAATTGTCAACCCTCCAATTCTCCAATCAAGCCAAGGGATCTCATTTCCACCAAAAGACAATATTAAGAGCTGACCGGTTAGACTTAATACTAGTGTAGCAGAGCCCTTGAAATCAATTTTATTTCTAATAGTAGATGTTTCTTCTGCCAAACTTAATTCATTATGACCAGAAATAAAACATAAGGCTACAACAAGACTAAAAATCGCCGGAAAAACCTGTAAGGCGAAACACCATCTCCACCCGAAACGAGTGGTCAAGAACCCACCAATAGACGCCCCCACTATTGCCCCCGTACCTAAAAGTAAATTCTGTACAGCTTGAAATAAGCCTCTTTTGGCGGGGTAGATAATATCGGAGTTAGTGATAGTAGATAACGTCAAGAGCCCCCCACCTCCGATACCAGTTAGAGCTCTCATGATGATGAGATATGACATGGTATCTGCTAGATAACAACCATAACATCCAATACTGAAGAAAACTAATGCAAATACTATACATGGTCTTCTACCAACAATATCAGAAATTGAACCATATAAGGGTTGAAAAGCAGTAGAACTAACGAGATAAGAAGTTGTTATCCAAGGAGCTAAATTTATAGCCTTGAATTCACTCCCTATCGTCGAGTATGTAGACGCAGTAATTGTACCATCAAATCCTGATAAGAACACATTTATCATCAATGAAAGCTCTATCCAAAAGAAGTTGGGGGTATCTGAAAAATAATTGCGCTTCTGCAATACAGCTGCAGCAGGTGCAGCAGGTGCAGCAGGTGCATCAGGTTCCGCATGCCCTCGTAATAACGAGCTAGTTTCGTCAATTCCGCTCTCGCTCATATACTGTGGAGTCCAATAGATAACCAATCCTACTATATATATATATCTTGCGATGCTGGTATTAGCTTTTATGCGTCGGTTCGGTTCGGCGGGATGTCGTATTTGTTCCTCATTTGGGTTGTAATTAGTAGTATATAAGAAGTAGTAGAAGAATTGCAATAGTACAAGAAGTAGTAAAAGATAACAATGGTTGAAAAAAGCCATGACTACGATATCGAAACTGTCGGTAGTAATTTAAGTTCGAATGTATTCGATAATCCTGAGGTTGCAAAATATTGGAACTCTATTTATCAAAACTGTCATTATGAGGGTGCACCCTTCTTTGACCCAGACTTCAAATGGTCACATACAGAAGAGAGTAAGTTAGTAAGAAGATTGGATTTGAAAGTATTTGTATGGACATTTATCCTGTTTAGTTCATTAGATCTAGTAAGAAGAAATATTACTAGAGCTGTTGCTGATAATTTATTAGATGATCTTGGATTGAATAATACCACTTATAATTTGGGACAAGCGATGTTTCTTGTTGCTTTCCTTTGTGCTGAACTTCCTGGGAACCTACTTTCTAAGAGGTTTGGGTGTGAAGTGGTTATTCCCACTCAAATGGTTATTTGGTCAATTTTATGTATTTGTCAGGCTGGTATGAAAAATGTTGGAGGATTTATTGCCTTGAGAGTCCTTTTAGGTATAAGTCAAGGAGGATTCATTCCAGATACTATCCTCTACCTATCTTATTACTATACGTCTTATGAACTTCCCATTAGATTAGCAATCTTCTGGACTGCAATACCTTTATTTCAAATACTTGGTTCATTATTAGCATCAGGTATTCTCGAAATGAGAGGTATTCATGGTCTTGCTGGATGGCAGTACTTGTTCATAATTGAAGGGTTTATCTGTTTAGCCGTTGGGTTGCTGAGCTGGTATTTCATGAGAGTTGGTCCTACCCAAACTGAAAACAAAATTTTCCATACAAAGCCCTGGTTTAGTGAAAGAGAAATCAAGATTTTAGTTAATAGAGTCTTAAGAGATGATCCCCTGAAAGGTGACATGAATAACAGACAGCCAGTATCATTCAAGAATACTATTGGTACTCTCAAAGAGTATGATCTTTGGCCATTGTTCATCCAAGGTATTGCTGCTTTTATCCCCTTTCAACCAGTTACAAATTATATTTCTTTAATTTTGAAACAAATGGGTTGGTCAACTTTTATGTCAAATATCCTAGTAATCCCTGGCCAGTTCTGGTTCTTAGTCAACTTACCTTTGATAGTCTTATTCAGTCGGTACACCAATGAGAAGAGTCTCTCTGTTGGTTTATCCAATGTGTTCATACTCCCATTCATAATCGCTTTGGTTGCTCTACCTGACGATACGAATCAATGGGTCAAGTACGTATTATTGATTGGTATCTTGGCTCAGCCCTATACGCATGCTATTCTTGCTGCTTGGGTCTCCCAAATTTCCAATACTGTTCACGCAAGAGCAGTAGGTACTTCCCTATATAACATGTCTTACCAGATTGGAAGTATCATTGCTACCCAGTTGTATACTCAAGACGATAAACCGTACTACCATACAGGCAACAAAGCTATCCTTGGAATCTGTATCTTCAATATAGTGTTTGCTGTATTCACTAAGATATACTATATCCAGAGAAACAAGTACAAGGAGCGTAAGTGGCTGCAACTATCGCCGGAGGAGCAAGAGAACTACACTTTGACCACGGAAGACAGGGGCATGAGACGGTTGGACTTCCGGTTTGTCCACTAGGGTGGCTGCAAAAAGAGGAGTGTGTAATTCAATAAATGACTGCAAAATGATGAATGTTGACGTAATAGAAGTGGATATGGTAGATGTAAATACAACAGAAGGCACTATCGAGCGGAGTTTATGGCGTGATGGCGGTGAGAAGAGACTTAGTAACTGGAAAGTAAGCCACGTCTTGACTGCTTGTATGACCTCCAGAAAATATCAGATGCTGGACATAAGGTGCACCAATTGCTACTCCACTCCAAACTCCACCACAGTGTACAACTCCCCATAGACGATCCGTACCCTCCTTCCTACATGGTTACTTCTCCCTCTCATCTCATCCCTGCCTCAGGTGGGGGTCTTTCAGCTCATTGGTGGAAACTTTACCCCACAAAATTAAACAATACGAAATTAGCGTCGTACATGAACCATGACAGGTATATAAGAGTCCCATCGTTGACGCTTCCTCAAAGACGTTACTCAGAGACGCTTACTCCTCCGTTCGTGCCAGTCTACTGATACTCATCGCTTCCACCTCGAAGCCCTACTCTGTTACATTCTCCATAGCATCATACTCCCCTCGAAGCAATGCAGTTGCTCCAATCATTCGCCCACAAAGACCAATCCAACAACAAAGCCCCCATTGAAGTCTACAACTGGAGACTTTTAGTTCTAGCCCTTTCTGCTTCTAGTTGTAGTGGCTTAGTTGGGTTCGATAGTGGATTAGGTGCAGTACTTGCACTACCTTCATTTGCAAGTAAATTTGGATTAGATAAGCTTGAAGGCCATGCATTGGCTCAATTAAAGAGTAACATTGTCTCCTTATTCCAAGCTGGTGCTTTCTGGGGTGTTTTTGGCTCTTACTTTCTAAATGAAAAACTAGGTAGAAAAAAATCGGTGATGATTTTAGGTGTTGAGTTTATGATAGGAGTAATGCTACAAATGTGTGCTTCTATCAAAGGCCTGGTTGGATTATTTTATGCTGGAAGAGTTTTAACAGGAATTGCTGTTGGTTTTTATTCGGCTTCTATTCCACTATATAATTCAGAATGGTCTCCTCCTGCATCTAGAGGGTTTATTGTTGCATTATATGAATGTTGTTATCAAGTTTGTCTTTGTATTGCTTTTTGGGTATCATATGGTGTTAGAATGCATATTTCTGGTACTAATGATCTTCAATGGCATATCCCAATTGCTCTTCAATTTGTATTTTGTGGGGTATCGATGTTTCTTATGCTGTTTCAACCAGAAAGTTACCGATGGTTAATCAAGACTGGAAAGTTTGAAGAGGCAAGAAACCACATGTCTAATATAAGAAGACTTGACCCACATCACCCTTATATTAACTATGAGATCCAATGTGTTCTAGAACAACTTGAAGAAGAGAAACAATTGACTAATGCTGAAATTTTGAAAAAATCATCTTCTTGGATCAAACGTACTGATACGTATATAAGATTGAAGGAATTAGGTAAGAAATCAGTCAGAAATAGACTCTTTATTGGGTTGATGACAATGATGTTACAGAATTTATCTGGTATAAATGCCTTAAATTACTACTCTCCTACAATATTCCAATCAATAGGAGTATCTGGTAATGGTGTAGACCTTTTGGCTACGGGTGTTTTCGGTATAGTTAAAGCAGTATCAAATATCATAACCGTAATATTCTTATTAGATAGGTTTGGTAGAAGGAAACCATTGCTTTTTGGGTCTTCCATCACTGTCTTTACCATGTTCTATCTAGGTGCATATGCACAACTTTCAGGTTCATTTGATCATCCAGTTGACTTGGATGCAGGTGGGAGAGCAGCTTTAGCAATGGTGTATATTTTCAGCGCCATGTATGCTATTTCATGGAATGCTATCCCATTTTTGTATTGTGCAGAGATCTTTCCTATCAATGTCAGGAATATTGGTATGAGTCTTTGTGCTATGAATCAGTACCTCTTTCAGTTCGTCATCGTGTATTCGAATCCATACATGATGACTGATATCAAGTATGGAACCTTCTACTTCTTCGGGGCATGCTTGTTCGTATCGGTCCCATTCGTCTACTTCTGTCTTCCTGAGACTAAAGGTATCTCTTTAGAGAACATGGACGTCATGTTCTCCATTTCTGGAACTGCAAGGACCAAGAGGAGAAAGGCTGAAGAGATCATCAGCCTCAGACGACACGAGATTGAGTTGCACGACAATGGAGTCGATGTCATCCCCAGTGATGATGATGATTCCATTGAGAAGCCCACAGAAAGCAGATCCGTGGCAGTGTAGCTGTCAGTGTAGATGTATAGCCAGTGTAGGTATAATCAAAGTGATGTAATACTTAGAGAGTAGGCCGTGAAGTAATCGTACATTGGGAGACAATGGCTATTGTGCTAAGTTCCAACAGGCGTGCCATCACTGCAGTTCCTGAGAACCAGAGAATCAGAAACTGCTTCACACAATAGCTGTCAGATAACGTAGAGACTGCCAGAGACCGCCAGAGACCGCCAGAGAAACCAAGAGAATAACTCTTCATGTCTCGTTTATATCCTTGTATACTTCTATACTCTTAGTGTCTCGTTTATATCCTTATACACTTCTACATCGTCCACCACCTCTATATCCACTCCTACCTCACATCATTCCTGGCTTTCTTGTTGGGATCGTTAATCAACTTATCATTGTACTCATCTATGAACTTCACAACACTTCCTTGTAATACCTTACTATCCACAACAATCACCACCAACCCATCACTCCCAACTTCGTACTTGATATGGCCTTCATTGGGTATGGCTACTGTTTCATCAAACTCATTAAAGAAGTCGTCGACCTCATCCATGCTTTGGACATAGTCCATTAGTCTCTCTTCCAAATCTCCTTCTGGAGCATCGGGAGAATTTATGATGATCACAACCCTCAAAGGGTTATCCAACTCTACTGGTTCATCGATTTCCTCGTGCTGTTCGATGTCTATGGGCTCGCTTGGGCCTTCTGCCACTTTACTTCTCTTCCCCATGCAAATTTTATTTTGTGAGCAGCGATGACGTAGGAGCTCGTAGCTTCGGAGGAAGAGGCGAGTGGAAGGACGCGGAGAGCTTCATGGAGAAAGAAGAGAGAAGTTAGGACGCAGATGACGTCGGTTCAGGAGAAGCTGTGTAAATAATTGCATTCAAATGATTACTTTCAATAGTAAATTATTGAATTGTACCTCTTATAGCTGTGTAGATTATAACTCTGTTATTCAAATAGCTGTCTGTATCCAACTTGTTCACTGCTGTTCCTGTGTTGCCAGTGTTGCGGTAGTTACTAGATTTGCAACAACAAAATATTGAATGTGGTGAAAAGGTGAAATTTACGGAAGTTGGAGGATGAAGATACCTTGAATTATTTATTCAATGATGATGTATTAAGGGTGTAGTTAAACATGTCAATTCCCCTGCGGTATAGTTGGACATATCAAGAGAGAGAAGAGCACAGTAGCATCGAAACATATTACTAACTACAAAGACCACTTCTTGAACTGGTTGATCAAGCCGTTGGTGGAGGGATCGTGAGTGGTGACGGCACTCTTGTCGTCCAATTCCTTACCAATGGCCTTGGCCAATACCTTACCTAATTCAACACCCCATTGGTCGAACGAGTTGATGTTCCAAACAGCACCTTCAGTAAAGGTGACGTGCTCGTAGTAAGCAATCAAAGCACCCAAGGAAGCAGGAGTAATCTTTTGAACCAAGATAGAAGTAGTTGGTCTATTACCAGAGAATACCTTATGTGGAACTAAACCACCAGTAGCACCTTCAGTCTTAACTTGATCCTCATTCTTACCGACCATAAGAGCTTCAGCTTGAGCAAAGAAATTAGATGCTAACATCTTCTGGTGTAAGTTGTTTTGGATAGGGTTATGAGATTGAGCAGCCAAGATAAAATCAGCAGGAATCAACTTAGTACCTTGGTGAACCAACTGGAAGAAGGAGTGCTGAGCATTAGTAGCTGGCTCACCAAATAAGATAGTACCAGTTTCGTAGTTAGTATAGACATTACCTCTAGTAACAGATTTACCATTAGATTCCATAGATAATTGTTGTAAATAAGCTGGGAATCTGTGTAAATATTGATCAAAAGGAGCAACCAAGTGGGTCTGGGCCTTATAGAAGTTGTTATACCAAACTGATAATAACCCACCAAGAACTGGAATATTGTCTTCTAATGGAGTCTCTTGGAAATGTTTATCAACAGCTTCAGCTCCCTTCAAAAAGCTCTCAAAGTTGTCAAATCCAATGTAAATGGCAACTGACAATCCAATAGCTGACCAAACAGAGTATCTTCCTCCTACCCAACTTTCAAATCCAAACATGTTCTTAGTGTCAATACCGAATTTGCCAACTTCTTCAGCATTAGTGGACAAGGCAGCAAAATGTTTAGCGATGTGTTTATCGTCTTTGGCAGCATTTAAGAACCATTGTTTTGCACTGTTAGCGTTGGTGGTAGTTTCAGCAGTAGTGAAAGTCTTGGAGGCGATCAAAAATAACGTAGTTTCTGGGTTTAAACCTCTTAAAGTTTCAGCCAAGTGAGTACCATCAATATTAGAGACAAAATGAACACTCAATCCATCTTTACCATACTTTTTGAGAGCTTCAGTGACCATGACAGGACCTAAGTCAGAGCCACCAATACCAATATTAACGACATCAGTGATGGCCTTACCAGTATAACCAGTCCACTTACCAGATCTGATATCATCTGAGAACTCTTTCATATGTTGTAAAACACCATCAACATAAGGAGCAGTATCTTTACCATCTACTAACATAGGCTTCAAGGCTCTATTTCTTAAAGCAACATGATAAACAGCTCTTTGTTCAGTGGAGTTGATTTTTTCACCAGCGAACATTTCATCTCTTAATTGTTCAATGTTAGCCTCCTTAGCAAGACTGACTAACTTGGCCTTAATATCATCATTAACCAAATTCTTAGAGAAATCAAATAAGATTTCTGAACCATCGTAATTCTTGAAGGTTTTACTCCACTTTTCGAATCTCTGGGGGTCTTTGGAGAATTCCTCTGACACATTGAACTGGCCAATGGCCTTGTGGGCGCTTTCTAACTCTTTCCAACTTGGCAATTCGCTAGCTAATTTGAACGACATGATGAAAATTGATGAAAATTGAATTTTTCGGGCCACTTTATTGCGGACTGACCGCAACGGGCAGACCGCAATGGGCAGCTTCGAGAACGGGCAGCCACAGAGCTTAAAACGAGCTTCGAACGAGCTTAAAACGGAGTGAGAAGCGAGGAGAAGAGCTTTGAATCGCTGAGGAGCAGAGAGTGAGGCGATGGTAGCAGAGAAGGAGCAGAATTAGTAGATTTGCTGAAGGTTGAGATATTAGTGGGGTGATTCTCAGTCTCAGACATCATTGTTCCGACCAGTACCCCGTTCCATGCAGTCTAGTGCTGAGGCTCTTCTCTGCGCTCTACTGTGGGACTCTCTGCGTTCTGCTCTGCGCTCTGATCCTTTATTATTCCCAGTCACTGTTCTACTGTGAGAGTTTCACAGCTCACAGCTACTGTTCTACTGACTGTGAGAGTCTCACAGCTCACAGCTACCGTTCCACTGCACTGCCAGACTATTCCTCACATCCACTACTCCTGCGACCTTCACTTCCACTCTACATTCCCCACTCTCTTTTACTCTCACTGCTTGCTTCCATTATTCCTTATCCTTCCACCGCTTGGCGCTTCCTATTCCTTATACTCTACTGATTCACAATGCTGCTCTGCTTCTTCGATACTCCGAATCGCCACTCACCACTACTCTGCACTTTCATGAGTATATAACCCCATTCTCTGAAGAGGGTCCATACTCCCTCACCACTGCTCTGCTCCTTCACTACTCCCTACCCTCCCTACTACCGTGCGATCTCCTCTTCACTTTTTCTCACTTCTCATGACTTTACCATCGAGGTGGGCAGACGCATCAGCGCCGAAGCCGTCGCCCCCGAAGCCGTCGCCGCCACACAAACAACGCACATCCCTACCACACAAATCCAACACGCCCTCACCACAACAGAGATCACCTTCACACAAGACTCCCCATAAACTGCCACACCACAAACCACCCATCTTATCTAAATGGGACACCCCAACACCCACACCTCCGTCTTCAGCTGGATCGGAACTAGGTCCCATGACCCCAGCTGCAAAGTCCCTTGCCGCCCGTTTGGGGTTCCCTAATGACACTCGGACTCTAGATCACCCCACCCTCAATCAAGACACTCACCCCACCCACTCACACAATGACTCACACAAGCACAACTACTCAGACAATCACTCAGACACCTCAGAAGAAGAATTGCCTGAAATGGGAGAAGCTGGCAAAACTCTTGCAGCCAGACTAGGCATGCTCACGGTGCAGTCAGACAAGAGAGACAAGAGAGACAAGAGAGACAAGAGAGACAAGAGAGACAAGCAGAGAGACAATCAGAGAGACAATCAGAGAGACAGGCAGCCAAGCAAGCCGCAGAGACACAGGCAGCCAGACAGGCAGCCAGACAGGCAACCAGACCACCACCCACAGGCAGACAGGCATACAGACAAGAGGTACGTGACGCCTAAACAGAAGAAATTAGAGGAAGAGGAAAAGAAGCTCGAAGAAGAGAAGAAACGTCTTGAGGATGAGAAGGAGAGAGCAAGATTGGAGATTCAGAAGATGGTGGAAGAGATGGAGAATTCTAAGCTTGATTGGGCTGACTTAGAGTAACTTTATAGATTATGTATTATTATACTTTTAATGGTTTTTTGTCCCAGACAATACCTTGTTTCAAACTTATCTCATTTAGAGTACCCAAGAAGATGACTGATTTGCATCTCTTAATACACTTCAAAACATCGTAGATACTCTTGTAACCATGTAAAGAAACAACCAACACATCGTGGGATGTGATCTCATCTATAAATTCTACTGGGATATTGGAATCGATTTCCTTTACTAATGCATACTGATATGGAGACATACAGATAACAGTTCCTTTTACTTGTTTAGCAACTTTAATACTTGTTTCTGCTTGTAGTACATTGACCTGAGACCCTCCTCTACCTATAGGGACCAACTGGATCGATTTTTGGTCATGAGGAATATGATGAAATATAACATCATCATAGTCATAATACTCATAAAGTTCTTTAGTAGTATAAATATCGTTCAACCTATTCTTAATACATTTTAATGTCATTGCCTTATGAAACAAGCTCTTGTTATTACTGCTACTAGACTGGGAATCTCCAAGTACAATGAGTCTCTTGCATCTTGGAATCTTATAATTTGTAATCTCATGGCTATCAACAAATATGATATTATCAAAGCCTCTTATATCCACTTGTTCATAGGTTGCAAATACGATCTTGAGATAATTATACACCAAGTACTCCTTTACCTTATACTCATTGTTTTCAAAGTAGAGTATTGGAGCAAGATTCTCTAATTTTTGTGAAAGATGTAAAAGTTCACTATAATGCTCTGCGATTTGTTCAGGCTCTTTAAGGTCAGCAAAGGGATATGGAGTGGAATTGTCTGTTCTGAGACAACTGATGTATCTATTCCAACCATCTGGAACTTCGAACTTTAACAAGTACAACGCTTCTCTTACTGACTTTGGAGATGGTAGTTGTAAGGTATCTGCTAGTTGTTGTGCTCTGACTAAGATCTCATCTATGAGCTTCAATGGATCGGGCATATCATCATAAGAGCCTGCATCAAACCGACCTAGCCCACGTAGCAGCTGACCTGCCTTGGACAACCAGTTCTTATTAGGCACTATCACCACAGTTCGTTGATTGAAATTTTCATGTAAATTACTTACAATACCTTCAACTACTTCCAAGTATCTACTACTAGAAGGAGTATCTATAACCGTAAAAGAGTTCATCAATGCATCATATATACTCTTCATTTGGTTATGATTATACGAAACTGTTCCACTACCTATTACTTCGATCAGCTGATCCAGATGGTTGATCTTTACAATCTGACTTTTAGCATTGGACTTCTTAGATACCTTGTAATTCAAGAATCCCGCTACATATCCATTGAACTTTAGATTAGTGATATTCATGGAAGTATTTTCCATATCAATGGATTGTATGTCATCAGGAATTTCAGGGAGCTTTACCATATAATTACCTACTGGTTTGGAGCTACTAATGTGTTCAATTCCATACTTCTTGACCCTACGAAGACTAGCAAACTTGTTAGGTTTAGAAATATCAAGAAAAATGCAGTTCTGAGATTCTTGCTTGTCTAATGGTCGAAAGTACTTGCTTTTACCATTGAACTTCAAATTACTAGAATTATCTAAGGTTATATCTACTCTATCAAGTACTGAGATGAGATGTTTGTATACCTTGAAATCCCGTTTGCGAAGTACTGGAGCCTTAAATGTGAACTCTGGCTCATTATCAAACGAATCAAAGTACTTTTGTTCTTCACTAAGTGGTTGTTTAGGTAGTAAATAATGAGATAAAATTGTCACCAAATATTTCCTATCAAGTGACTTTGGAAGTTGAAGATTTAGACTTTTAAACACTTCTTCGAGATCAGAAATTGCCTCTATATCCTTAATAGTCATGTCATAAGTAGTGATTTTCACTTCTTGCCTCTTATAGTACTTCTCTCTATATAATGGGTAAAGATTATCTACATCAACTAACTGTGTCAAAAATTCATCCACCCATTCACGATTGATACTGAGATAATCGTGCGTAGCAAGCTGGCCTTTGGACTTCAATTCCACTAAGAAAAGTATCACCAGTTTCAAATACGCTATGTAATTGGGATCACTGAGCTCATACAGGAGTGGTACATTGGCGCTGACTAGGTTGCCTAGCCAGTTGGTGAGGAGATGGCTGGGGCCATACTCTGGCCGAGGACCCTCTGTCTCAGGCCCATCTGCACTCTGTCGCCCTGTTAGTTGATTGATAAGCTCGGGCTCCAATAATTTACCTAGTGCTTGAATAGCTAGTCTAGACACCCTATAATTAGTGCCCTTTCGTATATCAAACGTGATCTCAAGTAGTCTTCTCACAAACGTCTTCTTTTTGTCTCCCACAACATCCTCTTTTATCCTCCCCTCATGCAATAAAAATATACAAATTAACTCCACATGATGAATACTACTATCTTCATCTATAAACCTCCATAACATATCAGGATACCTCGTCCAAATGAGGAAATCTAAATTCCCCACGTTACAATCCTTAATTAATTCACCATGAACATCTCCTATATACCCTTGTCTTAGCGTCTTAACCTCTTTATCCCTCCATTGTCCACTTACCTTCACTATCTCTGGTGATGCCATCTATAACTTTCGCAGTCGTGGCTGGCGAATAAAATCTGAATTTTTGGAGGTGAAAAATTTGGATTTTTCAGAAAATTTTATTAACGATGTTTGTAACGACAGCCAGACAGGCGGCCCAAACAGCTAGACAGACAAGCAGACAGTTCAGCAGTACGAGCCTACTCTGGAATGAGTTCGTATTCAAACCGGCCTTGGCAGCTAAGCAAATTGTACCAGAAAATGCCACTAAGTCAAAGATTAAATCATTAAAGAGAAAAGAGAAGAAGTTAAAAAGACAAATTACAAGAGATATAAATAACTTAAAACAACATAATTTAAGGAATATCAAGTTCAAAGTGGATCCTGTATTAGGAGATCCTGAAAATGGATTCATGAAACGAGTCAGAGAAGAACTCAATGACCAGTCTAACTTGGCTCTTGGCTATAAGAGACAAGAAGTAGAGAAATTATTCTATGGTGTTGAAAAGGCTACTTTAGTCAAAAGTAAGGTAAGTAGTGTATTATTTGATTCAGCTGCTGAGATAGAAGAGAGGAAGAAGAATGCTGTATTGACCGTGTTGAACATTAAAAATACCAGCTCCAAGGATAAGAGGAGTCTTGCCATTGCTAGAGCTAAAAAGGAGTTTGCGAGAACTGAAGGTGACACTGGCTCTCCAGAAGTACAAGCTGCAGTTTTAACTGTCAAGATACATTTAGGTGTAGACCATATGAAAACATCTCCAAAGGATAAAGTCCATATCCAAAATGTAAGAGAAATGGTTCAACAGAGACAGAAAATGTTGAAGTACTTGAAGAGAACAAGACCAGAAGATTACTACTATTGCATAGCAAAACTCGGTTTGACCGATGATGTCATCACTAGAGAATTCAGCATGGACAGACAGTACCTCCAGGACTACAAGGTTTGGCCAGATAAGCAGTTGGTCAAGCTCAGTGATAAGCAGAAGAGAAAGGAGCAGAAGTTCCACGACTTGCAGAAGAAAATTGCTGCATACAACCACATGGCCAAGAAGAACTTCACTTTGTTGAACTAGCGGCGCATCCTGTAAATAATAGAATACACACAGTACCGGACCGGCACTCCTGCAACTATAGAGTGCATCGTAACACCCACTCGCCGTCTCTAATTGCCCTCTCGATCATACATCTATTATACACTACACACTGCCCGCTGCCCACTCATGAATATACACTACACGCTGCCCGCTGCCCACTCATGAATATACACTACACGCTGCCCACAGTCTCTAGCAACTTGTCGACCTTCTCATCGGTGGTATCATTGGCCATTAGCTGTATCTCCTCGTGGATCGTAGACATGCTTGAGTTGATATCACCTTGGATAGCACGACTCTCTTCGAGGAGCTGCTGGAGCCTATTATAGTAGTTAGAATTCTCCTCACTAAGGTTAAGGTGTATGAGACTTAGCTTCTTATATGTATCTTCCTTGGCTTTCCTGACACTAGCTTCAATAAGCTCTCTTGGTGAGAGCTCACTGACATGAACAGGCTCAATAGGTTGATCATCGACGTCAGATTTGCCGCCATTTTTACTCCGTATCTCAGCTAGCTGGATCTGCTCATCCAACTCATTGAGGCTACTCTCTAGCGACCTCTCCTTGAAGATTAGTTCGAACTCTTTCATCAGGATATTAAAGAAGAACTCAGACACTTGCGTGCGGGCATTATCGAGCGATTGCACTCCTTCTGGCGTGGAAGCAACGGTGGGGTAGCATTTCTTGATCTGCTCGAGATCTAGCGACTTGTCTAGAGCCTTTTCAAGGGCCTTTTGGCATACTAACCGGAGCCTTTCGAAACGCACCTTATCGAAGCTCATGTAAACAATGAGCGCAGCGCTTAGCGCTGAGCACACCGAGCGACGCGTAGGCAGGGTGAGACAAGAGACAAGACAAGAGACAAGACAAGAGACAAGACAAGAGACAATACAAGAGACAAGCCAAGAGACAGCTACACTGGTACACTGGCGAGTAGTACTATAGTGTTGCAGACTGTGCCTTTGGTATGCTAGGGGTCGATGACTGTAGTATCATGCGGAGGTATAAGAACAGAGCTCTCTAGACACATATAGGGTTGAAGCGCAAGAGATCTGGTAGAACTCACAGAACTAGGAGAGAGACATAGTAGGGCAGTCTCTAGGTGGTAGTATCTTTCAGCCAAACAGCTCTAGACATGGTGCTATCCTATAGCCATATATAGGGCTGTCTGTACCTACATAGTACTATTTTATAGCCAAACAGTACTATAGGCTGTCTCTACATAGTACTCGTTTGTAGTCCCATACTATAGGCTGTCTCTACATAGTACTATCTTAACCCATACTACAGGGTGTCTCTATACACACATAGTACCGCTGCTGGTACACAAAACAACCACTCGATACTACTGCTACAACAGAGCTACTCTAGACAAAGACTAACAGAGCTCTGGACATAGCAGTAGTAAAGCTCCTCTAGATACTGTAGAGCTAGAGAAACAAAGTATATAACATACTAACAAGCTAGGTAGATAGTAACTAACACGGCTAGGCCTAAGTATAACACACTAACAATAAGCGTCCCATACTCATTTACGATCCCTGCACAGGGTCCAAGGCACGGCAGGTGCACTCACGACACACACTCACCACTACAACAGCACTCACGTGAAATGGCACCTACATCCCACCTCTACTAACTTGATCTACACAACTTCCACTCATCTTTTTTAATTCCCATCGCCTTCCTCCGTTGTCTTCGTCGCCTTCCTCCGTTACTTACTTTCTTCTCATCGGCAGATAAAATTTTCATGAGCTACAGCACTGGTGTTTCAGGTTCGATTAGCACGGGCTCCAAGTCCAGTAAGAGAAGACAGTCAGTAGGTGGGAATATAGTTAGTTCATTTTCGCCAGTACCTTTTGATTTTGGTGGTAGAAGTTATGTCATCAGTAACATTCAAAAGGCAGTAGATTCCCCCACCGTTCATAATAATTGTCAAATTGACGTTCAGACTGCCAATTTTGCTAATATAGGAGTCACAGAATCCGATGTCACAGAGAATAGAGATGATAGCGATGATGCTGAGTACCTTCATGATGTTGGGTTCAATAGTTATTCGGGTACATCAGCCATTGATATTAGAGGCAATGGTATTGTGGAAGATGATACAGACATTATAGATGGACACACAGATTCTGCAGACATTATAGAGGGAAATGCAGACGCCACAGATCCATTGTTGCTGAAGAATAAGTTCCAGAAATACACTAACCCGTTTGGTGCAGAAGACTATGACGTTGGAACTTCTGAATATGAAACTCTTGCCGTACAAGGTGTGAATCTCAAGGATAAGATCATTAAAGATTATATTCTACGTTCAGTTCATTACATTCCAGCGGTTTTCTTGGGTACTTTACTTAACATTTTGGATGGGTTATCGTATGGTATGATAATGTTTCCAGTGAGTGAGGCAGTATTTTCATCCTTAGGACCTGCAGGTCTTTCGATGTTCTACCTATCATGTATAGTCTCTCAGTTGGTATTCTCCTTAGGTGGATCTGCATTTAAAAGTGGAATTGGATCAGAAATGATCGAAGTGACTCCATTTTTCCACACTATGGCATTTGCTATCATGAATGAAATGGGTGCTGAAAATAAAGAAGCTATCATTGCAACCACAGTTGTAACTTATGCTATTTCATCCATTGTAACTGGAATAATATTCTTCCTTTTAGGTAAGTTAAAACTTGGTTCTTTGGTAGGTTTCTTTCCCAGACATATTTTAGTAGGATGTATTGGAGGTGTTGGTTACTTCTTAGTTGTCACTGGTATTGAAGTCGCTTCAAGACTTGATGGTGGCTTGGAGTATAATCTCGATACTTTCAAGTTCTTATTTGGAAACCATATTCATTTTCTTCGTTGGATCGTTCCTTTACTCTTGACCTTGATTTTAATCCTCATTCAAACAAGATTCCATAACTCATTGATAGTACCATTATTTTTCATCGCTGTATTTGCAGTATTCCATACAATCATTGCAGCAGTCCCTAGCTGGAATTTGGACTTGGCTAGACATTATGGTTGGGTGTTTCCTGCAGTAGAAGATAATGAACCATGGTATGGGTTCTATGAGTTATATAAGTTTAAGTTAGTTGATTGGTGGTGTATTGCAAGACAATTCCCTACCATGTTAGCCTTGACGTTTTTCGGGATCTTACATGTTCCTATCAATGTTCCTGCATTGGCTGTTACTGTTAATATGGACGAAGTTGATGTTGATAGAGAATTAGTTGCTCATGGTTATTCTAATGCCATTTCAGGACTTTTAGGTTCAATTCAGAATTACTTGGTCTATACTAATTCTGTGCTATTCGTTAGAGCAGGTGCTGATGATAGATTAGCAGGAGTTCTCTTAGCCATTGCTACTGGTGTAGTTATGATGGCCGGCCCTGTTGTAATTGGTTATATCCCAATTTGTGTTGTTGGTTCTTTAATCTATTTACTTGGTTATGAACTTTTGAAAGAAGCCCTATATGATACTTATGGAAGATTAACCAAAATAGAGTATTCCACCATCATTATCATTGTAGTAGTGATGGGAGCATGGGATTTTGTCTATGGAGTATTTGCTGGTATTTTGCTTGCATGTTTATCATTTGTTGTAGAAGCTGCAACTACTCCTGTAGTTCAAGGTATTTATACTGGAGTTGTAGCCAGATCCACAGTCTTAAGACATCCTAAGCAACAAGAATTTTTGAAAGCTGTAGGAAATCAAATCTGTGTGGTTAAATTACAAGGAACTCTCTTTTTTGGATCTATTGGAGGTGTTGAAGCTGCTATTAGGTCAAGATTTGAACTCGATAATTTCAAACAAGATCCTGTTAAATTCTTGATCTTAGATATGAAAGGCATCGTATCTATTGATTTCTCTGCTGCTGAAGGATTTAGAAGGATATTAAATCTTACTAATGACTTCGATACTCAATTGATTATCTCATCAGTTGAAGATAATGATGATACTGTTAAGGCATTAAGAGATGCAGGATTATGGGATAGTGATGCTAAGTTATCTATTCAACTCTTTGAGACGTTGAACTATGCATTAGAATGGTGTGAAAGTTCATTCTTAGCAACTTATAAGACTATCATTAAACAAAGAGGAGATCCAACTCCAGAGCATTACGACACTTTAGGTATGACAAGACATAAACTGATAGTCAATCCTATGAACCAATATGATAGTTCCAACTTAGGAACAACTCCAAGATCATCACAAGTTTACCAAGCAGCTACAAGAACCGTTAAAGCTGATCAAACCACTACCCAATATTTCAGTTCTAGTGAATCCAAATTCACTAAAAAACCATTACCTTTATTGATGCTAACGTTCCAGGGATTATCCAATAAAGACGAAGCATTCTGGTCCAAAGCTACTGAATACTTTGTCAAGGAACAGTTGCCTGAAAACTTGACATTTTACGATACTTCGGCAAATAAGCCGGCATTTTTCATAGTAGAAAGAGGACTTATTAAAATGATGATTCGGTTCGAGAGCAATAAAGAGGAATTACACTCTAGTATCTTACCAATGACTGCATTTGGTGATCTCTTCGAGGCTGACAAGTTCAGAGAAATCAACTACTCTACTGTCAGTGAGACAGTTGTATGGAAGCTTTCACAATCCAAGTTGAAGGAGCTTTTGGCTACCCCAGAAGGAATCCTTGTATACAATGAGTTGTTGATCATCCAAAATAAGCTTACGAGGGAGAGATTCGACGCCTTGACCGCCAATCTAGTGCTCTACTAGTGCCATGAGTTTATCAGCTGCAATGAGCCGCAGCCTGTCTCAGTCATAGCTAGTATTGCTAGTCCATAGCTAGTCATAGCCAGTCGCGGCTATAGCCATCATCTCATCAACGACTGATGACCCAGTCTCGTTCAGACTATACTCATTGCATCACACCTTCAACCCCATCCTCCTCCACCCAAAGCATATAATTTACATTCAAGCTGAAATCGTCTCTATTCTTCCTGTATATTACTATTATTTTACTATGATGACCAGAATTGCCTACTGGCCCTCTTCTCCCTTCTCCCTTCTTATCCCACCTTCTCCCACATTTCTCCCTATCTCTCTTATCCTATCACCTGCACCCACTCCCTCCATTCTCCTGTCACCCATTCTCCTATCCTCCATTCTCCCATCTCCATTGTCTCATTGGTTCCTGCATACCAACTATGGCGATATCCGCTTTGCGACGCAGACTGATAAAGAAACCCCCTAATATTTAATGGTTGCTGTTACTCAAATTGCATGCATGGCTGGTGCCATGTTTGCCACCGTCAATGCATTGATGATTCCTTTCGTTCAGAACTCGGAGATTTCTTTTGGAGACGAGTTCTACGGGTTGCCTGGTGTTCCTGGAAATGATGAGAGACCAATTCCAGGTGACTCGCCAATTGTTCAGTGTGATGTCACTGAGCCCCAAATCTTGAACTTGCAGAGTGTAATCTTGGAGCCCAATCCTCCTGTGAGAGGCGCCAACTTAACAGTGGTTGCTAAGGGGTACTTGTCTAAGGATATTGTTGATGGTGCTTATGTTGAGGTTGACGTTAGGTACGGCTTTATCAAGTTATTGCATCAGACTTTTGATATCTGTGAAGAAATCCAGAAGGTCGACTTGGAGTGTCCTATTGCCGCAGGCCAGCAGATCATCATCAAGGAAGTTGAGATTCCCCTGGAGGTTCCTCCGGGAAAGTACCTCGTCAATGCCCGTGCATACACCAAGGATGACGAGTTCATCACATGCTTGACTGCCACCGTGGAGTTTCCCGCTTCCTAGGGAATGGGCCGGCCAGCTGGCCAGCTGGCCAGCTTCCTGACCGCCTAGACTTCCAGTACCTAGATGGGAGCTAAGTAGATTCTAATAATAAAAGTACAAATTCGATAAAGGAGAAGGGAGGCGAGAGGCCTTGCTGTCCCTATCACCTCTAGTTGCTATCACCACTATCCACGTTGAACTCACTTATTCACTATAGTCTTGACTCTACTCTGGACCATCCTATGGCTCTTGTGATATACTCACATTGTCCTCCTATTCTTCTATCTATTCATCTCGCCTCTACTTGTCTACCATGCATGCCATCATCTACCCGACTGTCGTCTGTTCTACTCTTTATCTACCCTCTGGTATTATCTGACCCTCTCTAGCTTATTTCACCTATATGCAGGTCACTTACCTCAGACAGTCAGCGACGATAATAAGACCATAGAAATACCCTTAACGGACGACAGCTGATGGGCCTGCCACTACATGTTGCTCGACTGACGCCCTACGTCTCCTCTCTGCACTCTATTATACTCTACTCATCTCTTACCTCATCTCTCGCTCTATATGCAGTACACTTACCTCGTGCTACAATATATCAGTAAACTACTATCCAATGTACTACCCTCATACCGCCATATGAGAATGCCCCACATTACACTTTATTCTGACACTCTTCAATATATATAGTCTTTAATATAGTCTCGCTACGCCCTCTCGCTACGCCCTCTCGCTACGCCCTTCGCTACGCCCTCTCGCTACGCCCTTCGCTACGCCGCTCACACGCCGCTCACACGCTCAACTCTTCGCTGCGCTCAGAGTTTCGCTTCGCTATGATCGAACAGTACTTCTCGATTCAGATCTTCTTCATCATCCTTAGGGAGACCCTCGAGACGGCTATTATCATCTCAGTTCTCCTCTCGTTCATCGACCAGAGTCACCCCAATCGAGAGATCACTAGAGATGGCGTCTCTACTAGCAATATCCTGGATCATATAAGAAAGCACAAACTCCAAGTATGGGTTGGAGCCATCGCTGGTTTGAGTATATGTGTTGTTATTGGTCTTATATTCATTGGAGCATTCTACTACATTGGCCAGGATTACTGGTCTTATACTGAGAGGCTCTGGGAAGGAGTTTTCTCCTTGTTATCTGCTATGATCATTACCGTTATGGGTATAGGATTACTTCGAATTAATAAGATTATGAAGGTCAAATGGTGGATGAAATTAGGTGATGCATACAACCAGAAGGATGTCGTACAGGAACCTGAATCCATCCTGAGGACAGGGTCTATTCTGGAGCTGGGATCTATCCAGGCTCCTGAAACTGACATTCCTCTTGCTCGTCCAAGAGACAGCTTCAAGAAGAGATATTTCTTGGCAATACTTCCATTCATAACTACCTTAAGAGAGGGTTTGGAAGCAGTTGTCTTCATCGGAGGAATGGGAGCTTCTAACCCTCCTTCATCAATACCGTTTTCTATTGCATGTGGTGTCCTTTTGGGATCCACTATTGGCTACTTACTTTATAAAGGTGGTAACAAATTGTCATTACAGTACTTTTTGATCTTCTCCACTTGTTTCTTATACATGGTTAGTGCCGGATTAATAAGTAGAGGTGTATGGTTCCTTGAGCTTGAGCAGTACGTAAGACGCTGTGGAGGCCTTGATCCTACCGAAACCGGCAGTGGACCTGGATCATATGATATATCTAAGAGCATCTGGCATGTAAATTGCTGCAACGGGTTGACAGACGGCTGGTGGATGGTCCTCAATGCGTTAGTAGGATGGACCAATAGCGCCACCATCGGAAGTGTAGGGTCATATATGGCCTACTGGGCCTTTGTCATCTTCTGGTTGGAGTCCAAGATGTACGAAGAAAGACATGGATATCTTCCATTAGTACCTGTGAAATGGCAGCTCAAGAGAATCAAGAAGAGAGTCAAGCTCTACCAGTACATCAAGAGCACACAGGTGCACGAGCTGGCCCCTGCCAGCTACGACGAGTTGGTCAGCAACCCGTCTATTGACGAGGGCCAGCGTTTGCTAGCGTGATGGACAGAGCTCCAGACAGAGCTGCAGACAGAGCAGAGCAGGCAGAGCAGGGCAGGCAGAGCAGAGCAGAGCAGGCAGAGCAGAGCAGAGCAGAGCAGGCAGAGCAGAGCAGAGCCAAGAGTTAATATATCCATGAACTCTGGCACGAGTAAGAACTAAAACTGAGGCAGACTTGAAGCAAAACTATGGAAAACTTCTGTTCGCTATCGCATCTCATTCCGTTTGAAGTTCTCCGTACAAAGCTCACCGCTCCTGCACTGTCTAATTTCATTATCCGCATGTTTACTCCTAAACGGCTTTATAACGCGTATGAAATTCGATCGTAATATACGAGATATCTCCGTTTATTGTATAAAATTTTAGCTTTTAAACCTCCAATTCTCTCCAAATTCAATACCCATTATCCCCCACCATTCATCTTCTCATCCCCTTTTTCCTACCCTCTTATCTACCCTAATTCCCCCGTTTTACTAACATACCTGTTACTAGGTAAAACATTACACAAAACCAACGATGAAATTTTTTTATAAAACGCGCAAGAGTCGCTATAATCAAATAACCAGCGTAGATACAATACATATGGCGTACGACCGGTTGGAGTCCGCAGACGGTATACTCTCCGATCTACAATTACAATTAGAGCCGCCACGTTCACAGAGACAGGTTTCTCTGATTTCCCAGGCTTCCCAGGCTTCACAGGTTTCCCAGGTATCACAGGCGTCGCAAGCGTCACAAGTATCATCTACATATACCCAACATTCGCAAGCATCCCAAGCATCTCAAGCATCTCAAGCATCTCAAGCATCACACTCCTCACAGGTATCACACGCATCCCAATCTTCCCAAGGTTCGGTCAGAGTTAACCACGATCGTACAGATCTCAGTAAGGCCCATGTACAATCAGCAGTGATCCTGTATATCAAGGATAATCATAGTGAGTTCAATGCTAATGACTTATTTCAACAACGACAACAGAAGTTTGTCACTACTTTCGATAAGAAGTCCCCACAGGTGAGTTCGACCCAGTTAAAATCCCCTCTGGTGGCCACAAAAGCAGGTAGCATATTTTTCGATGATGAGGATGGTGACGAGTATCATTACGATGATGATGATATAGAAGAAGTAGAAGAAGTTTCTGATGATGATTCTGATGATGATCTTTTACCTCCTTCTCCACCACGCTCTCCCCCTCGAGAAATAGACCCAGATAAGTTATATGGATTATATGACTTCTCTGGTCCAGATCCCCTGCATTGCTCTATTGTTCGTGATGAACCAGTGTATCTCATTAACGATCAAGATAACTACTGGTGGCTTATACGTAAGCTTTCCAAACAAGAACGGATTGAGCTCCTTGAAACTCGTAATAAAAATGGTGATGGTGACGACTATTTACTAACAGATGATGAAGATGGCAAAGTAGGATTTGTTCCTGCGGAATGTCTTGAAACATATGGTGAAAGACTTGCTAGATTGAATTGTTTCAAGAATGAAGCTCTTGAAAGGTCTAATAAAGATCTTACTGAATCATCAAATCCAAGCAGTTCAGAGAATATCAACTTGAAAAGCACGTCTTCGATCGGTCTTGGATCTCCAGTGAATTTCCAAAAGTCCCCGGACACAACGCTATCGAGATCTGGTAGTATTCTAAAAGATGGTACAAAACAACTGATCAATAAATCAGTTACATTTGAGGACTTGGGAGTTCTAGAATTGAATGAAGACAGTGAACATGATGATGAAGAGTTCCCTGAGCATTACAATATTCCTGAAATCGAGGAAATTCATAAGGAAATAAATGGTGAAGTGGATGATGAAAAACGATCAGAAATCTTGAGTGATGTGTTCCCCCAAGAAACTCCTTTAATCATCAACAAGAGGAAGTCAACTTCTGACTCACCCCTGCCTGTGAAGGAGCTTGAAAATGAGCTTGCGGCCAGTTCTCCGAAGCAAGAATCAGCTTCTCCGGAATACAGAACACCTAATTTGAATCCAGGTGTCTTCAAGAACGACTACTACAACAACACCATAGATTTTGATGACGACGGCGATGATGTTGATGATGATGATTTCCGTACCCCCAACGAGAACTTCAAAACGCCTACTAAGGACCCTCCCGTCATAAATAGAACTCCAGAGAGTGAAAGGCTTAGGAGGGCAGACATTCTCAATAAACTTACGCAGGTGACGTCTGATATCCAGAACGAATTGGCAAAAGATGAGTACGATCCGTACTACGATCAGAGCAAATATTTGCTGGTATTTGCTCGTGACTCCAATGCGTCATTCTTAAGTAGAGATGATGACCACTCGGGAAACGACAGAGTCTCATATGCAAGGGATGATATGAAATGGGACGATGAACCTAGTAGAGATCCTCAGGAATATTTGAGTAGGGACGATAGTAACTACCTAGGTAGAGAAGCTTCTTCGGGCTATCGACACCGGGATGAAAGTGACTACTTGAGTGGGGAGCAGGAAAAGCATTCAAGTACGGACGATGAGAGTAGCTACTTGAGTAGCGGCCAAAAGGGGCATTTGAATACGGACGATGAGAACTATTCAACTAGAGATGCTTCTTCAGGCTACAGAGATCAGGATGAGAGTAAATACTCGGAACAGCAAGACAAGAAGTTAAGTATGGACGAGAGTAACTACTTGACTACCCAGCAAGAGAAGCATTCAAGTAGGGATCACGAAAGCAACGACTTGAGGGACCACGACGATAGAGAAACGTCTTACTATAGACACAATCAGCCCTATAGCTCCAGGAAAGAACCTGAATTGGACCTCAATAACGTTGATAAAGGAATCTCCAACGTTGATGACCTCGTACAGAACTACCAATATGAAGTAGGTTCTGGATACGGTGATAATGAAGAGACTTACAGCTTTGATTCAAAAGACTTCAGTGTAACACCTCTAACACTGGTCAATTCTCTTACAGGTAAAGAAATAGCTCAAAAAGATAGTTCTCTTGCCGATAAAAGAAAGTCTAAACCAGTCCATGAAATGTTCGTTCCAATCCTAGGCAAATTTGATGAGCTAGCCGAAAAATTGGCTGAGATTGACGGTATGCTCTAGTGTATATTATAGTGTAATATATTTTCGCGATGAGACAATTTTTACTATCGAATAAAATTTAACGATGTGGACACCCGATGAGCTGGCGATAGACCAGCTAAAACAGATAATCCAAGGGACTATATCGTCAAATAACCGTACACGTAAGTTAGCGAATGAAGCGTTTCTTCAAGCAAAACAACAGCCAGAAATTGAGAATTATCTCTTTCATATATTAGTTGTAGATACATCTGCTAGATCAGATGTAAGAGCAGCAGCAGGAATTAACCTTAAGAATATCTTAAAAAAGCATAAAGGTGATAGAAAATATATATTAGATCATATATCTAATGGGTTAACATCTGAAGATAACATGGTTAGAAATATTACTGGTAATGTCATTACATCATTATTTTCCATATATGGACTTGAGAAATGGCCTCAAGCATTGACCACTTTGATAGAACTTTCAACGTGTTCAAATACTTTAACAGCTGAAGCGTCCATGAGTGCACTAACTAAGATATGTGAGGATAGTTTTTATCAATTAGATGTTGATTTTAATGGAGAAAGGCCATTGGATTTTTTAATTTCAAATTTTATTAAATTATTGGATCATTCGTCCGGTAGAATTAGAGCTATGTCTATTCAATGTGTTAATTTCTTTATTCCTTTAAAATCACAATCTGTATTGGTAGTATTAGATTACTTCCTTGAAAAGTTATTTAGCTTGGCTCATGATCCTTCTAATGATGTTAAAAAAAATATTTGTAAATCTTTTCAAGCTATCTTAGAAGCTAGAGGTGATAAATTATTACCTCATTTGGATGGTGTAATCAACTATTGTTTACATCTAATGCAAGATGATGACGAAGAAGTTTCTCTTGAAGCTGCTGAATTCTTATTAGCATTATCTGCATCACCAGAATTTGAGAATCATAAACTTGATTTTGGTCCAAAACTCAATGAAATCCTTCCTGTACTTCTTTCTAAGATGGTGTATTCAGAAGAACAAATCTTCTTTATGCGTTTAGTAGATGATGATACTAATGTTGCAGATAATGAAGATGATATTAAACCTCAAATGGCTAAATCAAAAGAGTCTCATAAAGCTTCTAATTCAAACAATAAACCCCAAGCTTTCGAAGGTGATGATGATGATGATTCAGATTACTACGATGAAGAGGATGATGATGACATGGATTCAGAAGAATGGAGTATAAGAAAATGTTCAGCCGCTACTTTGGATATGCTCTCAACTCATTTACCAGAACAAGTTTTACATGTCACCTTGCCTATCTTACAAAGTAGGATAATTTCTCCTAATTGGGAAGTTAGAGAAGCTGCTATATTAGCCTTTGGAGCTATTGCCAAAAGTTGTATAGAACTCTCCAGAGATAAATTGCCAGAATTAGTCCCATTTTTAGTTGATAGATTACAAGATGATGAACCTAGAGTAAGACAAATTACATGCTGGACAATTTCTAGATACTCTCTGTGGGTAGCAGAAGAGGCTCACGAAGGTGGACAGTATGCTAATTACTTCAATCCAACATTCGAGTCGATATTGAAGTGCTCTCTCGACAGTAAGAAAGTTGTTCAAGAATCTGCATGCTCTGCTTTATGTTCATTCATTGAAGAAACTGACCCTGATATTATAGGTCATTATATTGTGCCATTACTACAGAACTTCACCAAATGTCTTGAAATCTACCAAAAGAAGAATAAGATTATCTTATATGATGCCATTCAAACATTTATAGAGGCTATGGGATATGAGAGACTTTCTACTAAACAAGATTTCATCAATATCTTACTACCTGAACTCTTGAGCAAATGGCAGGCTCTAGCTGATGATGATACTGAATTATGGCCTTTATTAGAATGTATGGCTTCAGTAGCTGCTACATTAAAAGAATTATTTGCTCCATATGCTTTACCTATTTATGAAAGAGCTGTCAAAATCCTACATTCAACCATACAGGCTGACTTACAGTGCCAGACTGATCCTTCTATAGACTTACCTGAAAAAGATTTCATAGTAACCTCCCTAGACTTAATCGATGGATTGGTTCAAGGCTTTGAATCCCATTCTGCAGATCTCATCCATAATAATTTGATAGAATTACTCTTACAATGCTTTGAGGATACTACTGATGATGTTAGGCAATCTGCATATGCATTATTGGGAGATTTAGCCATATATGTATTAGAAGTTATCCTACCATACTTGGACCAAACAATGGTCTGTATCGGACATGAGATCAACAGTAGAAGTTTCAACTCCTATCCGGTTTGTAACAATGCTATCTGGGCCCTTGGTGAAATTTCCTTAAGACTTCCATATGAGAAGATAAAACCATTTTTATCCAACTTCATAGATTTGTTGGTTCCTGTTTTGAACAGTATGGATACTCAACAAACGGTATTAGAGAATGCTGCTATTTGTTTGGGAAGAATGGGAATAAACCTTGAATCTGCAGCAATAATAGCACCAAGATTACCTGAATTTATTGTCCAATGGTGCTCACAAATGATGTATACTATGGAGAACGAAGAAAAGAGCACCGCCTTTCAGGGCATGTTGAATATTATTAGCTCAAACCCGGACAATGGGTTCGGAAACTTGGCTACACCACAAGGTAAAAAGAACTTGTCTATATTTATTTCCACTATTGCAAACTACATGGAGCCCCCAGCCGAGCTTAAAGAATTGTTTTCTCAGTTGCTTAGCGGATATGCTAGTTTATTAGGAGACGGTTATAATGATGTGCTCAAGCACCTCGACTCTGAAACCCGAAATCAACTTTACAACTTCTAGGATGCATATATTAGTCTAGTTCGTGTAGGGTATATAATCATATATTGGTCTTCAAGGCCAATCAATTACCAGAATTCGAATGTATAATATACATAATTTATTCCATCATATCTACTTGTACTTTTCATGGATATTGTGTGACTGGTGTCCAAATTTAGCTACCTCAGAAGTTGTCCTAGTGCAATTTTGTAGAGCGGTGGCATGCAGAATTGTTGACAATCTGACCGACTCATCGTAGCCTTTACGTATGCCCCACTATACTATTCCCTATCTCAGTCCCCATGCCATCAGCTTCCATTGCCTCTCACTGGAGTCTTTGAACTAGGAATGTAACATACACTCCTGCATCAACTCTGGACAATGACTGTGTCTATTTCTGTCGACTATTCCAAATATTGCAACCTTCACTGCACTTGTAGGGGTTCAATCTACATCCAAGGACTCATCCGATTCATAAAACTCGTTATAAAGCACTTCATTAACCAAAGTAATTGGGAGATCATACACTCCAGAAGGTGCTCTATGTATATATTGGGTGATATTTTCCTGGGGTGGGAAAACAGCATGCTCATCAACAAAAGTTCTGGGGTCTTGCAATGGAAGGGTTTCGACCTCAGTATTATACAATGCTAGCGTCACATAGATGAAAAGCATGAGCATAAGGGAGTACGACGGTATGGCCACCGACCAATACTTATCTGGGAGGTAATCGAACCCCCATCTTTCAAAGACCAGATTGGGGACAAGCGACCATACAACGAAACAACATAAACATACAGTGCTGATAACGCTGGTAAAAAAACCTTTGTACTCAGAATATACTGTGTTCTTGTTCAGCACAGTCACATCTGACTCTCTTGCTAGACTATCGTTAGCCTGTCTGGGGGTATTTGACATGATCTCAATGGGTGTCCTCATCCGCACAAAATAATTTGTCTGACAACACTTGTCCGAAATAGGAAATCAGCCGCAACTCTGTCTTCAGGTGCCTTGACATTGAGAGCCACTAGCTAATACTTGGGTGCTGTATGCTCAGAGAATACGGACACAAATAAAGAAGTTTTAGAGAATGTTAAATAGTTCAGAGATGTACAACAGTAAGAAAGAAATTGCTGGAATGAAGACGACATTCTTTGTACTTTCGTTTCATTCTCCACTACCATATACCACTCAGTAAGTTGCTCACAAATACATGTTATTATTCCAGGGCTGGTAAAACATAAATTACGGTAGTTGAACTCAAATGGAAGTTTTACAAGGTTTCCACTTTTCTGAGTTTTTCGTACTCTTTCTGCAGCTCTAAAATTTTCTCCAATAAATTCATAGTGATATCCATCTGATAGTATAAAGCCAGGGAGTTCGTACAACAGCTGATAGAAGGCACTCTGAATGAGGGGTTTTCACTGTTATTCCGTCATTTCATTTTTCGAAGCTGTGGTGTCTGGCTCCAGTTGCTTGGGAATGAGCGGTCTTTTAAGGTTCTATGGCTGCAAAAAAATACCTTTGTTGCTTCTTCATTTTCTTATTATGCAGAAAAAGCCCTTTTGGTGTTGATTTACCCACAGTTTCATCATGGTTATACTCAATATCTTGAATTTTTGTAAGGGTCTGGACAATATGATCGATAATGTGAAAACCTTTGGTGATAATATTATCTCCGTTAACTTCAGGAGGAAATTCATAGTAAACATATTGATCTTCCAATGGATCAATATCTATATGGGCAAGTTTCTCGATAAGCCTTTTGAGGATGTCATCGAAGTCCCAATCTATGAATTCAGTAGTTTCAGTATCAACAAGAAGATTGACCTTTTCAAAAACGCTCTGGGAAGCTTCATTTCTGTGATCATTGGTAATATGATCTGGTTTCAAGAGACGTCCATAATCTGAGATCAGTGTTGGAGGAAGACTAAGCAAAACCACTTATGTTTTCCTTCTTCGTGGGTCTGCAAATGAAATCCCGGGTAATACTCCAGAGTGACACTTCTTCATCTGCAGACAAAGCGTCTGCTGATCTCTTTCCCCCAAAGAAGATGATGTTCCCAATTCCTAGGTCTGCCTTAGAGTTTTCCCACACCTGTTATACTTATTATTGGCGGATTTCAAGACTGCCTGAGGCTTTTGTACTTGTACAGTAGGGGACAGTTGAGTGTAGAGATGATTCGAAAAGATTTGATCGAATGAATCCTGTAGAGGCTGACTAGGTTTTGTTTTTGCCATAATCTAAGGCGTTTATCTATTTGGAACTGTTAAAATCTGCTTTGGTTCCACCAACGTGAGTAAATCTCTGTTTCTTTAGACAAGAAATTCTGCTGTAAGATATGAGGAAATTGGCATAAAGTACTGTGGGCTAACAGAATTTTTCAACGTTCTCTTCAGGTGCCCCCGTGTCCAATGTCGATTGGATGACAATCCAAACCACCCGAGTTCCCTCAGTAAGGATAATAGAGGAGCAATGACCCAAGGTTTTAACAACTGCTATTGATCATGGGGTTGCCACATTTCAGCGTGTAATATTACTTAGAAGAAGTTGTATCTACTAACTCGTCTCTCTAAATCCTAATAAGGATTCATACCTACCTGTCTCGTCCTCCTCCAAACTCTCCCCTATATACTCGAAGCTCCATTCACATCACGGCCTGCTCCAAACTTTCTTGTCGAACCTCTCTGTCTACTTCGCTTCTCGCTCTACACACTCTTCTCTCTTCTCGCTTTCCGGGTAAGTACTGATCTTACAACGCGGTTAGCGCTGACTCATTGCCTTTTTCGGTGCAAAATTTTCCATATAAAATTTGAAGTCGCTGCTGAAAAATTTCAACTATGTTGCAATCATTGAAAGGTTTGACTAGCAAGAGATTGTTTGGTACGTCAAGGAGGGTACAGAACTTGGCGTATCCGGGTGCCAAGATACTTCAACAATTCACCGGTGACAAGGCAACAAAACTTGTCGATGTATCGAAGGTGTTAGTTATTGGATCTGGAGGATTATCGATTGGTCAAGCTGGAGAGTTTGATTACTCAGGATCACAAGCTATAAAGGCTTTAAAAGAAGCTAATAAACAGTCTATTTTGATTAATCCTAATATTGCTACTAATCAAACGTCACATGCTTTGGCTGATGAGATTTACTACTTACCAGTTACTGCTGAATATATTACTTATATCATAGAAAGAGAACAACCGGATGGTATTTTACTTACTTTCGGTGGTCAAACTGCATTAAATGTCGGTGTAAAATTGGAAAAAATGGGTGTTTTTGATAGGTATAATGTTAAGGTCTTAGGTACTCCAATTAAGACATTAGAAACCTCGGAAGACAGAGATCTCTTTGCTCAAGCTTTGAATGAGATTAACATTCCAATTGCTGAATCTATTGCTGTAGAAAATGTTGATGATGCTCTTAAAGCTGCAGAGGAAGTTGGTTATCCTATTATTGTTAGATCTGCCTACGCCTTAGGTGGTTTGGGTTCTGGTTTTGCTGCTAATAAGGATGAATTGAGAAACTTGGCTTCCCAGTCATTATCCTTAGCTCCCCAAATCTTAGTCGAGAAATCTCTTAAAGGTTGGAAAGAAGTTGAATATGAAGTTGTACGTGATAGAGTAGGCAATTGTATTACTGTATGTAATATGGAAAACTTTGATCCTTTAGGTATTCATACTGGTGATTCTATTGTTGTTGCTCCTTCTCAGACCTTGTCTGATGAAGAGTATCATATGTTAAGAAGTGCTGCTATTAAGATCATTAGACATTTGGGTGTCGTCGGTGAATGTAATGTTCAATATGCTTTACAACCTGATGGTTTAGATTATAGAGTTATCGAAGTTAATGCTAGATTATCAAGATCTTCTGCTTTAGCTTCAAAAGCCACTGGTTATCCATTAGCTTATACTGCTGCCAAAATTGCCTTGGGGCATACTTTACCTGAATTACCTAATCCTGTGACTAAGACTACTACAGCTAATTTTGAACCTTCTTTGGACTACATGGTTACCAAGATTCCACGTTGGGATTTGGCCAAGTTCCAACATGTTAAGAGGGATATTGGCTCCGCTATGAAATCTGTTGGTGAAGTAATGGCTATCGGTAGAACCTTTGAGGAATCCTTCCAAAAAGCTATTAGACAAGTTGACCCTTCGTTCATTGGTTTCCAAGGTGACAAATTTGATGACTTGGATGACGCTTTAGCTAACCCTACTGATAGAAGATGGTTAGCTGTAGGACAAGCTTTATTGCATGAAAACTATACTGTTGACCAAGTTCATGAATTATCCAAGATTGATAAATGGTTCTTACACAAGTTAATGAACATTGTCAACATGTACAGGGAGTTGGAACAAGTAGGAGACCTCAATGCTCTCAACAGTGATTTAATGTCAAGAGCTAAGAAGTTAGGATTCTCCGATAAGCAAATTGGGTTGTGTGTTAACGCTCATGAATTAGAAGTCAGAACTGTTAGAAAATCATTCGGAATTGTTCCATACGTTAAGAAGATCGACACTTTAGCTGCCGAATTCCCAGCTAATACTAACTATTTGTATACTACTTATAATGCTACCAGTTCAGATATTCATTTTGAAGACAAGGGAACCTTGGTTTTAGGTTCTGGTGTCTACAGAATTGGTTCTTCTGTTGAATTTGATTGGTGTGCTGTTTCCACTGCTAGGGCATTAAGAAACTCTGGTCATAAAACTATCATGATTAACTACAACCCAGAAACAGTATCTACTGATTTCGATGAGGTTGACAGATTATATTTCGAGGAGTTATCTTTAGAAAGAGTTTTAGATATCTATGAATTGGAACACTCCCAGGGTGTCGTTGTAAGTGTTGGTGGTCAATTGCCTCAAAATATCGCTCTCAGCTTGCAAGAAAACGGATGTAAGGTCTTGGGTACCGACCCGGAAGATATTGACAAGGCAGAAGATCGTCATAAATTTTCTCAGATCCTTGACTCTATTGGAGTTGATCAGCCTCAATGGAAGGAATTAACTTCTGTAGACGAAGCTGAAAAGTTTGCTGATGAAGTTGGATTCCCAGTATTGGTTCGTCCTTCCTATGTCTTATCCGGTGCCGCAATGTCAGTAATCAACAATAAATCTGAATTGGATTCTAAATTATCCAATGCTGCTAAGGTCTCTCAAGACCACCCAGTTGTCATTTCCAAGTTTATCCAAGGTGCTGAAGAAATTGATATTGATGGTGTTGCCAGCGATGGTGAAGTATTGGTACATGCGGTTTCTGAACACGTTGAAAATGCAGGTGTTCACTCTGGTGATGCTACTCTTGTTTTACCACCTCAAGGATTATCCCCTGAGATTATGGCTAGATTAAAAGAGATAGCAGATAAGGTCGCTAAGGCATGGAAGATCACTGGTCCGTTTAATATGCAGATCATCAAAAATGGTGATGAGCTTAAGGTTATTGAGTGTAACATCAGAGCCTCTAGATCATTCCCATTTGTCTCCAAAGTATTAGGCGTTAACTTTATTGACGTTGCTACCAAGGCATTAATCAAAGAAAACGTCCCACAACCTATAGATTTGATGGCTAAAAAATACAATAGAGTTGCTACTAAAGTTCCTCAATTCTCCTTCACAAGATTGGCTGGCGCTGATCCATTCCTAGGAGTAGAGATGTCTTCTACAGGAGAAGTTGCCTGCTTTGGTGATAACTTATTAGAAGCATATTGGACTTCTATCCAATCTACCATGAACTTCAAATTGCCGACCCCAGGTGACGGTATTTTATTTGGAGGTGATTTGACCAATGATAAGTTAGGTTACGTTGCTAAAACAATCAGTGGATTGGGCTACAACTTCTTCAGTGCTGATGAAGCAACTGTAGAATACTTGTCTAAATATACCGATCAACCAATTGAAGTGATTGAATTCCCAAAAACTGACAAAAGAGCATTAAGAGAAATTTTCCAAAAACATCAAATTGGGGGTGTCTTCAACTTGGCAAAAGCACGTGCTGAAGATCTTTTAGATAAAGATTACGTGATGAGAAGGAATGCCATTGACTTTGGTATTCCTTTGTTTAACGAACCTAACACCGCATTGTTATTCGCCCAATGCTTGCAACAAAAGATTGCTTCCAAGCCATTGTTTGATGAAATTCCAGAGAATGTGGTTATCCCTGCCGAAGTTAAGAGATGGAGTGAATTCATTGAAGGCAAACCTGTATAGACAATAAGTATATTCGACTGATTCTCGTAGTCTAGTCTATGCATTTTCTGAGCCCTATCGAATGAACCTAGAAGGCCCGAATTTACTGAATTGCACAATAGGACTATGTGAAATCAATGGGAACAGGTAGTATAAGAGTGGAGATGGTAACATCCAACTTTAAGAAAAGGATATGGTCCTGTATTTAACGCTTAACGACCGGTTAGCAAATTTACGAGGAAAAATCCGTATACAGGACACAAGAGAGTATACTTCGACTTATAGGATTATAGATATGATACCTCAATCTCTAATGAATCCAACATTCTTGTGATTCTTCTCTCTGTCGTTTCCCTTCGCTTCTCTTTTACTCTGCTATTCAGGCAACTTTTCAACTTTTATCGTAAGTTATGGTTAAATCCGCTTTTAGTATCTTGCTATATGCACGAAATTATTGTATATCTTGGCAACTGAATTGTGGAATGAGTAGGGAATCTAATCTTAGAGTATCAAAGTTCATTTTGCAGCCATGGCGAGCATTCCAAAAACATCTCAAGGCTGGGTTTCTACTCATGATGTCTATAGTAATACCTGCAAGGTATCAGCTGAATATAAACTTTCTTTCTGAGCCGAGAATTTTGAGAGAATTTTGTACCATATTTTGATGCAGATCCCTGACTCAATGCCAAGAAGTTCTAGGCCTTTATTCAAAAAAATAGGCGGCAAAGGACATCTAGAAACCTTAATATGATAAAAGAAACCTTAATATGATGAAGGTGGGGTTAATCCCTATTGTAAATCTCTACGTCAATCCAAATAGTTTCAAAGTATAAAACTCTTGATAACCCATCAGCTACAACCTCTTTATTGAAAGAAGTTTGATTCCAGTTTGAGCTCGCATATGCTAAGAAGGGTTAATTTTCATTCGTATTACATTGTAGCCAATGGAAAATTCAGGGCGGCTTTTTCGTAAATTTATTTGTAAATTGCACATGAATTACTTTTCCGCTTCAAGTATTTAATCTAAACCATCTAATCGAAACAATCTAATGTCAGAAAAAATCGTCAGCGATCCAGAGGAACCTCATAGTGAGACATTGGCACCAGTTATAACCGGAACCTTGGCCCACTCTACCACCAAATCTTTAGGAATCAGAAAAGCAGAAGTGCTTACTGATCAGTATCAGAATGTATACTTGAAAATATGGCTTTTCATTACTGTTTTATTTACTTCGTACGCTTATGCCGTTGAATCTACTATTAAAGGTAGATTAGAAGCGTATGCTACTTCGGATTTAGGTCACCACTCGCTTTTGTCTACCGTTGGGGTAATCCAATCTGTCATTGCAGCAGCTGCTCAGCCAACTTATGCCAGATTATCGGATCGATTTGGTCGTCTTGAGTTAATTTTAGTGGCTTTGATATTTTATATTGTAGGAACAATTGCCCAATTTTCCGCCAAAAATATCAACGCCTTAAGTGCCGGTACTGCCGTTTACCAGATTGGCTTTCAAGGTATAATCGTATTATTGCAAATTGTCTTGGCAGATTTTTCAACCTTGAATTGGAGACTTGCAGTTTCTTTTATACCCGCCTTACCATTTATTATCAACACTTGGGTATCTAGTAATATCTTAGACTCTCTATACCCAAGCCACTCATGGCAATATGGTTATGGTATATGGGCATTTATCTTCCCATTGTCTTGTATTCCAATTATATCATGTTTCATCCATATGAGAATGTTGGCTAGTAAGACCAATGAATGGAAGCTTTTGATAGAGGAAGGTAAGAAAACCCGTAAATGGAGATCTTTCACTGACAATATTTTTGTCGACGTTTTTTGGGAAGTCGATGCTATAGGAATACTTTTGGTGATCTGTGTTTTCGGGTTTATATTAGTACCTTTTACTATTGCAGGCGGAGTCAAATCTTCCTGGCAAAAAGGTTCCACCATTGCCCCATTGGTTATTGGGTTTCTATTCATTCCAATACTCGTATTGTGGGAAATGAAATTTGCAAGATTGCCTCTTTTACCATTCCATTTAATGAAAGATAGAGGTGTATGGTCAGCACTAATTGTGGCAGTTTTTATCAATTTCCTTTGGACAGTTCCCAATGAATACTTATACTCTGTTTTGATGATTGGAATGAATTGTTCACAAAAGGCTGCTACCAGAATCACTCAATTGTATTCTTTTGTCTCCGTAATTGTTGGACCTTTATTAGGATTGGTCGTTACTAGAGTAAGAAGATTAAAAGGCTTCATTATTTTTGGAATAGTTTGCTGGATTATCTCATTTGGTATTCTTTTTGACTCTAGAGGTTCAGATAGTAAAATCAGTGGTGTTATTGGAGGTCTTTGTCTTATGGGTTTTGGTGCTGGATTCTTCACTTATAGTACTCAAGTCTCGATTGCAACATGCACTAACCATGAGTATATGGCCATTGTAATTTCCATCTACTTGGCAAGTTATAACATTGGATCTGCTCTTGGTGCTTCTGTCTCTGGTGCTGTATGGACCAATACTTTATATTCTAATATGCTTAAAGAATTTAATAACGCTGGTGTCTCATCAGATTTGGCTGCAACAGCATATGCTGACCCATATACATATATTGCAACTTACACTTGGAATACTCCGGAGCGTATTCCTGTTGTTCTTGCATATGCAAAGACCCAGAGAATCCTTTGTTTAATCGCTGTAGTGCTTTCTTTCCCATTATTATTTGACGCTTTCTTTTTAAGGGACCACAGGTTAGACTCAGTACAATCTTTAGAGCTCGATCATTCCAAGGATGAAGGTGTTGGTGAAAAAGGTGTAATTATCCTTAATGATTACGATGATGATGTGATCTTAAATAAAGTCAGACATTTCCTTTTTAGGACTAGCTCTTGAGTAGATCTTTAGGTATACACTTTTAGTTAGGTATGTAGAGACATGGGCCTAATATACGCGTGAAGAACAGCGAATAAGGCAGAGGAGAAGAGAACAGTCATCAACAGAGCAGTATATTCATAATAAGTCATCATCATCCTTCTCTACCACAGAATTCTTGATCTTCAACAACAATTGGGTCTTCAATTTGTCCAACTTGCTGAATTGGTCATACTCAAAAACCTTATCTGAGTACAATTGAACGTCGCCCTGTTCTATTGCCTCAAAAACACTCTCGAGCAACTTGTATTCTCTTGTCAGTGGGAAAGAAGGCTCCTCTTGTGAGTAAACATCCAATTTCTTCTGAGCTTCAATAACGTCATCCAAACATAAGGTACACAATATGGACTTTAAGAAATAATCCTTCAAGTTCCATTTTGATAATGTATTACCCACTGACTTCTTTATAATCTTATCATATAATTCTACTGCCAGTGAATATTTCCCTGCCAAACTAGCTAAATCAGCACACTTTAAGTATGCCTTATTACTTAATGCTTCGGCATGATCAGTTTCAAAATAATCACCAGCTTGTTCATAACTCTTTGAAGCATTCTCAAGGTCATCAATCGACTCATATAAAGCTGCCAAGTCCATGGTGAAATTGGCTGCTCTTCTAAATTGACCATTCTGGGTTAAGAAGATATGAA
Source organism: Yamadazyma scolyti (assembly GCA_003707025.2). Lineage (NCBI taxonomy): Eukaryota > Fungi > Ascomycota > Pichiomycetes > Serinales > Debaryomycetaceae > Yamadazyma > Yamadazyma scolyti. The sequence goes on from PPMW02000007.1 coordinate 62,856, forward strand.
TGGCTTGACTCAAACAGTCAATAGCATCATGTGGAGACACGGTGGTAAAACATTTATAAGCATCAATCAAGTTGTTAGCCACATCATTGTGATTCTTGAGCTGTTTCTGGATCTCAGCTGCCTTCACAAACTGTCTACCAGCAGAGTCGTAGTCCTTAAGAAGTCTATATTGATTGGCAGCTTGGATGTATAAATCACTAGCTTCTTCTAATCTATATGATTGAGATGAACCAGAGAGGAACAGAAGGAATCCTGATTGTGGTTTCGTCAACTTTTCTGCCTCGGCAATGATACTCTTGGGGTCTGACATGGTATGCTGGAAAGAAAATTAGCCACGAATGCGTGAGCATAGAGTGAGGCCTGCCCTGGAATGACCTGGTCGCCAGTTCCGCTGTTGGATAGGAAATTGCTCAGAGAACTGCCCGTGGAACTGAGTAAGGTTTATGGGATATTTAGAGGTGTGAAACTGTGCTGGTGAATTTTAGGAAATTAATTTAGTTATCATTGTAATATTGTGAAATTTGCAGTAATAAGATAGAATTTCAATAACTTCAAGCTTATTTTTACAGCGCTTCATGATATATTATATTTGACTCTTCCTAAGACTATTTTGTCTCTGGGGTAGTATCTTTGTCGTACATTCCATGAACACCAAAGAGACTACCAACTGTTAGAGACTCTTCGTAGACTGTATTTAACTATACACTATCTTACTGGCTCATGAGTCGTACTTCTTGGCATACAATCCCAAGGCTTTGATGGTGAACAAGAATTTATACGAAGGGTACTCGATAGCACAGCTATGGTTAAACACTCCCTCGATATCCTCAGCTTTCCACTCACCAGTAGGCAACTGTCTGCTCATAATCAATTGGATTCCCCGTTCAATGGGTTCCTTGTGTGGGTAGTCAGCAAAGAGTAACCCAAGCACACTCCAAGCAGTTTGAACGACTAAGCTCTCCGTGTTATTGACGTAGGAGTGTGTTTCACAACTCTTCATTGATTCAGACCAACCACCATCTGGAAGCTGTTTAGCAATCAAGAAATCACATCCTCTTTTAACAGCTGGGTCATTGGCATAAGTCTTTCCAATAGAATTGAATGCTTCTAATGCAAACATTCCGGCGTAGGTATAACATATACCCCATGCTCCGTACCAAGATCCATCCTCATTCTGAGCTTTTCTTATATAACTAATGGCATCTTCAATGGCAAACTTTATAGGAATTTGCTTATATTCAGGGTGGTACTTGGTGAAGAATGTAAGTCCCAAAACAGAAGAATCTGTACATTCCACATAAGGGTACTCTACCATGATATTATTGAACACTTCTGCAGGATTCAATTTCTCTAAGATTGTAGGACCTCTAATCTTCTCGTATGTGGAAAATGACCCAAACACAAAGCTTCCTCTGTTTTGTAAGGATAACAACACATCAATAGCATCATATAATCTCTGGTCACTGATCTCATCTTTAAGGTCAGTGAAGGCAGGATGGTTACGAACCATGATAATCGCTTTAACTGCCTCTGCTGTACAATCACTAACAGTATAACCTTGATCTTTGGTACTGAACCCCCATGCTCCATTCCTCTTATCTTTAAAGCTTCCTTCTACGGGATCATCATCAAATTGGTTCCTCAATAAGTATCTGTAAGCCTTTTTTATCATGTCTTGATGTTTAGGAACCTCTGCCAATCCAGAAGCCATTAAATATTGAACCATAAAAGCTGCATCCCAGGTTTGAGTACCATTGGTTCCCATTACAGTCATACCTTGAGGCCCATGGAATAAGATTTCATTTTTTCTAGAATTTAGGGCTTTGAAATTCTCGGAATCTTTTCCTTCTTCAACATAAGTTACTATCATATCAAAAGCAAAACTAACTGGGGCAATAGTCAAGTGTTTTGTATTGGCATAATCCTTAAGGATTAAATCATAGCATCTCTTACTTACTATTTTTCTTATCCAATTTGGTCTGTAACGTTCCCATAGATTCAAAACCTTATTTGCAGCATTTAATATTGATGAATGTGGATAATACAAATCAACCCCACAAACATTATCTCTATGTCTACTGAAATCAATATTATCATAAGATGTAGTGTAAATCTCTTGTCTGAGATCTTTAAGAAGGGGAGTTAACTCCATCTTAACTCGGTTAGCAATAAGATAACCTAAAGGCAAATAAATGGCACGAACATGAACCCACCATCTTCCAGGATGAGCAGGAAAAGCATAAGGAAGCATCCATAATTCTGGAGGAGCAGGGTTAACACCGTCATAATCATACAAGTTAAGAACAGCAAGCCAAGCTTTACCCCAATGAGGATTTCCTATGGCCCCTCCTAGTCTATGGAGAGTATTTCTAGCCTTAGTGCATACCGGATGAGTAGCTTCTAAGCCCAATAATCTCAATATAATATAGTTCATAGTTGTACCAAAACAAGTGGATTTATCTACTGAGTGTAAACCCCAACCTCCATCAACAGGATGAGAGCTATTGACCACATATCGAATCATTTCATCTTTAAATGGTTGAGGTATTTCAGTACCAGTAAAGTAACAAGCAACAACATAACCTATAGTCATAAACATTGGTCCTTTATATTGACATGGTAAAGATCCACATTCATCTTGCATCAATGCCAAGAACTCTGCCCCTTTAGAAGCCGCTTGAAATGGAGTTTTAATGTCTTCTGGTTCTGGTGCTTGAAACTCTTCTACTCCCAATAAGTACTGGACGAAACTGGTTTGTTTATCAGTTTTTTTCATTTCTTCAGGGATATACTCCCACCATTCACTTCCAATATCATCTGTTCTTAATCTCCACCGGCTACTGTCCGTTTTGGCCAATCCAATCGTGTCTGAATAGTACTTCATCTATACGAGCCGAGATTTTTGTGTAACTTTTCAACCTTGATGATTTTGGCGCCAATTTTTGGAGCCAAATTGGCCAAATTGGCGCACTGCGCACGACTAAAATTTTTACTCATCGAACTCAACCACTGGAATATCGCCATGGTGAAGAGAGACTTGGAGGAACTGGTGGCCGGTGGCCACCGTGTGGGTGGTCATGACCTTGGTAGTGGCCATGAACGTGGCCATGACAGTGACCACGAACTGAGCGACGGTAGTGAGGGTAGTGGCCACGGCGATGGCGATGGCGCTGTCCCACAAGTACGCCAGCACCTTACCAAGAAACAGAAGAGAGAGGTAACTGCTCAACAAGTACAGATCGCTCGTGAGACTGCTGAGCTCTTCAAATCGAATATCTTTAAACTCCAAATCGATGAACTTATCAAAGAAGTCAAACTCAAAGATAGTAGTGTAGAAAAGATTGAAAAAGTATTACATAGACTTCATGATTTGATAGAACAGATACAACCAGCTACAGACCTTTCCTTGGATGATTTGGATGGACAGTTCTCATTCAAGAAAATTGTAATACCGTTCCCTGATCCTAAACCAACCAAAGTTAATTATAAATTTGGATATCTACCACCAGAAGATGTGTCTTTAGTAGGATCCTTTGGTTTAAAAACAGGCATTCATACTGGATCCGGAATGTCTATTGATATGTGTTTAACTATGCCAAAAGAATTACTTCAACCAAAGGACTACTTGAATTATAGATGTCTTTATAAACGAGCATTTTACTTAACATATGTTGCAGATAACTTAATTAAGTCATCTAAGAAAAATCATTTACCTATCAAAATAAGCTACAAGTTCCTAAATGATGATGTTTTGTGTCCTATCTTGAGTATTGAAAGTATCAAAACTGATAATCCTGAAGACTTGTGCTTTCATAAAACTAAATTTACCATCAATATTATCATAGGATTCCCTTTCGGAGTTTTTGAACATAAAAAATTACTTCCCGATAGGAACTGTATCAGAATTCAAAATAATGAAACATTACCACCTACCCCTTTATACAATTCATCGATATTATCTTCCACCGGTTATCAGCACTATCTCAAATATTTATATACCTCAAAGAAAGCAGCTGAAAGTTTTAAGGATGCATGTATTTTAGGTAAGATTTGGCTCAATCAAAGGGGGTTCGGATCAAATGTAAATAAAGGAGGATTCGGCCATTTTGAATTTGCAATATTAATGAGTGCTCTATTACATGGTGGTGGTTTAACTGAGAATAAAATCTTATTACATGGATTTTCTTCTTATCAATTATTCAAAGGTACTATCAAATATTTAGCTACCATGGATTTATCATCTGGTTATTTATCATTTTCTAGTGCTATTGGGGAAAATGTTGCCTCAAAATTCAATCCTAATGAAGGGTTTAATGTCCCTACCATCTTTGATAAGTATTTGAAATTAAATATACTTTGGAAAATGACTGGTCATAGTTATAGTCATATTAGATATTTGGCTAATGAAACCTTGGAATTATTAAATGATCTTGTTAAAGATAGGTTTGATCCTATCTTATTACAGAAATCTAATAATGATCACTTAAGGTACGATATGATCATCAGTACATCCATTCCTGAAGAGTTGAATGACGAATTTACTCCTATAGAAAAGATCAAATTTCTTACCTTCGAGAATTTCGTCATGAATAGACTTTACGTTATACTTAAAAAAGCCTTGGGAGATCGAGTCTTACAGATTCTGATCAAATTAGAAACTGTTCAAACTATTTTCCAAATCAATAAGAGAAAAATCAATCAACAATCGAATTATTCAATAGGATTAATCTTGAACCCAGAGGAATGTGATAAATTAGTAACAAAAGGTCCTAATAATGATGATGAAGAAGCTGGGTTAAAATTTAGAACTTTTTGGCGCTCAAAAGCTTCTTTAAGAAGATTTAAAGATGGTACTATTCAAAATTGTGTTGTGTGGTCTCCATCGGATTCTATTGTCTTATCAATCATTAAATATGCTTTAGATATTCATCTTACTAAGAACATTACTTTGACCACTGAATTACCAGCATTTAATAGGCTATTACCAACACCACTTTTACCAGCCGCTAATACTCAACTGGTAACATCTACTGCTAGTTATGTCAACTTAAAATCTGCATTTGATTCCTTATCAAAAATCTTGTCCAATCTATCATTACCCTTAAACATCAAATCCTTATTCCCTGCATCATCCGGGTTGAGGTCTACTTCAGTCTTACAACCTGTCCCATTCGCTGTCACTAATCCTGATTTTTGGAATGATGTGGTTCTACAATTCGAAACCTCTGCTAGATGGCCAGATGAATTGTCGGCTTTAGAGAAGACAAAGAGTGCATTCTTACTAAAGATATTGGATGCAGTTAATAAGGAGACTACCTATAAAGCATTCATGACCCAAGATGATACTATTCCATTCAATACCCATATTTCTCTATTGAACATCTTGACACCCGAAGGATACGGGTTCAGAATCAGAGTCTTGACTGAAAGAGATGAAGTTTTATACTTGAGAGCTGTTACCAATGCTGATAAGCAAAAGGCCAGAGCGCAAGACATTTATCTCAAATTCATCCAGGCTTATGTTGGAGTGGTAAAACATTCCAGAACAATAAGCACATTGGCCCACCATTACCAATTTTATTCTCCTACAGTAAGACTATTTAAGTTATGGTTAGATAATCATTTACTTTTGAGCCACTTTAATGATGAAGTGGTGGAATTACTTGCATTGAAACCATTTGTAGACCCTGCACCTTACTCGGTTCCACATTCTGTTGAGAATGGGTTTTTAAAAATCCTTGAATTCTTAGCCACTTGGAATTGGAAGGATAATTCGTTAATTCTTGATTTAGTCAAGACTAATGACGGTGGATACAACGAATTATCAGTTGAAATGGAGAATAAACTTTCTGATAAATTGAGTATTCAATCATATCAAGTCATTGAGTCTAATTTTGAAAAAATTAGAAAGAACGACCCATCAGGTATCAAAACTCAATTCTTTATTGGTACTAAAGATGATCCTTCAGGTGTATTGTGGTCCAATGAATTAACTTTACCTATTGCTGGAAGATTGACATCATTGGCTAGAGCTGCAATTGAAATGGTTAAAACAGCTGGTGTGAATGAGAACAATATTAGTTTATTGTTCCAACCGGTATTAAAAGACTATGATTTCATAATCGAATTGAACACCCCTAAACTTTTGAGTTCATCTGGAGTATTACCAGCTAATAGCTTCAAGAACTTGGTCAATACTAACACTAGTTTCCCGGATGATATCACTACTAAATACGATTTAACCCAAGCATACTTGGATGACTTGAATAAGAAGTTCGGGAACATCATCATCTTTTCGGCACATAAATACGGATTTTTGAAACATGATGGTAAGAATATAATTACGGGATTATTCATCCCAGGTAATGTGAATAAAAAGAAGTTCAGAGTGAATTTCGGTATTCACATCAAACCAGTAGAGAAAGATGAGGTGATTATCAATAAAGAGAGTATTTTGAAACAGATAAAGTTGTTGGGTGGAGATTTAATCAAGGAAATGGTAATGAAGCAATGATCTGTATTATAGTGACCTTTAGCAAAGCCTCAAGGGCGAAGCCACAAGGTAAGTTACCCCCACAGTGATTACCAGCAGTATAGAATGCTACACTCATGTATTTATGGACCTATTGAGCTCGGACTGCTGAAGTGTGTATTTATAAACTACTAGCTTCAATGCGAGAAGCCCACTATTATGTATTTATAGAATATACATTAATCATACGATCAGGGTCTAGGATCTCATCTCACTCTTGTATATATTTATTCTCTAGTCGTACGCTTCACTTCTCTAGCCATCACGTCTCTCTGGTCGTACTACATCGCTTCTCACTCCGTTCGAAGCTCACAGCGGCTTCCGCTATTTACGAGATATTTCACCGCGGAACTACATGGACCAAGTAGATTTAGATGCCCAATTACGACTGTTTGAGCGATATCCAACTCAAGAGGAGACAGATGCCAACAACAAGCGGGTGCTATATAAGCGCAAAAAGCAGTTTTTATTTGAAATAAAAGATAAATTCGATATAATTGGATCGATATTAATAGTGTTAATATATCTTAAAGACTTATCAGCACTACGGTTAATTGGTCGAGGATTTGTACAATTCATGCTTCGTGATCCTTATCCTGGTGATTTCTATTCAGAGGATTCTAAACGAGCTATTTCGAAGACTATTCTTCTATCAATTTTTGGAGTAAATGCATTCTGTTTCTTACTACATTTGATTTATGGTGCTTTCACAGAAAGTCCATCTGGAGGTTCTAATTTGTATGGCAGTATAACAATTCAATTTGTGGGTGAAAGATTGCCGTTTGGAAGATCAGAGTTGCTTTTATATGACTTCCTTATTGTGTTTATCCAACTAGTATTACATAATCTTAAGTGTTATATGGATACCTCAACAGTCCTAGAAAAAGTGGATCCAGAGGTTGAGGATGGACCGTCTGTAGTCACAGATGGCTATAACGGCAAAGTACGCATGTTTGAAATGAACTTGATCCCAGGAATAAAGGAGGTAATGGGCTACGATTATTCTCTCTTTCAAAGAGATCTCCCTCAGCTGGTCAATCCTACTTATCCCGGCTCGTTCCTACAATGACCTTGGACTGCACGGCGTATGATTAGCTAGCAATGGAATGACCTTATTAGTCTCTAGTCTCTACCTCAGTCTACTTTCAGTCTACTCTACAGTCTACTCTTCACTTCTCATCGCTCAACGTTCTCTGCATATCCCCCTTTCTTCTCCTGTTCGTACCCCCTACGTCGCTTCACTCTAAGCTCTCAACGTAGAGCCTGAGGGCGGGAAGTCTCCTCTCCAGTCGGTTCTCGCTCGCTGGGTTCGAAGCTGCGCTCGAAGCTTCTCAGCTCAAATTTTCAGCTCATTGCGAAAAATTCTATCTCATCACCATGGCAGATAACATAGTGGGTATTGAATACAATCGGGTTAGCAACACTACGTCCACCGACTTCCCTGGACACCACTCTAATGGTGAGGACTATGCATGGGACATCGAAAAATTTAAGAGAGACTTTGAAATCAAGATTCATAGCAGAGAAGAGAGAGAGGCTAACTTTGACTTAATCCATATAGATACTTCTATTGCCAATGCTTTCCGTCGTATAATGATCTCCGAGGTTCCGTCTGTTGCTGCTGAGACCATCTACATTTTTAACAATACTTCTGTGATTCAAGATGAAGTTTTATCCCACAGACTTGGATTGATTCCATTGAAAGTAGATCCAGATTTATTGCAATGGTTAGACAATAGTGAAGGAGAAAAGAACTACACTGATGAAAACACCATTGTTTTATCGTTGGATGTTACCTGCACCCATAATCCAAATGCTCCAAAAGGCTCTACAGACCCAAAGCAGTTGTATAGAAACTCGCATATCTACGCTAAAGACTTGAAATTTGAACCCCATGGCAAACAAGTCGAGCTTTTTAAGGGCAAGCCTGTCGTAGCAGCTGATCCAGATATCTTAATTGCCAAATTAAGGCCAGGACAAGAAATTGGTTTAAGAGCTCATTGCGTGTTAGGAGTAGGTAGTGATCATGCCAAATTCTCTCCAGTAGCCACTGCATCTTATAGAATCTTGCCAGTTATCGATATTCAACAACCAATAACTGGCGAACAAGCCAAGAGGTTCCAAAAGTGCTTCCCTAAGGGTGTAATAGACATCAACTCCAAGGGCGAAGCATACGTAAAGGACGCTAGAAAAGATACTGTTTCAAGAGAAGTATTGAGGCATGAAGAGTTTGACGGAAAGGTGAAGTTGGGCAGAAAGAGGGATCACTTCATCTTCAACGTGGAGTCCACAGGTGCTATGCCACCGGACGAGATCTTCATCAAGTCCATTAGACTTTTGAAGGGCAAGGCCGACTATTTGAGAAACTGCCCAATTGGTCAGTAGGCATGGTAGGTAAGTAGAGGCGTAATGCATAATATGAGTAGTAGGCGTGAACCGGGCGACTGGGAGACTGTGGGAAGTATAGACGATCCGAGAGTAGAGAAGACGGAGAGTAGAAGCGTAGAGGAGAGTAGAGGCGTAGAGGAGAGTAGAGGCGTAGAGGAGAGTAGAGGCGTAGAGGAGAGTAGAGGCGTAGAGGAGAGTAGAGATCTAAACTGCAGGGCTGTATATTACATACAGGGCTTGGTGTCTCCGAGACTATATTGTCACCTAAACAAGCTGCTTTCTGGAGCCCTTGAAGAACAACTGGACAACAGCGATTTGTAACCCAGCCATTCCTACCATCAACAACACTTCCAAGATGGAGAAGTAGTATATTCTGGATTCAGTAGATTTAACAGTAGCTTGATTTCTGTTATTTCTAGTCTTATAATACTGAATAGTTCTTAATAAACCATCTAATTGCTGGTCAATTTTATCGACAGTTTTTCCCATATTTTCAATATGAGCCATAGGCTTTGCATTAGGTTGTTCAGGCATGTTTGCTCTGAAATCATGCTTAGAATTCTCTACGTTAATCTCGAAATCAATAACCTTTTCAGCATAAGTAGACATGCCATTCTTGAAACATAATTCATATTCACCAACTTCGTCAGCATTGATTATAAAGTCTCCTTGTCTCTGTTTGTTCTCCGACTCAACAACGTTACCTCTAGGTCCAGTAATAGTATAATCGATATCGAAAGACCCTCCACTTTGAACTGCAAAGTAATAGCTTACTGGAGTCCTTGGTTCCTCGGTAAAAACTCCAAAACAAACGGTCTCATGTGCTCCCAATACAAAGGTCAAGGCACACTCACCTATACTGATCATCCCGATCAAACAAAAGAGTACACTGTAGCTGAATGACTTCATTGATCTTGTTATTTGTTGAGAATTTTTCAGACGTGTTAATATGGGTAGTGGGCGAACCGGGTTTTGGCTGCAAAGGAGCTGCAAAGGGGCTTCGAAGGAGCTTCGGACGGAGTGAAAGGGACCAGAGGCAGAGAGTTCAGGGTGCTGGGTGCCTGGCTGGTATCCTACTATTAGAGGTGAGAGTTTTGGCTACTTCTGGGTACTTTTTGGCTACTTCTGGGTACTTTTTGAGTACTTATGGGTACTAAGTCTCTGTCTCTGACTAGAGAAGTTCAGCCACTGGCATGACTCGTGCATTCATCTATTTACAAGTATACGAGCTTACCCACTCTGTCGAACCCAATAGCCCTGTCTTTCTTTCTGTCTCTTCTACTAGCACCGTATCTGAATCCCACATCTCCAGATTTTGCAGAGGTGAACTTGAACAAGTTCCTATCTCCTTCTTTTTGACTGCCTACAACAACCTTGTTGACCCTAACATCATCGGAATCTCCGTGGTCTTTAATTTCTGTTAAACTCTGCAATGTCTCAACCGCAGGTTCCAATCCAAAAATCTTAGCTGCATCAACAGGTCCAAATGGTTCAGACTCAGAAATTGTCATGAATCTTTGGTGCAATGTCCTCGATGGTATAGGAATCTCCGTTAAGTTCTCTGGTTGAACCACCGGATTATATAATGGGAACATCCTGTACATAACCTCGGAAAATTTTTGTAAGTCTGGAGATACTTTATTCTAAAATAGGTTAGTAAAGATACAAATTAAAAGGTATTTCATCAGTGATAAAAGCTTAACCATGTAGATGTCTTCAAGACTAATCGAAAAATAAAATATTCTCATCATAGAAATACCATAGATGATATACATACGGTTTGTTTCCAGTTCTGTTCAATGGAGTAAAGTTTTACTATAGCTTCTACTCTTGCTAATTTGATACCATATTTCTGAGCAACTTCTTGAAGTTTTAATCCTTTCTCTGTTACTTCTTCATATATAGTTGCTTTCAAATCATTAGATATAACACTGGCAGTTTTACATTCTAAATTATCCGGGAATGGTTGTAATGCTGGATTTCTAGATTTTATCTTATTTAATCTAGTTGATTGACCTTGGTTTTCAGCCCCAACTATGGTTTGTCCATCTTGAACTATATATCTAGGTTTGTGATCTTGTGGTGGGTAGTAATACTTATTTCTGAAGTATTCACCTCTTAAGTTCTTAGGCCCTAACCATGACTTAATAGCTCTTTGAAAATAACTTGAATGATCCTTTTTCCCTTGGGCTCTTGGCACATTCTGTCTATATCCATCAGGGTATGCCAACTTCCTCTTCAATGTACGAACTTGAACCCCTTGTCCAAGAATCTGGACCTGTCCAATCTTTCTTCCAATCATTAATAAAGAAAATTTTTCAGTAGTGCAGACGTCAATTTCGCAGGCCGAATGTTTACATATATATTGATACCTCATTAGATACCTTATTAGATACCTCATTAAATAACTTATTAGATAGTTATTGAATAGTGGCTAAATAGAGCTGAGTAGTGGTTAGTGGTTAACAGTGCATTTCCATGACAAATCTCCTTTCAACGTTCCAGAAAATAAAAGATCAAGACCTGCTGGTAAACGCGTATAAGCGTAACTACCCTAGTGATGATAATCCATTCAAGGAGAAGAAGCTAAAGGTATTGACCCCCAAGTTGTCCAATATTCCTATTCTCCAGGAGAAGCGTGGTCCCCACCCCCGCCTGCGCCAACAAGTGCACCCCGACGTACAGTACCAAGAGGTACAGCAAGAGGTACAGCACCAAGAGGTACAACATCAAGGGGTACAGCATCAAGAGGTACAGGTGCTCCATGAACCGCACCACGAGGCCCACGGGCAGCAGGACCACGACGATGACGTGTCCCTCGTGGTGCTTGAAGAAATGAATAAACTAGAAGAGTGTTTCCCCATCTTGTCCCAGAATTACAGGTTGATCGACAAGATCGGTGAAGGAACTTTCTCCACTGTATATAAAGCCGAAGCATTGAATGGAACCATTAAACTATCATCAGATATCTGGAGATCACCTCCATTAAAGAGAAGTGCAGGTAAAGCACAAAAGAATAAAAACCCCATAGTTGCATTGAAACAAATCTACGTCACATCATCGCCCAATAGAATCTATAATGAGTTGAACCTTTTATATATTCTCAGTGGCAATAATCATATAGCACCTTTACTAGATGTTTTAAGATATCAGGATCAAGTATTGGCTATCTTACCTTACTACCCCCATGCTGATTTCCGTGATTTCTATAGGGATATACCTCTCAAGGGTATTAAAAAGTATCTTTGGGAGTTATTCATGGGGTTAGAATTTGTCCATAATAAGGGTGTAATTCATAGGGATTTAAAGCCAACTAACTTCCTCTATGATCCTTTCAAAGGAAAAGGTGTTTTGGTTGATTTCGGATTGGCTGAAAAGGTCAATTTAAACAATAACCTCAACAAGGTTTCTAATCAATGCCCTTGTAATCTCACTCATGAAAGTAAATTCAAGTTCAATAAGAATAACAAAAGACTTAATATCAAAGCAGCATACCCCAAACAGGATCAAAGGCCTGCTAGAAGAGCGAATAGAGCAGGTACAAGAGGATTCAGAGCTCCAGAAGTATTATTCAAATGTACCAATCAAACTACCAGCATTGATATATGGTCAGCAGGTATAATTGGATTATCTTTATTTGCTAGAAAGTTCCCCCTTTTCAACTCACCTGATGATACAGACGCATTAGTAGAATTGGCTATCATATTTGGAGTGGAAAATCTTCAAAAATGTAGCGAGTTACATGGATGTGGCTTGGAATTGAATTTGAATACCATATCCTCTATGAATGGAAATATCATGAAATTAGTGCACGACTGTTTGGAGTATGAAAGTAAGCAGAATGCATTGCCATACGATAGTGTGATTCATGATACTTTGAGCGTATTGGAAAAGTATGGAGTATCGTTGGATTCTATCGACAACTCTACTGATATTTCTCTTGATAACTTGTACAAGGATCATAAGAATCTTCTAGAGCTTTTGAATGGGTGTTTCCACATGGATGCCACCAAAAGATTGACGGCAAAACAGATCTTAAAACTTCCGTTCTTCGATGAATTGAACCCCAACAGTGATGATGACGTGATATTATGATAGTAGCTTCGAACGGAGTGAGAAGCAATGGGTAAGAGACGTGGGGGATACAAGAGATGGTGTATACCGCAGATGTGAGAGTGAGAGCTAGAGCAGAGAGTAACAATCAATGATGCTGTACCAATATACTCCAATATACAAATAATGATATACTACATCAATATACACTAAAATAACTTTTGGGCTATGTAAGTCATATACTAATACACTAATATACAGAGAAGCGTAATGAAACACTCCTGATGCTAATCGTTAAAGTCGGTTTCGTTATCGGAAGAAGAGTATCGTCTCTTAAGCTTCATTTCAGAAGTTGAGACTGAAGGTAGAGTGACCTTATTCCACTTTCTGTTGAGCCGGGTGATCAATTTGTTCTCTTGCTTTATTGGTAATGCTTTGTCGTCTTCTGGTTCGGATTCAGGCTGTGAAATCGAAACCTTATTGTCCTTTTTGACCAAGAATTTTGAATTATAGATATTATTATTGGATAGAAGTTCTAAACGGACATCTTTTGAAAATATTAGGCTTTTCTTGAGATTAACGGCAGATGAAGGTGCTGAAGAAGATGCAGGTTGTGATTTAGTTTGTTTTTTCTTATGATTTTCCCTATTCTGTTCTATGGTATTTTTAGGTAAATTCCCATGGGGATTCACCGATAATGGAGAAGGCATATCGGAAGACTTCTTTAATTTTTCGGAGAATTTGAATCTGTAGTCCTTGAACTCTTTATCGTGTGCAAGTCTATCATAGTTAGGCGAATTCATGGAACTAGATCGAGATCTAAAGTTTGGTTTTAGGATCTTTTCGTTGGTCTCAGAATCGTCATCAGAGAACATGACAGGTGGTTGATTTTGAAGGAGATTGAGTTTCAATTTAGAAGGATTGAATAAATACTTATCCCTATTATATTTTGGTGTGCTTGCTCCCGTCACCGATGCTAAACTAGTGGCAGAATTATTTCTAGTTGATCTCAAAACACCATCATCTATCGATACTATGGAATTTCTCGGACTCTCTAAACTTGCTATAGAAAGGCTCCGGTTATGAGCTGATTGGTATGAACCATTTGAATTAACTGAATTTGAACGAGGTCTGTGGGGGTGAACAATAGCGGCAGAAGACCCTGGATTCTTTGAATTCGAAAGTTCCAGGTGATCCCCCGGAGTTGAGGGTCTTATTCTAGGTGACACCACTAGTTTGGTATCATCGAATGTTTCCGTTGCCGAGTTCATGGTTTGCATAGAGTGTCTATTACACGACCCACGATAACAGTAAATAAATTTTCAAGATGAGATGCGCGATTGACGATAGCGCAATTGCGGATGCAGGGTGGTGTAGATAAACAATCTGGGACAACTGTTGGCAATTGTTGGCAAGTGAGTGACAAGTGAATTGTGAGGTGACAAGTGTGAAGTGGCAATTGCAGAGTGGTATGCCGTTCAAATGTTGTTGAAGGTGTTGAATGCTGAGAATTGAAGGTGATTTTCTGCTTGATTCGCTACTGTGGTTGGCGCCATGCGATTCTTAAATTTTCAAAAATCTGCAGTGAAAAATCAGAAAATTTTGGTAGCCGCAGAAATGAGTACAATTTACATCCACAATTTGAATGAGAAGGTGCTGGTAAACACCTTGAAAAGGGAACTTGAACAAACATTTCAATCGTATAAAGTGATAAATATACATATGAAGAAAAGTTTCAAGAAAAAAGGCCAGGCATTTATATCATTCGATCATGAAAATATTAATGATATTATCAAGAAATACAACCATATGAGGGTTCTAGATAAACCCATGAAACTAGAAAAGGCTAAACAAGATTCATACGAGTTATTAGATCAAAAGATAATAGATAGTAGAATTGAAACCAAAAAATTTAAAGTGTTCAATCAACCTAATAAAATGCTTATACTCACAGATTTCGACGATGACAAGGAAAAGCTTGTGGAAATCTTCCAAGCTTATAAAGGCTACTTGGAGCTCAGATTTATAAAGGTGAAGAAAATTGTTTTTATAGAGTTTGAGAACGACGAGTCTGCGGCTGAGTGCTTGAAGGACTTGCCGGTGGACACTCTACGTGGCTTTGGCGCCAAGTTAGCCTTTGCCAAGTAGACGCCAAAGTCGTTACGTAACAAGTGGGTGTCAAACATATCAAGGCGCCAGTAAGTTGCAGTGGTTCTGCGAAATATGCACGTGTGGGTCGCCGTAAGTAGTAATAAATGAGTACGTGCCAGACAGTAATGCATTCCGCCTAATAAGCGCAGTAAACGAATGAGTAGGTGTCAACGTAATAAACGCATGTGATTAAGCCAGATGCAGTGGTACGTGGAACACCCCTATATTTCACGGCCTGGCTGGCTGACACTCGCTTACACTACTCTGCGACGCTTATCTCTCCGTTCGAAGCTTTGAGCTCTCAGCTCTCAGGCTCGTAATTAAGGACACGCCGCATGAGGCTTTATTTTAAAGTACCGGAGGGTCTCTCGCAAAAGTTTTCTCCTCAACCTCCATGAGCTCTAAACAGTTTATTAAGCTTCTACAAAAGCAGGAGAATTCAGAGATCCCTACTAGTTTTGATGTTGCCGCTCATCTTAAATTACTATATGCCTTCAATAAGCTTCGTAAAGAAGTAGCAGGGGAAGATGAGAAGTTGTGGCAGACTTATGTAACCCTGGCGGTCAGGAGATTTAATATTTGGGTTAGTGCCTTGAAGTTAAAATTCTATATTGACCGAGATGACAATGAAGGATTCTTGAAGTTCATGGATACTAATGCCCCTCCTTTAGATATAATTTTAGTATGGCACTCATTCCTTTTGAACCCAAAATCATTTTACGATAATTTCGAAAGAAATAATTTCACGGCATTCCGAGAATATCCTCTCCCCTTGAAAGTCATTAATGGCTATATTGATAATGATAATCTATACTACTCTGCACCTCAAACAGTGCTGGATGAGTTTACTATATTTATCGAAGATTTCTTGGTTAAGAGTGGAAATCATGAAGAAAGATTCTCCTATAATTCATACACTTCTTCTACCAATATTCTGTTCACCCTTTACTGCCCAATCTGTAAAGTAAAACTATGCAATGTTCCCCTCACAACAAGTGAAAACAATGGTATAAGTGATTCTAACTTTTCATGTAAAGTTGAATCCGATAGTAGATGTAAGTGTGTACGTAAAGTGAAGGTAAACTTTGCTGAACTTCGTTGGAGACAATTTGTCTATGATTCCCATCAGAGGGTTCTCTTGCCTTCAATAATAAAGTACTACTCTCCTGAAATTAATAGATCTTTTAGAGGTGTTGATGTTGATTCAATTGACTCTGGCCTCAAAAAACTAGGTAAAATGGGAAAATATAGTAGTACTTGTCTATTACCAACATTGTTCACGGATGCAAAAGAAGCTTTAGTTATGTATCAAATACCAATAATTCGGGATTATATGGAACTTAATCCAATAGGATTAACCATTGCACCTATAAATATCCTACATTTACAAGAAGACTTGGTAGCTTGTGCATTTAGACAACAAAGGTTCATTGATAAAATGGTATCGCTAAATTGGTTGTTTTCCCAGCTAATAGCATTAACTGTTGATGAATCTATTGAGCGGTATAGAATGTTTTTTGAGTTGGTCAAGGAGTCGGACCATCCAGTAATACCCACTCTAGATATTGATCTTGTTTGGCACACACATCAGTTGGATCAAGTGAAATACTTTCATTTCAGTAGAAAGGTTACAGGCACTGTGGTGGACCATAATGATAAGATAGAGAGTAACAGATTGGATTTCTCTTTTCACAAGACTTGTGAAAATTTCCGAAAGAAGTTCAATAATGATTATACCATTTGTCATTGTGATATTTGTGCTGTCCATAGAAAGAAACTGAGAGGCTTGTTTGACCTGAAAAAAATAAAGCCATCCCTTGTGGCTGATTCTGATATTGCTGTAACACACGTAAGTCATCACAACTTGGTGAAGATTCCTACCATGCAAGCCTTATTCTTGAACAAGGACAGGAATAGAAAACCTAAATATGTACTCCCAGAAGATGAATTTGACTCCAACCATTTTGTCACAGATCCAGGGGCTCCAGTGCCAAAAGGGGATGAAAACCATCTTCACTTATATATGATGGGAGTATGTGGTACTGTGATGGATACTGCAAGTCTCTGTTCTGCGGTTGAAGGCCCTTCGAGGACAAGACGGTCATCCTTGGCTCAGCTAACTAGACGCTCTTCACACTACGAGAACGCTATCAAAGACAACGGTATGGATTTATGGGCATCAAATGGCGCTTTTGGGGATGTTGGCGGGTGGGAATTGCAAATACCTACGACAGTATCCTACGGTCGTAACAGCGATGGATTCAGTGTAAATTTTATAGTTGCAGACTAGAGTTCTACGAGAAAATTCAATACTTTTTTCATACCTTCGTTATTTTTAGAATATAATTCCACCAATAACTCTTCGAAATCAGATATATCTTTTGATGAATACTTCTGTAAGAAACTCGGCAAGAAAGAAGCCAAGAAGAGATTAGAAAAGCATTGGAGTTCCTCTACAATGAATCTGATATCGAGAACATTCATAGTTTAGGTATGGTTGGAATTCCAATGGGTTACTACAATAGCACTGTTCTACAAGTAAATATTTTTAATCATACATTATAACATATTTAATACTTGATATTATTCAAGTCTAAGAGCAGCTTCAACCTAGAAATTTCGCTATTCAAACCGTCATTGGACTCCATAAGTTCGTTCACTTTTAATTCAAGTTGTCCCATTCTCTCCATCTTTCTAGCTCTTGACCTACGAGCGGCTTCGGTGTTCTTGGCCCTCTTCATCAATATAGGATCATTGGAGCTAAGTTTGATAGGTTCTAATGGCTGTGATCTAGTCTTTTTGGAGTACTTGACCACACCTAAGTGATCTAATTTAGGAGTATCGAGGTTCGGCGTCGGCAAAGCCGAGGTTGAAGGAGTTAATAACTGATCATGAGATCTCTTACGGGAATTCTTTGAGGAAACGGAACCAGCAGAAGATTCAGTGACTGTATCTAAAGCAGGATTGGTCTCTGGGAGATCAATGATAGGGTCCAATAAATCATCATCATTAACAACTTGGTTAAAGTGAGAATTATTGTCAATCTCATTTGAAGCATCAAATAAAGAAACCCAATCTTCCTTGTTTGTGCTCTCAAGCACGAAATCTAACTCGTCAAACATAGGAGTATTATCGATAACATTTTCATCAGTCAGAAATACTGAGTTCAATACTTCTGAATGAAATGCTAATTCGGACTCTGGCTTCATCTCTAATTCTTGATTCATTTTGGTGTTCATATTGACAGCACCAATGAATGAATCATTTAATATAACTGGATCGGACATCTGGGGATATTTTCTTAATATATAACAACTATAGCAACTGAGGCAATTGGGGATAATCTAACTCATTTTCGATATCATCTTTAAACAACTTAAGTAAATAATAAATTATTATTATTCAATGGAACTTTCTTATATTTACTTCTAAAACTGGATTTTTTACTAAAAAAAAATTTATAAACACATCTTTACTTTGTTTCTACTGGTTCAATGATAATAGAATAAAATAAATGTAAAAATGTAAGCTTGTTTAGTTAAGTTGTAGTTGTTAAAATTGAAATTTTTAGAAAGGGAATTTCCCACATTTAAATAAAGAAAATTTTTCATTTGGGGTCGTGTATTTTCCCATGTTATTTTTGAAACTCACAACCCACCTACCTAATTGGGTATTAAAAAATTGTGACTCATTTGATTACGAGAACCTTGAATAAATAAAGCGATAAGAAGGGAGAGGAGGTTGTGGTGATGGGAGGTTATATGGTAGTTGAAGTTTTAAACTTAGTACTAAAATGACTACAAAAATCGTGCCAAACTAAGGTATTTTAAAGCAGTCACATAATTTGGTATGGTTTTACCGGTACCGGCGAGTAGAGCTTATCTATTGATTATGTAAGTATGTACGAGAGTAAGCAAACGTTAGTAAGCACGGTGCGGGCACGATTTATGCATGATCTGCAATCTGCACTCTCAATCTCTTCCTGCCTCCCCGCCTATTTGGATAGTTTAAACCATTTGGGGACCTTTTTGCCGTTGCTGTGCCTCGTGGATTCTGACTCATCGGGTAGGTTTTTCCTATTGGTTTCCAATTGCACCTCTGGAAGGTCGCTGAAACTCCTTGTTTCGTGGCCCTCAATGAGGTAATTTTTATCGTTGGTATTTGGAACAAATACTAATATAATATTATTACTGAACTCTGGAATATCCTGAAGTTTCTTACTGTTCAAAGCAAATGAGATATTGAATGTACTGAAAGGTGGATAGCTCAATTTCAAGTTGTAATTGGCCTGATGGGCCTCGTTCAAACTGGTATCGATTTTCTTTATGAGCTCGCCAAACCTTTGATCACTCATAAGGCTGACTTCAAGAATGTAGTTGTTGGGAAACTTGATTCGTATTCTATAGAGTTGTGGCACCGTAGGCTTGGAAGCTGGTCGTCTGGGTTTGTACTTGACGGTATTTTGGTATATTTTAGCGTGGTTGGTCGTGAATTCGTAGTCCTCGTCCGGGTTTTCGTACATGCTTGTCTGTGATGGCTTGTAGATAACGGGCCCCTCTGGTGCACTCATTGGCTCCAGACCCTCTTGTTTAGGAATTGGCTCCGGACTCTCTTGTTTCGGGACTGACTCCGAACTCTCTTGTTTCGGGACTGACTCCAGACTCTCTTGTTTCGGGACTGACTCCGGGCTCTCTTGTTTAGGGACTGGCTCCGGACTCTCTTGTTTCGGGACTGGTGCTCCCACTGCCTGATTCCCTGACACAGCCACTGCCGGACTGGGTGTCCTCCTTTCCTCTCGCTGTCTCTCGAGGCGCTCCTTTTGCTGCTTCAACTGCTGTTCCACTATCTGTCTCTGCTCCGAAGACGTATCTTTATGGTAGTTAAACCTGATAACAACATTGTCCAGGTCTCCTATTACATCCACAAGTCTCTTTTCCAAATTGTCTGCAATACTTAAGGTTTGGTTAAGAACATTAATATTGAGGTTCAATGGATCAAGATTGGAAGATAATTCCGCTAATGTAGTGAAATTCGACACTTTCTGAACCACTGTTTTGCCATCAGGTAAGTATAACTTTGTAGAAATGTCCTTCTCCACTATCTTCTTAGCTTTCAATTCAACTTTACAATTATTGGTGAGATTACTGAATCTGATGGCCAAAGAAGAATCTAACTTCTTACCGTTATAATGAAGCCCACCGCTCGGAACTTTGAACTTTTGAAGAGCCTGGGTCAATATATCGTTGATTACCAGAGATCGACTCACGGTGATCTTCTTAGTGGTGTAATTGTGAACCACATTGAAAGAAACTGACATTTGCCACGCGAATTAAGTGATTTTATTTCTCAATGTAACATCACCATGTTGCATGCAAGACGGTGCTGCACATTGCCAATAACAACCTGGGAATTTGGCAATTTGATTACTATTCAAGTTGAAATGAGATTCCAGTTGATCTGTAGCACTGCTTTGATACAGCTTTAGTGTAGAGTTGTGCATGATGTGTGTGGTGTATGTGTATGATGTATGTGTATGATGTATGTGTATGGTGTATGTGTATGATGTATGGTGTAAGTGCATGGTGTTTATTGTGTGTGTTTGAATAGGACGCCTCTATACAGTGCCCGGTAGCTTGTTAGGGTTTTAATGGTGAAATTACAGTGATATAGACAGCTGTAAGATAGCTAGCGTATACAAATTTCATAAATTACACATTTGCAGCATTTCTGTGAAATCTGCAACAACAATTAAAAATTCTCTGAAAATTACCTAACATCGGTACGATAGCTCAAAAAGTGACCAAAACATCCAAAAGTGAAACTTACTTGTCATGCCAGGAACGTCTACAGACTTTCGTATTAAAAGAAATCACCGGCATCCCGGTTATAATTTTTTTGCAGCTGCACCTCAATTTGCACCTCAATTTGCAGCAAGCGCTCTTCAACTAAACACTATTAAACCCAATTTCCACTCACAGCAGCTACCCCATTACGTTGTACGATACACTATTAGCTACTCTGTTCCTTCAAAACCATCTTAGATATTTGAAAACCCGTACCAATCTCAGAATTTCGGCATCCCGTTATATCGGAGTAAACTTACGGAGATCATTTTTTTCCCGCCACGCACGACCGCATCATTCCTATTTATGGTGTGAAGAATCCCGCTCATCTCTCAATTAATAATGTGTGGCTGTTTATCTGACTTATGTCTTATAGTGATCTCCGTCTTGTTCCCACCTTTACCTGTGTGGATCAGAAGAGGAATCTGTTCTTGTGACTCACTTATAAATATTTGTTTATGTTTATTGGGATACTTCCCTGGTTTAATTCATTCATGGTATATCATCGCAAAGTATCCACCATACCAAATAACAGTTCAATCTAAGCACTATTACATCCACAGCGATTTAGAACGTGGTCTTGGTAACGGAAATGATCGCCATCATCACCACCATCGCCATAATAATGTCATTGCCCAACAACCGGCTGCCAGTCCCTCCATTTCCTATGGAGCCACTGATAACAGTGTTCCAGCTATAGATGTTTCCCCAGCCCCAGCCCCAGCCAAGGGTAACCCACCTCCTTACACTGAGGTATAGATATGAGTATGAGAGATAATAGAAGCATTATTGTAACTCTTTGGACTCTACTTTCACACCGCTCTACTTCTGCATCCTGTATGCAACCTGTCTGCATCCCGTTTGCAACCAGTCTACGAATAGGTCTCTACCACCTCCCGCTCATCCCACCTCCCGCTCAGCTCCTCCCTCTGCCTCCGGCCTTTGGCTGCTCAAACGTCGCTGTCTTGGCTCGGTGTCGTGCATGAAAACCGAGATAAGGAAAAAGCCTGTGATAAGCCATGTCCTTAGTTAGCGATACGATCAACACCATGGGTGACCAGTCGAGTGACCCGTCTGGTAGTCACTCTAGTCCGGAGGATGGAGTTAACTCTATCCCCCTTACACAATCATTCAAAGACTGGTGGCAAACACCTTCATCGTTAATGAAACCCAGTACGGCTACTAAAACATTTGAAGAAGCAAGAGCTAAGAATCTCATGATTGAATATGAGTTATTCAGAGCTGTATTGAGTGATGATATCAAGATAAATATACCAGGAGAACCATTAAAGTTCCATAAGGATTTGAAGGATCTTTATGTGGGTTCTTTTATCGATACTGAACTTGACGATGGTAACTTTGTTCATGAATTCTTTTTAGAAAATAGATTTGCACCACCTAGTGATAGTATAGTTATTATTCATGGATATATGGCCTCTTGTGGATATTTTGTCAAGAATTTTGAAGAGTTGGTTAAATCAAAGCCGGGTATTAGGATTCATGTAATCGATTTACCCGGGTTTGGCAATAGTTCTAGACCAAAATTTCCCAGTGAATTATTGAAAGCATATCCCCCTGAAAAGAAGATTGAGTCCATAAACCAAGTATTAGAAGTAGAGAATTGGTTCATTGATAAAATAGAGAGTTGGAGAATCAAAAATTCTTTAGATAGTTTTAAGCTAATTGGTCATTCTATGGGAGGTTATTTAGGATGTTGCTACTTGATGAAATACAATTTTAATCAAGTTGAAGATTTCATTATAGTTAGTCCTATGGGTACAGAGTCCAACTATGTAAGCTTGATAAATGAGAAATCCTTACAAGGTAATTTCCATGATGAGGGAAGTAATCCACTTCATGAATTAACTCAACGACAAGAAGAAGATGGTGAAATTCTTGAAGATGGTGAATTATCAAAACTTTGGGAAACTTTGGGTAGACCAAAATTCCCTCAAAATGTGATTCTTAAGAAATTATGGGAATGGAATATCAGTCCTTTCCAATTACTTCAACTTTTTGGTCCTTTCTTCTCTAAGATTTTGAGTATCTGGTCTTATCAAAGGTTTAAGAATTTGAGAGACAACACTGGAAAGAAAAATCATGAGTTACTTTTAAAGCTTCACTATTATTCCTATTCTATATTCAATCAGTTTCAGGGATCAGGTGAATTGGCTATCACCAAACTCATTAATTATGAAATTTTGCCTAGATTACCATTATGTGATCGTGGGTTGGTGGATTTCTTTACTAAAAACAAAATAAAAACTCTCTGGATGTACGGAGAAAAGGACTGGATGAACTCCAAAGGTGGTGAATATATTTACAATCAGCTCAAAGAATCTGGAGCAGATACCGAATTTTCATTCATCGAAAATGCTGGCCATCATATTTACTTAGATAATCCCAAAGAGTTCAACAGGGTTGTTATAGAGTTTTTCAAGCTATGAGCTTTAGAACAAGTGGAACCATGTGTATTATACTTGTAGTCAAAGCTGGTAGTTTTAGAGTTTAGACTATAATGCAGTTTTTTTTATTAATCACCTTATTCTATGTGGGATAATCGTATCCTAAACCGTCACAGACTCTTGCTCACTATCACTGATTTGTTTGATAGCTTTAGTCAATGTATTGACCAATTTCTTCATCTCTTTGTCATTCCTCATTTCTTGGGCCTTTTTACTTGCCTGTTTGATCACTTCATCCGGAATACCAGCCATTCTAGCAACATTGAACCCGAAAGAATTCATCAATTTCCCCTTAACCAACTTGTATAGGAAAAATACCTCATCCTTATCATCGACAATGAAATCCATGTAGAAATTACCTACATCATCATATTGGTCGGCAACCTCGAGTAACTCATGAAAGTGGGTAATAAACATGATCGCCGGTCTGGCTTCATGCAAACAAAAGTATTGTAGAATGGAATGAGCTATTAAATAACCATCAGTGGTACCTGTACCCCTCCCGATTTCATCCAATAAGATCAATGAGTTTGATGTAAAGTTATCTAGTATATGCTTAACCTCCAACATTTCCACCATGAAAGTAGACTGACCTCGAATAATGTTATCGAAGGATCCCATTCTAACGAATATTTGGTTGAAGATACTCAAATTAGCTCTTTCACAAGGTAAATAACACCCTATTTGGTTCATTATCACCAAAATACCCACTGACTTTATGTAGCTGGATTTACCACCCATATTTGGACCTGTAATGATTGATATACGGTTCTCATTTTGACTGAAATTTACGTCATTTGAAATATAATTATTTAATGAGTCAATTATAGGGTTTTTGAATTCGTTTATGTCGATAGTGGAGTCACCTTCCAAGATATTGGCTTTTACACCATTCAATTGAGTAACAGCTAATGATAAATAGCAATCGATTTTAGAAAGGTGTTTAACAATTTGATTGAATTTGAAGTATTCATCATTTATACGTTTGAGAAACTGTTTAAATGCTTCATCACATGATTTATGAAGAAGTTCATGGTGATATATAAGTAATTTATTCAACCTCTCTAACTCGGGTGATCTATATCTAGTAACAGTTTTAGTAGCACCAATTCTAATCCAATCTAAAGGAACTTTATTGGCCATAGTATTTCGTACCTCTATCAAATTTTCTTGACCTAGAATCTTCACAAGTTTAACCGGTTTACCTAAGATCTTTCCTACATTTATAGCTTCTTCGTCTATCTTCTGTTTAACCGCATATATCTCATTGTTTTGATTCGTTATTTCTTCCCAATCATGATATGATAAATTGAAATACTTTATTCGCTGTTCATCAGCATTATTAGAGTCACCAAAAGTTGATGAGATCCACTTCAAGTAATCATCTTCTAATTTAAAGGTCTTTGATAAACTCAATAAGTCTGTAAATATATCCCTTAATTCTTTAGATTTAAACTCTTGTTGTATTCCTTTCACACTTTCTTCGAATTGTGCTATTAGTTTCAATATCTGATTGAATCTTGTTAGGGTTCTATATACTTCAGTCCTGGTGATTTTCACCAGATCTGTAGAATAATGCAATTTCATTAAGTTCTTCTCTAAGTCAATATCTAACTTTTTCATGGTACTTGACAAAGAATCAATGAAATGACTAAACTTAGAAGTTAAGTCTTCTATAGCATTCAACCTATCTTCAATTTTTTCTTTTGAAATTAATGGTCGTGATACCCATTTATATAACAATCGTTCCCCCATCTTAGTTCTTGTATGATTCAAGTACCATATCAATGAACCCTTTGTAGTGTGATCTGTCGAGTTTTGAAATATTTCAAGAGTTTGTAACACATTAGAAGACAAGATCATATAATTGGCATCCTTGAATACAGTAATATTGGATGGAATCAAAAATATACTACTAAGTTTGAAAGGTTTTAGCTCTTTAACGACCTCATTTACACATTCCACCACATATGGGCTGAAATTGAGTTTATAATACTCGTAAAGATGATTATTTTCTATAGACTCGTTAAAGAATGTCTCTAATTCCTCTGCAAACACCTCAGTAGGTTCTTTGAGTTCTATGATGCAATTGGGACTAAGTAAACTAACTAATTTCTTTATTTTTGGAACCAGATCACCGGTGTCGCTCAAAAGAGTGATTACTGATGGTTTGTAGTACGTTAATCGACTTTCAAGTTCTTGTAGAAGGCTATTATCATCGAAATCATCAACTATAATTTCCCCTGTAGCTGGTTTGATGAACACAATTCCAAAATCTAACTTGGATTGCCGAATACAACATATATAATTAGTATTGTCTGAATTTTCAATATCATCTGCTGCATCGAGACTCTCTTCATTCATATAAGTCGCTGCAGTATACACTCCGGTGAGTTCTCTTTCAAATAGACCTTTGGAACTCTCCATCGATTTGATTACCGAAGTTTCATTTTGCTTGATCACTCCTACTTTATGACCAAAAGATAGAATCTTCTTTAGGTGAACATGAAGTCTATTCAAGGGTATTGAACAATAATTGAACCTAGCATCTTGATGAGGAACATTCATTATACTACTGATTGAAGATACCACCTGGGCATCTTCCCCATAAAAAAGATATTTGTATCCCACTTGGAATGCTAATATAGTGTTTGGATTCTGATCTTTAAACTCCAAGATTTGTTTCTCTAAAGGGGTCAATTTTCTCGGTTTAACGGGATCAGATGATACATCTTGGACCTTCTGTTTCTTGAACTGATCAGGAAATGCTTCACTTTTCCGTTTAGCAGGCTGAAAGAACCTACTAATTTGATAATGCTTCATAGTGAAAAAAATTAGTCTTCATCAAGTGAAAAAAGATTAGTGCGCGTATTATCGTATTCTACTGAAGCTGATGGAGTTGATGGACTTTTTCAACTTTGACGGACTGGAAGAATCCATGGAATTCAACGAGGTCTGAGATTGTTGTATCGACCGAACAGGACTTTGTTGGGAGATATTTGACGTAGAAATGTTAGAATTCGAAGTAGAATTGTTCGAATTCGAAGTAGAATTCTTTCGAGATGATGATGTAGACGTGAATGCGATTTTTGCAGCAATTGATGAAGGTGAGTCTGTGGTAGCCATAGGGAAATTTGCCTTAATAGGTGATGCACTAGTAGCAGAAGAAGGTGCTGAATCTATATCGATAATGTCTACATCGGTATTGAGTCTAATTGAAGGTGAAATGGTGATTGACTTCAATGAAGGGGTCTTTTTAATTACTGGAGTCGAAGGAGGAGCAAATGGATGTTTTTCCAAAGTAGTATTAGCTCTTTGTCTAGCAGTTTGTGCCGACGTATTGATTTGGAATGGAATTTCATTTTCGGTTTGGGTGGGTAAACTTTGACTATGAGATCTTCTTTGAAATTCATTTAATGATAGTATGGGACTAGCAAGAACTTTATTAGGACTAGTATTGGCAGTGCCTACTGGTGTATTAGCAGTGCCTACTGGTGTATTGGTGGTAGCTGTAGAGCTTGACCTACTTAAAGTTTCATCTAAATCAGAATTATTTGCGGTTGGAGTACCACTAGTATTAGTAAGTTGTCTTTTGAAAGTTTTATAAACTTTGATTAGTTTGAAGTCTATACTCAATTCAATGGGTATCCAGCCATCATTATTTTTACAACTTTCAAATGACTTAACAAGTTTCAAGTTATTCTTAGATGATGC
Source organism: Yamadazyma scolyti (assembly GCA_003707025.2). Lineage (NCBI taxonomy): Eukaryota > Fungi > Ascomycota > Pichiomycetes > Serinales > Debaryomycetaceae > Yamadazyma > Yamadazyma scolyti. The sequence continues at coordinate 90,002 of PPMW02000007.1, forward strand.
AGTATATAAGAATTTGATCAAGGTTTTGATACATTCTAGATTACCAAATTCAAAAGCGAGATGAAGAATATTATTACCTGATTTATCTAAGATATTATAATCAGCACCTTTATCAAGTAAAAGTTTAAGACCTTCATTGAATCCAAATATACAACAATAATGTAAAGGAGTTTGATTGTTGGGTCCTCCTTGATGATTTAACCAATAAGTACCAGGGAACTCTTGTAGTAGATAATGTAAAGTTTGTAAATGGAATTTCTTGATAGCTAAATGTAATGGCGATAACTTATCGAAACTCACCATATCATTAGGATTACTTAAGATATTGTTTAGATCTTCATTCTTGTCTTTGAACTGGTTTATGAAAGAGATTAGATGAAAACATATAAGGTAATTGCCGGTATAACTACTATAATGTAGGTTATTCCAGCCATTGTTATAATCGATATTGAGCCAAAGCTCAGGGAATCTGAACAAAAGACGCTTGGTAATCAGAAGGTTGCCTTCGACAATGGCGTTGCGTAGTCTCTCCGCTGGGTCTAGCATGGCGGATTCTGAGTGAAGCGATGGGTCGTTAGAGGAGAGCAGCGATGCTGGAGTGGTAGTAGCGGACTGGACTGGCTGGCTAGCTGGCTGGCTGACTGTATGACTGACGTACTAACTGTACTAACGTACTAACTGACTCACGTACTAACTGGCTCACGTACTAACTGACTCACGTACTAACTGACTAACGTACTAACTGACTGACGTACTAACTGGTAGCAGCTCTTTAGTGGTAGCTGGTACTACTCTCAATAGTTGGAGGTAGCTGGTAAACTGATGGTACTACCGGTGACTAGCTGTTAGTGGTAACTGGCGTAACTGACCCTTGTTTGGTGCTGTCAATAGTTAGCGGTAAATTTAGTACTAGCGGCTCGCGCAGCGTGCGGATCTCTATCACTCATTAACAGATAGATGACGAAGATAACACTATTATCAGACATTCAAGGCAACTGGGATGATATCACCCCTTCTCCCACCAACCCTGACGATGAAATTGTCATTCATTCTGGAAATTTCGGATTTTGGGATAGAAATACCATTCTTAATTGTGACTTTAACTACCTTAAACAACTCATCCTGTTTCTGACTATATTGGATAAACAGTTGATTGAAGAGATCAATGATAAGATTAATATCAATCAGATTCCTAACATGGAAACAATTGATGAAATTAAGTCCAAAATACTTGATAAGTTCACTTATATAGAAGATTACATTACTGGGATAAAGACATTTAAATTACCAGTTTATACTATATTTGGACCAATGGATGATGCTAATATCATCAACAAACTACAAACAGGTGAAATCAATATTCCCAATCTCTATTTAATCGACCATAAAAGAAATTATATCGTTAAACTGAAACAACAAGATCAACCAGATATTAAGATTTATGGTATGTCCGGTAAGTTTAAATTCTTGAACTTATTCAATTCTGGTGATATTGGTGATGAGAATGGACTTATAAGTGGTAAATTTGGAGACTTATGGATTACGTTATTACAAATAAGTGAATTTTATCAACTTAATTATAATAATCTTAATACCATAAATTTCTTTGTTTGTTATAATTCTATTATGAAAAACCCCATATTAGAGTATTTGGCAATGATTACAAATGCTAATTTCACAATTAGTCAAGGTCTTCATTTCAAATTCCCCGTAATTGGTAATGAAATGAGTTTTCTTAATTCTATTGAAAACTTTAAATTGAAGTTTTCCAAGTTTAGAATCAAGTTTGGCGAGATCTTCAAACTCATAAAGGATAATCTACTTGATCTAGATGATGATACAAAGCAAAACTTACAAATTGGGTTAGAAATATTCGATAAAATTCCAATTATTCATTCTAATCAAATTATCCCTTTAACTTTAGAAGATAATGTCCCTAATGTCAATTCTAATGATACCAATGTCATGCTCAATAAGATCAACGAGTTATACTTTGAAAATTTCTACAATTTATGGCATTTTAACCTATGTGACTTCAAAATTGATGATGTTACTAATGTTATTAATCTTAGTTACATCGATGGTAAAGTTCTGTTACAACATTGTTTTAGTAGTGGGTTTGATTTCAATTTCAAACACTCTCAACCAGATGAACTGTTTGAAGTGGACGAAGATGAGTTCGATGAGTTTGATGAGGAATTGAATAATGAGGACTTTAAGTTCAATAACAATACTAGAGGAAGAGGAAGGGGTAGAGGCAGAGTGTCCAGGGGAAGGGGTGGTACCAGAGGGGGCACAAGAGGCAGGTCCCGTGGCAGACGGTCTCGTGGTTCAAGGTACAAATAGGCGCTTTTGAAGGAGTTGAAGCTTCGAGCAGAGGGAGAAGCTACTAGTAGACAAGAATAGGAGAGATTCGAACGGAGGCCGAGCTTCTAGCAGAGACAGAGCTTCGACAGGAAGCAGAGCTTCAAATGGAGGCAGAGCTTCGAACATAGCGAGAGACGATGTAGAGAGAAGAGAAGAGAGTTGGAGAGAAAGAGGCAACACAAGAATTCGGTGGAATGATGGATATGCAGAGCTTCGAACAGAGACTTGAGAAGAGAGTTGAAGAGGAAGAGGTCACACAAGAGCTCATCATGGTGAGTAGAGAAGAGAGTTGAAGAGGAAGAGAGCCTTTGGAGTGATGGGCGATGTTTGGGGGAAGGGTAGCACAAGAGTCAGTGTTTGAAAGAAGGGAGGTGTTCATCCGCCCCGCCCGTGGAACATCCCGGGAAGTCCCTAAGTTATGGATAGGCAATATATGTTAGTTGTATATTGATGCTAATGATGGTGCTCGAATGGTAACTTCTGACCAAACATGACAGGACCGTCTTGTTTCACTCTGTAAAAAATGTAGAACCACATGGTTGCACCTAATATCTTGGCAGTCCACTTCAATCTAGGGTCGGTGTGTGGCAATGGTGCCAAAGCGTGCTTAGCGTACGAGCCGTGATGTGCCATTATGATAATTTTAGTTGTGCGCGGTCTCATTGGTGGGCGTATTGGTGAGCGCACGGACGAGCTCGAGCTTCGAACGTAATGAAAAGCGACTTAGTAGAGTTGGCTCTTGTGCATGCTATACTAATTCACAGGGCCGTGCACCTTTAGGACCAAATATTGCTAGGTGGAGAGAGCTGTCAGGTACAGTATATTTTCAGGGAGGACGTGTGAATGGGAATTCTAGGATCTCAGCTAGATCGAATTAAAGAAATTTTGCAGCCATATGAAGCTGCCGTGCAAATGATGAAGCTAAATACTGTATGAGATGCCGAGTAGATATTGGTATGGGCTGGGAACTATCTCCACCTTCAGAGGAATTTAGTTCAAATAAGCTGATGTGAACTAGCAAGTCGTCAACTTTGATCTTCTTTTAACTACGTCATCATACTCAACGCCAGGCATCTTGCATTTTTTAAGCACTCTCTGCCTCATGATTGTAGCGGCACAGTTTATATATCCTGGATGAATATACACGTATTCTCCAAGCTTGGCTGGAACAGATCACTACTCTAGAGCATCGCTGCTACTGAAGAATGATGGGTAGAGATGGTACGTCAGTTGCGTGTGCACTCTCTCCTTTGTCATCTTAATGCGTATATTCATTAGAGGGAGGTTATTTTGATGTCATTGTAGTCCAAAGGCTTGAACTCATTCAATGGGCTCTTGATAGCCAATTGCAGGTGGGCCCATTCAGGAACGAGCTTATAGTTCAAAGATGGTTGAATGCTAAGTTCTATGGCATTAAAGTTGAAGAGTGGAGGCATTTCACGGAGGTCAGGTTCCGTGTTGTTGGCTTCCGAGGGGAACAATTTACGGAAATTAGGCAATTTAGTATTGGCATCCTTCAATTCTGCAAATACCGGGTCAAATAAAGCCTGGTAACATGTTAGCCTATCTAAGGGGCTATATTGTAACAACTTGGAGAGAAATAAGATCATATCTGGGCCCATTTTCTTGAAAATCTTATTGAGCGGTATTGGCTTGATTTGAGGAAACTTATGTTCCATATAATTAGGGTTCATGTTCTTGATTTGCTCTTTTGAAGGAGTTCCAAGGATCTTGATGATTTCTACAAGCTGATCAATACCACTTTCGCCAGGGAAGAGAGGTTGACCCAAGATTAACTCGGCAATTACACAACCTATACTCCACACGTCGATTTGAGTAGTATAGTTTATCGAGCCAAAGATTAACTCTGGGGCCCGATAATAACGCAGACATATATATGAGACATTTGGTTCTGCAGGATTAAGGATTTTAGCGGACCCAAAGTCACATAATTTCAACTCGCAAGTCACCGGATTAATCAAGAGATTCTGAGGCTTGATGTCCCGATGACAAATTCCTTGAACATGAACAAAGTTAAGAGCACGTAACATTTGATACAGGTATAACTTTATTTCAAGTAAAGGCATCAGTAACCTTTTAGCAAGATAATAATGCAGGGCTTTGTAAAGGGTTTCTGGGATGAAATCGAGAATAAGGTTAAGATATAACTCATTCTTTTCATTCTGTTTATAGAAATAGTATTTAAGATCCACAATGTTCTGATGATGCATTAATTTCATGATCTGAAGCTCTCTATTCTTAAAACGTTTGTCTTGCAACACTCTCTTAATAGCCGCTGTTTCATTAGTAGTTAAAATCTGAGTCTGGAAAACAACTCCAAAAGATCCATGTCCTACCATTTGGGACTGTGTGTATTGAATCGTCAATACATCATCCGTGTACCCATCGTGAACCTGCTCACTGATGATCTCTATATTGCTGTTAGTCATGATGAATTTGTTTTGAGAATTCATGACAAAGTGTTGAACGCGCCACGCCCCGCATCCCCACAGCTCGGGGACCTGAGGGCAGAAGTGAGGACCTCAAACGTAGTGAGAAGCGACGAGGGTGTGTGTGAGGGTAAGAGGGTGGTGGTATAAACAGGAGTGTGGTGAGATGAACAGGGGCGTGGTGGTGGCATTGGGGGTGTTGATAGGGAAAGTGGAAAGTGTTGACTGGAGAGTTTCTCGATGGATTCCTGTATGTAAAATCATTTGATCGTCACTGCTCCACTCTCCTCTGTCACCCACTCTCTTCTATGTTACCCACTCTGTGCTGCCTCTCTGTCCCTCTGCCCTCTCTACTCTCTTATACTCTCTACTCTCTACCCTCTAGTCTCTCTGTCTTGGTCTCTCTACTCTCTCTGCGTCCCACTTGTCATGTTTCTCTGTCTATACATACCTATCTGATCGCTGTAGCGCTTCTTCCTGAACATGCCAGTCCCGGCACGGACACGGGTCAAGTTACTCTTCGTCTGGTCGAACGAGTGGATCTTCGACAACTTAAGGTCGTCGCTGTTGGTCGACATCATGTGGTACAACTTGGAGGTGATACTGCTCTTTCTGCTTTCGTTGCTCACCACCGGTTGCACCATCTCAAACAGCTCTTTCTCGTTAAATGGGTTGGTAAATCGAATAGGAGTCTTCTCCTTGGATGCTATAAGCTTTCTCCTTGCTTCTAGATATTTTTTGGCCTCATACTTCTCCCGTCTACGCTGCTGTCTATCTTTAGAGCCAGGGTCCTTTACTTTAGGGGCCTTCTTATCTTCAGTTTTATGGGTGATCTTCATCTTTCCGCTATTCAAATCAAGCTCGGTTTCATACACCTTCATTACCCCGGGATTTTTCCAGTCCTTAATATGCTCATTGGCCCTAGCATAGATAGGTTTGTCGCCTATTTTATCTTTAATTAACGGAGTAGTAGCCTCCTCATTATGAATATATTTAGGATAGTATTTATAAATTTGGAACCTATCCTCGAGATCCTCATAGTTTATCATGTGAACCTCATCTTTAGGAGCCCTTAAGCTGCTTATGAACGACGTCATGATATGTTCGAACCCTCTAATTCAAATGTGGAGAACTTCCTGCGCACTTGAAAATGCTATGAAAATGCAATGAAATGATGAGCGCAACTTAAATCTGCCGCAGACTTACAAGGACACTTCTAGACGTCTGCGAGGGGATGGATCGATGTTAGATCGATTTTAATGATTAGGAGTGGTGGTAACTTACCCTTATTATCTCACTATTGTCTTCCTTCTCTTGCTGTCAAAAACCGTTAAATTTTGGCTGCGCATTACTTTGTATGTCATTGGAGGAAAGCTTTTAATGGAGTGAGAAGCTTTATGAGACTCTTGTGCTTACATCCTTCTCTACGCCCCGCGCTCTCGTGCTCTGTCCCATTGCTCCCGTGCTCTTACCACGTTCTGTTTGGCTGCTCCCGTATATTCATGCCTTACTTATATGCAGCCACTCGGTTATAATAGACTCGATGCAGGGTCGAGTCCGTTGGTTCAAGGTGCAAATCTTATGAAACAAAGCTCTTTTGCGCTCATCAGCCCGGGGAAATAACCCAGTGGATCTCGCCTTGGGCTTTATATTGACCAACTGGAAAGTGTCTACGTCAAAGATTTCCGGCCAATAATTTTCATCTGTATCTTGTAGGCTAGGAGTACCAAATACGTCGAATATTGCAGCAATGAGCCGGAAATCACTGACCTCTTCGTCATCTGTCTTGAGTGCTGGTCTACAATCATCAGAGTATAACCACAGGATCATCACTCCTAAGGCCCATATATCAATTTCGTACGAATAAGAAAGACCAAATATAAGCTCTAATGACTTGTAATAGGTAGAACAAACATCAGTGATATTATCGTTTTCGGCAGCAGGAATAGAAATACTGAAATCGGTCAATACAACATGATCATAGTCATCCAAGAGGAAATTTGAAGGTTTAATATCTCTATGAATAATCCCCTTCTTATGTATGTACTCAATTGCACTAAACACTTGATCTAAAATCTGATCTGCATTCTCAAGCTTATTCTTCTTGGCAAACATCACCTTCCCATCAAGGAATATACTTCTCTTGCCACTCTTGGACTCTACATACTCCTGGAGGTTGTAATTATACCACTTCATATAAAGATATGTATCATCCAACTTATTCTCAATATCTTCAAATTGAATGACATTCCGGTGGCTAAGCAGACGAACTAGCCGGATCTCTCGCTCTAAACTGTGTGGTGGAATGCTGAAGTCTCGATCAATGACCTTGATCGCCCTATTTTGGTCCCGAAATACCGTGCAATACGGCGTGGTACATACCTTTTGCATCGCGAGAAATCGATCTGGCCCCATCTGATGACCCAAATTTAGCAGCCAGAAATCTGGCACAGTAAGTTTAGCGGAACCGCTGCCATATATACACAGTTGCAGGGGGCCTGGTTCTTTGGTCTACAGCCTTGAAGTCTCCGTCCTTATTCGCCTATATAGTCTATATATTGTCACACAAGCTCTCTCCCACGACTGTCTTGTCTCTCCTCTCGCCACTGCCTCGTCGCTTCTCGCTACGCTCGCTACACTCGAAGCTCTACTGGCGCATCTTCTTGCGGAGGCCGTCGTCGTAGCTCACACGCTTGGTTATATTGTTGGCAACAATGTCGTTGTCCTCGGTGAAGATTCTTCTTTTGGGGTACTTCATGTCCAAGTCCTCGAAAGCGTTCTCAGACACCTTTGGGGCTTCAAGAAAGAAGTCATGCATAAGCGAGTTTTCAGCTGTTAGTCTCTTGTTAGGGTCGTATGTAAGAAGACTTTCTAGTAGTCTGTAGCATAGCTGGGATGAGCCTCCAATGAGCTTATACCAATTAAGAAGATTAGATGAGGGACTACTATTCGATACCATCTGTTGAAACGAGTAGAACTCTGGGTAGTTCGATAAGTTATCCCAATTACTCTCGGTTGGAACCCCTAGAATATCGATTATCTTCAAGAATTGGTTCTTCTGGAAAGGAACCAGTTTTTTATTGTTCATATCAAACTTGGCTTCTTCACCTTTGAAAATAGGTCTTAGACTCAAAAGTTCAGCTAAAATACATCCTACTGCCCACAAATCAATTGCAGGAGTATAATAACGTGCCCCCATTAGAAGTTCTGGTGCACGATACCAAATAGTTACCACCACTTTATCACCAGTGTATAAGCTTTGTAAAGGGTTGTTGAACTTTCTAGCCAATCCTAAATCACCTATCTTAACACATCCAAAATTTGTTACCATTATATTGGCAGGTTTTAAATCTCGATGGATTATCCAATTCTTATGTAAGTAAAGGACACCGTTCAAAATTTGCCAAATGATGGATTTGATATTTCTTATAGGGATAGATTTTACTTCAGGATGAGAATGATAATGGATGATTTGAAGTAGATCATGCTCACAGTACTCAAAGATCATATAGATCAGTTTATTCTCGAGGATTATATCGATCAATTTGGTGATATTCTTATTGTTAATCTCTTTACATAATGACATCTCTCGTATAGCACTTTGACTAATTCCTGTATAATTAAGTACTTCTTGACCATCGATATTCAAATGGGCATTCTTCAGAATACTGTTGTTATCGATCTTGAACTTCTTGATAGCAAATAGTTGGTTATTGGCTCCGTCATTACTGGTAATCTCGCTATTGCCATCTGTGTCCTTGCGCTTTTCTTTGATCTTAGAACGAGCCTTGTAGACCTTACCATAAGTTCCTGCTGCAATGTAGCCAATGATCTCGTACTTGGAGAGGACGGACTCTCGTGTAAGATCTTTGCGGTGCTTGTACGGTCCGAGGGTGAGAATGGCGTTCAGCGCCACCAACTGGTTCATTTTCTCAAGCTTCGAGAGGAGTGAGAAGCGAGATAGGGTATGACTATGACTATGCGCATTAGAGTTATGGAGTAAATTATGAGACTAGCCTAGTCTTGTCCCATAGGGCACGATCCGGTCTTGTAGGCATGAAAATATGAAAGCATGAGAACGCTCTTGAAGAGTACAGAGTAGGGTAGCCTAGTCGGAGCAGAGTAGTCTTACCAGAGTAGGGTAGCCTAGCCAGAGTATAGCCTAGCCAGAGTAGCCGGAGCAGAGTATAGCCTAGCCAGAGTATAGCCTAGCCAGAGTATAGCCTAGCCAGAGTAGCCGGAGCAGAGTAGCCTAGCCGGAGTAGAGTAGTCTTACCAGAGTAGTAGTCTAGCCAGAGTGGTCGTCTCTCAGTATCGTCTATTCATCACGAGCCGTAGGACCGGTCATCCTTGCCCTCTAAAACACTTCTGATCTTCTCCATCCCGCTAACCTGCTTTTCCCACTTCTTCTTCTCCTCCACAACGTTCCCTTTGGTAAACAACGCATCGTCAGGCCTTCTGTACGAGTTGCCTAATCTGTCCCATAAGGTGGTGAACTGTCCGTAGTTGTAATTGAAGTATAAGTGGTGCACAGTGTGGCATGCTGTACCATTGACCACTGGATCGTTAGAAAGGTATTGGCCGTCGTGGATCATAACTGTCCAAAAGTTGACGAATGTGAATAACACCAAATAAAGTACCTTATGTAACGGGAATAACAAGGGATATATGTGGTATGGGATACTTTGGGCAAACCCATCGACAGGGTGGAAAGCATGACTGGCAAAAGGAGTACATACAATCCATTTATGATGTGGTTTATGTAATTTTTTATAGACCCAAGGAATATGTAACCATCTGTGGATGAAGTAAATACCACAATCTGTGAACATAATGAAAGTAAATGCTTGCCATAAGAGTAGTGGGATATTATCAAACACATCCCATAAAGTTCCATTCAATCTCGTATAACCATTGAGTTCAAGCAAGAAAAATGGAGCCGTCAACAATACCATGACCGGAATAGCCGTAAAGGCTCTATGGATCTCCAATGACATCTGGTTCTTCAAATAACGAGGGTGGTTGAAGATTTTCTTATCAAATACCGTGAAATAAGAGATGGTGGCTACTGAAAAATATGCCAACCATCCGAAAATAGTAGTAAGAATGTAGATGGAAATGAACTCCCGAAGCAAATTGGATCTTGATAAAACACTCTCATACATCAAGGGAGACTCCGGTAACAATTTGGGGGTTCCATACACCTCTTTCTTGACTTGTAACTGATCTAACTTGTTGTAGATAACACTAAGAGTAGTGGGTAAGCTGACATTATGGGTATATTTTGAGTAGTAATTGTAAGCAGTAGCATTAAGGTCACGAGCTGGTAACAAAGTGGCATACACCTTGTCAAACAAGTAGTAGTCGGCGGCCTCTAACGCTAAATCCATGATGTGATGTGTGAGACTTTTTCAAAATAAATAGGATTCCTCATCGTATAAAAATCCGATGCTCGGTCTCGTATAGTATACGAGCTTAGATGAGCTGAGCTCGGATGAGCTGAGCTGGGCTCATTAGGGGATGGGTGGAGTATGGAATGGAGTGCTGGATGGAGTGTGGGATGTAGCGTGGAATGGAGGTGGTGGAAGGGGTTGACTTGTTAGTGGTGGGTGTGAGGATATTGGTAGTGTAGAGTAGAGGGCTGTGCTTTAAGTTTTCTTGTATGTTAATTGGGTGATTTATGATAGTGTGATAGTATGGTGTGATAGTATGGTGTGATATTATGGTGTGAGAGTATGGTGTGATAGTATGTGCTATGTTGTACGATATGTTATATTGGCCATACCTTGATATAGTATATCATATTATGGTATGATACAGTATATTGTATGATATAGTGTATTGTATGATAGTTTCTTGTAGATAGTATATTGTAGATAGTGTATTGTAGATGGTGTATTGTAGATAGTATACTGTAGATAGTCTATTGTAGATAGGGAATTGTAGATGGTATATTGTAGATGGTATATTGTAGATGGTATATTGTAGATGGTATATTGTAGATGGTATATTGTAGATGGTATATTGTAGATGGTATATTGTAGATGGTATATTGTAGATGGTATATTGTAGATGGTATATTGTAAGTAGTATACTGTGGAGAGTATATTCTATGATAAGGTGTGTTGTATTATATTACAATAGTATGATAGTATGATAGTGTGACATAGCATGATGTAGTATATTGTATGATACTGAATAGTGTGATAGTATGGTAGTGTAGTAGTGACATAATGTAGTATAATGTATCCTACATGATAGTCGGATATATAACTTTACATTGGTATGATGGTATGATAGCACGATGATAGTACGATGAACGATAGTATGATCTGGTATTGTATGCCATGGTATTGTATGATACCATCGTATATCGTATATTCTATACTATGGTATTATGGCCACCACACGTTCCTGTCCTTCAAATCGTATACTCATGTCCGTGCTCTATATCTATGTACATGCAAAAGTCATTAGTTTTCAGTCTTGTATTCCGGGCGCTGGTTTATTCTCACATAATCTATGTGGTCTAAGATCTTCTTGGCACCCTTTTCGATCAAGATATCACCAAGTGTTATTCCAATCTGTTCGCAGTCTGCTCTGGATTTAACAACGTCCGAATGTTGTCCGTAGATGCACTGTTTTCCATCTGGGGAAGTGATATTACCTTTGAGGCACAACTTGCCAGACTCCTCGTCGTACTGACTTATGACTCCTAAGGGGACCGAACATCCTCCTTCTAAGTATCTCATTAATGATCTTTCCGCCAATGCGGTATATGTGGAAGGTTTATGCTCTATTTTACGTAATATGTTCTTTATGTGCTCATCGTTCTTTCTTATCTCAATACCCAAGGCACCTTGGCCCACTGAATAATACATTTCATCTTCATCGAGGTATCTTGTGATTCTATGCTTCAACCCCATTCTATGTAAACCTGCAGCAGCCAAAATAATGCAGGAGTATTTCCCGGAAGTATCCAACTTATTGATTCTAGTATGAATACTTCCTCTAACACTCTCAAATTTAAGATGAGGGTAATGCTGAAGAAGTTGGGCACTTCTTCTTATTGATGATGTTCCCACAACACTACCAGCAGGTAAATCCTTGATATCCTTGTATGGACTATCTTTAGTCATGAGAAGAGCATCTCTGGGATCTTCTCTTTCAATGATGCAACCAAGTTCAAACTCTTCTGGTAAGTTTGTGGGCATATCTTTTAAGGAATGAACAATCAAATCGATCTGTTTAAACTCTCCAACATCTTGTAAGAGGAGTACTTCGAGCTCTTTAGTCCAGAGACTCTTTCCACCAAATGTATAGAGAGCTTGATCCCAATGTTCATCTCCAAAAGTTGATACCGCCAGAATGTGACACAGTAAATTTTCATGCTTAGCTTCTATCTCGGATTTAACGATTTCACTCTGAGCCACGGCCAACGGTGATTTCCTTCCACCTATTCTGATGTCGGTCATAGTCATTTTGTTCTGCAACCGGCGGCTATCAAAGTTTTTATATGCGATAAATTTTTCAGATGAGAGCGGCCAGACAGCACGGCCAGAACCAATCATGAGCCCATTATTAATAATGCCGCGCACGCTCTAAGTGCTTACTAGCTGGGCTGCGAGTGGTGGAGCTTGGAGCTTCGAACAGGGTGAGAAGCGTAAAGGGGATGTGACGGGATGAGATATTGAGAGGATGTGGCGGAAGTAGATGTAGAGCTTTGAGCGGGGTGAGACGAGCAAAGAGGTATTGATGTTCGAAGTGTAGGACCTAGAAAGAGAAAGTCACAGGCAATGTGATGAGTTTCCCCATACCTGCATATAGTACTGGGAGATTTAGTAAAGTACTGTATGGACCAGGAGAAAGTACTGGATAGAAGTTAGACGTACTGTATATGATGGCTAAAAGTGGAAGTACTGTATAGTGATGACTAAAGATAGAAGTCGAGTATAGATAAAAGTGATGGATAGGGATGTATAGGTACTTTATAGTGATGGAGTAGGAAAGATTTACTGTATAGCTTAGAAGTGCTGTGCTGATGGACTGAAAGATAGTGATGAAGTTTAGACTCGCTGTATATCCACCAGATGGAGCTTCTTGTCTATAAATCACATACACAACCCGTGGAGTATGTACAGAGGCTAGGATGTACATCGGCTAACGACAAGAATGGCTGCAAACGGTATTGCATATAGTGAAACATTGATACAATCTCTTGGCCATGCATTTCAAACCGTTGTTTCGTCGTGGTCATAGGCAAATGGCTTTATTTTAGCCAGATCACATTGCCATGATATCAAAAGAACAATTCGAACATCTACTCTAGCCAAATGCATTTATATATTAAATATTAGTAAAATTGTTCCTCGTGCATAACTAAGTACAAGTGTTATGCAAATAATGCTCTTTGCCTTTCTGGCCCAATCATCTTCCTCGTGGCTCATAAAATTCTATGTATCCCCGGGATGCCTTCAACGACACCACCATGCTGGACTCCGGTCAAAATGTCTCATCGCTGTGGTCATACCCCACAGTATCATCGTCCACATCCAGAATCAGATCTCCATCATATGACGTCTCCCGAATATTAGTCAAGTTCACCAGATTATTATCCATATCATTCAAGATACTTCTATTGATTTCCTCCTGGGTACCCATATGCAAATGATCGATCTTATCCTCGAGACGAGATAGCCGGTCTAAAACAACATTGAGTTCAAGCTCCTTAGTCTTGCTATCCCTCTGCTTACTGAGAATCATAGAATGGTCAGTGCCATACTTTTTAGCTAGTAAATCGTCAATAAAAAGAGAATCTGTCGATGCACTTTTAAAGTTACCTAGGGTAGAAATAGATTGAATAGGAACTAATCCTGGAGTATGTGGAGCAACAGATGCTTGAGGTGTTTGTTGTGTTGTCTGATTCAGCAGAAATTGAAAGTTTGAGTTTACATGCTCTGCTTGACTGTACCTTCTTCCTGTTGATGGAATTATAGGATTTGGATTCATTGAAGGTTTTCTAGATCTAATTAAAATACTTGCATCAGTATCATCATTAGCATAATCCAAACTGACGAGTTCATTATCATGATAATAATCTGACTCTTTATTCAAGAAAGTGAAATATTTATCACCCCCTTCAGTAGACTTGAACTTATTCAAAGCTGCTATTTTCTCGTATGCATAAATTATTATTAAAATGGGGAATTTGAAAGGATTAAATGACTTATTTAAAATCCTTGATGCTTTGAAGTAGATGATAAGATTAACAGCTTTGAAGTATTCGATTTCATCTTTCATATTCTTTGCCAGTTCTGAGAATAAGTTGGATAACACGATAGCTAAAATGGTTGAAATAATGAACTGACTGAGAAATAAATACCATATTTGAATAATTTTACCTAGGGAATTATACGTATGCCAATTCGTCCATACAGCAGGAGTAAATCCAAAAAAAATTTGAAGTAAATCATAAGCTATTTGAAAATTGGATCTATCTTTATTCAAGGAGATGAAACTGATATAAAATCCAATCACAATAGAAAGGAATAAGAAGAATAAACCAATCAAATTCAACATCATTCTTTTGAAACTTAGGATGATTAAATTGAAGAATTGGTAATTATTGAATATTGAAAGAATTCTCGGAAATAATAAAATTGCCAATAAGCTAAAAACTTGATAGTAAAATTCTTCAGTAAAAGTATTAATGTTACTAAGAATGGCTAGTTTAAGTAATAGGTTGAAGTTTAGTAACACTAAGATCAAAAAATCCATATAAAACCAAACAACTTTTTTAAGAAATTTATGATCAATAGAATATGCTTTAACAACAAATTCATAAGTAAGACTAAGTCCAATCATGTAAAACACACCTTCAAGAACATTATTTATGATTCCTTCTTTCTTATATAAGATAATTAGAATATGTATACATGTAAATATCATATTCTTTAAATTAATCACTAAACTTTGATATTTGGGTACAAATATCGACCTTTGAGAGATTTTGTCTAAAGTTATACCTTGATATCTGTAATTGCTGATTTGGTGTTCTTTAAGTAAAGGAGAAATTTCAGTAATTATATCGATATTATCGAGAATTAAATCACCATTATAAAATTTATCTAGTATCTTAATAATGATAGGTTGTGACAAAAACTTTTTTGATCTCGTTAAAACTGCAAGCTCTAAAGTAGTAAACTTATTTAAAGGATTTATAAATAAAATATTAACTCTACTGATAGCCTTATATTCTCTTAGCATTCTGATGGCTATGATCTCACACACTGTTGCCTTTGTTATTAATAACTCATATATAATCAAATTATGTTCACTTTGAATTAAATATTCATATCTGATAAGTAATAATACATATACTACAACTAATGATTGCTTATTTTCTATACTACTCTTAAAGTCATAACTACCTTTAATCTTATAATTAAGGCTATTACTGTTGGCTAGATCAATGATTTTCGTTACTATGGGCTTGATGAGGGTGAGGTTAATCTCTGGTTGCTTGAGTTGGTCATACTTGAGACTGAGGTTGATCTTATGGTTAATGATCTTCTGGATCTTAAAGTAGAGGTATTTGAACTCGAGCTCTTTGAATCGAGGGCTCGTGCTGACCTTCCTTCTCTGCATGTAGCCAGTCCTGTAAGTGAGGGTGCAGTACAGGGCGAGTCGGTGGAATCCTGTAGGTAAGTTGGTGGAGTCCTGTGAGGGTAGTCGGGTGTTGTAGATTTTATTATTGCGTTTTTTTGTTTACAATTTAGTGACCTGTATACAGTCCGTTTTGCAGCCAGTGGGGGTGACGATGTAGCCGATGGACGTGAGGTCTATTTGGGTGAGGGAGGCAAGGTGTTACGTTAGGAAGTGTAGGGCTTTGTGAGTGCATTGGACCTTGAAGTGGGTACCTGATAGGGAGGATGGTGGAGGAATTTAGTGGCATGGTTGGATGGGAAGCGATGATGGCTGTAGAGGCATGGTCTACGAAACGTTGAGGAATATACTAAAGATGTTCAAGTATAAACTGAAAGTGTTGGACCGAATCACCGGATCACTTGAATCACCGATAACCTGAATCACCGATTACCTGAATTACCGGCGAACACTGCAGAGTATCCCTAATGAGTGGCCAATGGGTCCATCTGTAGAGGTCGTGGAGAAGTTAACATGACGTCTAAGTGCCAGGTGTTGAATCACCTGGACAACCTGATTCACCCGAATCACCTCTCACCCTCACCTCCCACCGAATCACCTTCCAACGAATCACCTCACCGCAGAATATTCTTTGCATTACAATAGGCTAATGCGGCCAAATTACATTGTTTAATATACTCCTCTTTGCTACACTCTTCTACTCTATTTATACACATACTCTTCAGCTCTACTTATAGAGACTCTGCTCAAGTATCCTCACCTAAACTCACCTTCACCACCCCCACCTCACATAGTCTCACCGGTGACAAGCAGTGCGTCACTGCTTTTCCTTTTTCCACAACAGCTGAGATGGTGCGTCACCATGTATGTCAGCCTCCTCGGAGTATATAAGCCTCTACATCTCTAGTAAACATCCAAAAATGCCTAAAGCTTTAATTGGTGTTACTTCTTACAACGGACCTTTCTACAGCGATGGTGCTAAAACTGGCTTATTCATTATCGAAGCCTTGCATCCTTTCAATGTCTTAATTGAAAAGGGCTTTGACGTAGACTTTGTATCGGAAACCGGTACTTGGGGTCCTGATGAACACTCCACTATTCCAGACTTTTTGAATGGAAAAGATGCTGAAGACTTCAACAGTGCTGATTCCAAATTTAGCCAAGGTTTAAAGAACATTAAGAAGCCACAAGAAGTCAATGCTGCAGACTACGATCTTATCTTCTTCTCTGCTGGTCACGGTACTTTATTTGACTATCCAACTGCTAAGGGTTTGGTCAAAATAGCCGAAAATATCTACGCTAAAGGTGGTGTTATTGCTGCCGTTTGTCACGGTCCAGCAATCTTTGCCTCTTTGAAAGACCCAAAAACTGGAAAACCTCTTGTCGAGGGAAAGAAGGTCACTGGTTTTACCAACCTTGGTGAAACTCAAGCCGGTGTCGAAAAGAACATGGAGGAATACAAGCTCGAGTCAATTGAAGCCTTGTATAAAAGATTGGGTGCCACTTATGTTGCTCCAGCAGGTCCATGGGATGACTTCTCAGTCGCTGATGGAAGAGTTGTCACCGGTGTCAACCCTCAATCTGCCCACTCCACTACCATCAAGGCTATTGAAGCTTTAAAGTAAATATACTCAAACATAATATATTAGTAGATTCTCAAAACGTCTTTACCAGTTGATTGATAAAATTGTAAGCCTTGTTTCCATTCTCTTCGCCAAGTAATTGCACCAATTCTGTCTTCTCTAGCTGAACAAGCTCACGAATATTCTCGACTTTTTTCATCACTTTAAGGTAATTGGAATTGTTGATACCTGGGATACTTTGGAGCACATCAATGGCCTCCTCATTATACATTGATGGCTTTTCGTCTCTGTTGAGCCCTTTATTTGTTGCCTCAAGAATGTCCGGAGCTTCTTCCCCAGCCTTAAGCTCTAAAAAGATCTGAGCTGTTTGATACGGTGATGACGACCATATAATTTTCAATTTTGGGTACGATACCAATAGCATCGTGATCTTGCTCTGGATATCTTCTTGAAGATGTCTAGATAGTTGTTTACCCTGAGGAGCGTGTGGGTTTTTTGTTCTAGTTTCATTGAATGGCTCGAATGAAAAAGACTTGTCCTCGTCGAATTCTATTAATAGTACTGGGATTTCATAGTGTCTGAACATTTGCTCACATTGGTTGTACAACCTTCCACTCTTGAAACTCTGGACCAAATCCGGTATGGCCTTTCTCTCGACACAAATTTTAGGAGTTAGAATGTAATCACCAATAGTCAACATACAGGGAATTACTTTACTTCCTACTCTATAGAGTAAGTTTGGTAATGATGAATTGAATTCCCTCACATCAACAATTACCCTGAATTCATCATCCTCTGTCTGAAACCTTTGACCTCCAGCTATTCTGGTGTTAACAACGTTCTTCTTGGTAATAGAAAACTTACTATCTTCCTTTGTTTCAAAATGTTTACTTAAATTGGCCTTTTCTCTGATTAACCTCGTGAAGGCTTCCTTCTCCTTCTTCATCTGAGCTAACGATCGGTGTTCTTCAGCAGATGATCCATAGTACACATAGTATATCTTTGCAGGAGTCTCATAATTTGTGGCTTGATAATTCTCTACTCTTCTGATAAATGGAATATCTGGTTCATAGAAAATAATGTGTGTTGGTTTGAACTCCTGTAGTATAATATCAGAACTAAAACATTCTACCTTTATGGACTTGTGCTTTTCTCCTAGTAATACAACGTCATCTTGCTCGTCCTCCTGTTGCTCTAAGGTCTCAACGACTGAAGCATCTATGTCTACTGGAGTCCTACTATCCTCGCCTGCTGAGTATAATCTATTAACCCTGGCAACAGAAGAAGCTCCTCTAGTTCTTCTTCTTACACTTGAAGCTTCTCTGCTACGTCTAAATGTCTTGGAAACCTCAATATCTTCCTGTTCATCGTGCACATCACTACTCAACTGACGCCTCAATCTACTCAATTGCTTCCAGAGCTCGTATCCTGCAAGCTTTCGGGACATGTACCTCTTCGTATTCATATTTATATGGATGAGGTACTCCAATTCGTCAACAACTCGTCTATCTGATGCCATAACAAGAATTCTTGGTTCTGAGTCAGGAGTTGCTGATTCGCCAATCTCATCGAGAAGCTTACCTAGTTCGAACCACTTGGGTAGCGGTTCAAGGTTATAGCTGATTGTGTCATCGTCCTCCTTTATTGGGGCTAGTGCTCTTTCTTTGGATCTGGTGATAATTATGGGCGCAAGATCAGAATCAAGCCACGGACTCATTGACTTGAGGTTCATGGTTCCAGCTCCAGACGACTTCAAATTTGAATCTATAGCACTTTGAACTATTTGGTAGAACGTTAAGGAGTCCTTAGTTAACAAGTCGTATAGTAGCGCCTTCAAAAATGCAAGATCATACACCAATTGTTTTGCAGTCTGACCTAATCTATACCATTGAGAATCTAAAGATAGCCTTATTTTCTGGGTGAAGTCAGTATCATATAGGTTTTCAATATCCCAGTATTCAGTAGCCAAATCTGGGGAACGTCTTATAAGTTCTCTCAAACATTGTTCAATACATTGTATAATAGCTGATTGAATTCGAGTCATTTGTGGTGATAACCTTACATTAATTTCAATTGCAGTTCTTAAATCAGCTGGAAACTTTTTATTCCTGAAACTTAAAGATTCTATTACATCTACATGAAATCTAGGCCATAAAAAAGTCTTCATAAGTTTCAAGTTACGAAGTCTAGAAGCTAAAGGTGTAAACCCTGTGAAAGATTCGGGATCATCAGAAAACGCTTTTATAGATCCCCAATCATTTTGATCTCTATACAAGTTAGCAATAAATGATTCATTGGATGTCTCTTTAATTCTTTCAGCATGTAGGATAAATAGACCATTGATTTCCTGTGGAGTTAATAGTTCCGATAATAAATCTACTACTAAAATACGAGATGTCACTGATACTATACCACCTTCTTGATAGATTTGTCTTCTTTTATCGCTAGTAGTTCCATCACCACCTATTACTACCATTTGAGTACCAAACTGGTTCAATTCATGATTGATCTTATGGTTTTCTTTCTCATTCGCATTGAGCACAATTAATACACTTCTTTTATTAGCGATGCCGTTGGATAAGTTAGTAGTATAAAGTATCGAAGCAACGATTATTTCCCATCCTAAACCTTTACCTAAGATTAATAATCCATCCCTCTCATGGATTAAGTCATTAACTATATGTTGTTGATACAATAATGGAAGATGTTTGATTTCCAGTATATCCAGCACTTCCAATTGGTGTGAAGGAACATCTACATCATTCACCTCTTGAATATCCCCCTCATCGCCATCCTCCTGTACAAATAATGACATAATGCGATTTCTCTTTTTTTCTGACTTCTCTTTCTGAACTTTTATTGTCGTTCTGTCTGACGCTTCTGGTTATGGCGATGTCCAAATTCAACCCTAAGGAATTTGCCAACTTAGAGACTACTACAGAAGACCAATTGACCTTAACTATCATTCATATAGATGACATAACCAAATCTAGGGTATCCAAATTAGAAGACTGGCATAGTTTTAAAAACCCTAATGAAATGAGTGTAGATCGTATGTCTAGAAAAATAATTACAGAAATGCCAGACGAACAACCAGAAACTAATCCTTTCCATCTGGCTATCTATAAACTTACTTTAAAAGATGATTTCGATAATTATTGCTTTGCTTATGAATATAATGATAAACTACCTTTCTTACGTACTATGGGCGATGTGCGCTTACCGATTCCTATTAGATTAGGAGGGAAAATAATTATTAAGAGAGGAACTACAATTAGTAATGGAGTATTGTTGATTAATCGACAACAATGTAGCTATTTAGGTATTGATGAAGATCTGGAATTGGTTAAAACTTTGAATTCCAACTTGGTGGACAAATCTATAACTATATTACAAAATGGACTATAACTTAGAGAGTAATTGCTATTCTATACCAATTAAAGCATCCCATAATCCATTTTCATTAACAAAATCATGATGAACCAAACTAACCAAGTAATAATTTTCATAGATGAAATTCAAGAATTTATATGTGTTTGTAGCTTTCTTGTAACATCTGGCCCACTCTATCCATAACATGAATGCTTCTTCATTCCAGGCTTTGAAAGAATCCATATCAATTAAGGTTGGTTGTAATACTTCTTTCAGAGGGAATACTCCCCATGTTACTGCATTTTTACTATGTTGATTCTTCAAATTGGTAGTTATATTACCTTTACTATCACCCAAATAGTAGGTAATAGTCTTATCATCGAATTGATCTTTTAACGTAGGATATATTTTATCATTCCAATCATCTTTAGGAACAAAGAGTTCAATAAACGCCTTTTGGTAAACTAAACCATTAGAAGGACCCCATCCAAATATCTTATCGTTTGACGGACAAGCATTTGTGGCTGGTTGTGAGGCTGTTGAAAACCATCCTCTCAAATTCAATTCAAACAACTGCTCTTGAATCATTGTGGTCTCAATCTCTAAAGGAGTATCAATCCATGGTAACTGAGAGATCTTATTAGATAAATAATCAATAAATACTTTTGCTAAATCCAACGTAGATTGTGGAGTGCCCCATAATGCTACTGCCTTTGCTGGTGAATCAACTTTCAAATTTGGTCCATAACCATCAATTTCTCCATAGGCTGGAGAATTAGAATCTCCAAATCTACCATTTGGGAAATCATCCCAATTGGCATCTTTTCCCATTTGTCCTTTACCTTTACTAATTTCTATCAATGAAGTATCAGGGACATCATGGTGCGATTGATCTGTACTGGTCAGTAATACTGGACATTCTTCAGCAATTGAAGCAACTGCTTTCTCTAAGTTTAAAGTATAGAAATGAAAGCCTTTGATATTAGTCTTGGATGAAATTTCAGTGATTATATCACTCAATACTTTTATACCTATTTCTTTAACCTTATCATCATCTGACTTGAAATGAGCCACCTTATTGTAGATCTCTTGAGGAATGGTAGCATGCGATAACTTAGAAGCTTTATTGAAACTGTTGAAAGTATTAATAGGCATTAAACCTGGAATAACAAGAGTGTCCTTGAGTACAGGATTACTCTGTAATAGATTATAGTAATGAATGAACTTATTTACATCGTAGAAAAGTTGTGTAATGATGAAATCAGCACCAGCTTTAACTTTTTCTTCTAAGAAAGGAATATCTTTGTATGGGTCTTGATTGGAAGCATCAGACCCATCAACGTGACCTTCAGGGTAACCAGCTACACCAACACAGAAAGTGGAGCCATGCTTCTCTTTTATATACCTAACAAGGTCAACTGCAGCTTTGAATTCGCAATTGGGCGTCCAGTACTCTTCGGTTCTTGGCGGATCACCACGTAAGGCCAAAATATTTGTTATTCCATTTGATTTAGCGGTTTCTAAGGCATGATCTATAATTTCCTTATTGGTGTTTGTACATGTCAAATGCAATACTGTAGTAATACCCAATTGTTTCTGGCAGATGGATGCTAATTCCATGGATTTTTCATTGGTTGATCCACCAGCACCCCAAGTAATGGTGATAAAGAGAGGATTCAAAGCCTTCATTCTACTAAGACGTGCCAATAAGTTCTTAAATCCAGCATCTGTCTTAGGAGGAAAGAACTCGAACGATATGAACGGACCCGTGCTCTGTTCGATCTTATCTGTGATGTACATTAGTGAGAAATTTTCAGCGAAGGTATCAACAGAGAGGAACAGAGACTGGAAGATATAAGGTATTGAGGTATTGTAAGGTATTGTGAGGTATTCAAGGTACTGTGAGTGTGTTATCGGTACAGAATTCGAACTAATTATCTAAAACCTCGAATCTTTCTTCCACCGCCAACATCACTTGCTTCAATCACTTCTTCTTGTCTACTGTCGCCAATCTCTTCAAATTTGTTTTTCTCTTCGCACTTTGCGGTGCATCCACTCCGCTTCTCCACAAATGCTATTCCGAGGAAGGAAAATCATATGGCAAATATACTCTTATATAACTACTAGCAAATAATATTAAATTGGTATAATGAAAGTTACTGTTTGTGGTGCTGCCGGAGGTATTGGTCAACCATTATCGTTATTACTTAAACTCAATTCTCATATCGATGAGTTGGCCTTATATGATATAGTTAATGTTCATGGTGTAGCAGCTGATTTAAGTCATATTAGTTCTAACGCTACTGTTACCGGTTACCAACCAAAGGATAAATCGGATGATCAGACAATTAAAGATGCTTTGAAAGGATCTGATTTGGTGGTCATTCCTGCAGGTGTTCCAAGAAAACCTGGTATGACTAGAGCTGACTTATTCAATATTAATGCATCTATTATCAGAGACTTGGTTAAGAATATTGCCTTGAGTTCTCCTGATGCTTCTATTTTGATTATTTCTAATCCTGTTAATTCCACTGTTCCAATTGCCGCTGAAGTCTTGAAGAAATTAGGAGTATTCAACCCTAAGAAACTCTTTGGTGTAACTACCTTAGATTCCGTTAGAGCTGAAACTTTCTTAAGCGGATTGATCGGTGAAACCCCAGAATACGTCAAGGGCAGAATTTCCGTCATTGGTGGTCATTCTGGTGATACCATTGTTCCTTTGGTCAATGTCACCAAACACGTTTCCGCTAAAGTTGACCAATTGGGTGAAAGTGCTTATAAGGATTTCATCCATAGAGTCCAATTTGGTGGTGATGAAGTTGTCAAGGCAAAAAATGGCGCTGGATCTGCTACTTTATCTATGGCTTATGCTGGTTATAGATTTGCTGAAAATATCATCAAGTCTTTCTATGCATCTACTTCCAATTCTTACTATGTTAACGATTCAGCTTATATTTACTTACCTGCTTTCGAAAAAGGTCAAAAATTAAGCTCTAAACACTTAGATAATGTAGAGTTCTTCTCGGTTCCTGTAGCCTTGAAAAATGGTGAAATTGAGTCTTTTGTTGATCCTTTTGAAGAGTTAACCTTGTCCAGTAAAGAGAAAGAGTTGGTCAAAATCGCTGTTGAAGGGTTGAAGAAGTCTATTGAACAGGGTTCATCATTCGTAAAGGGTTCTAAATTATAATACACATTAAGCCTCTATTTCAAATACCATTAACTTTCCATCGCTGTAACCTGCAAAAAGGAGATTTTTTGCAATCTTTTTCTTCAAAAGAAGTTGTTTATACTTGGACTTACTCTCTGGTACTTTGAAAGGTGGCAATACCTTGATAGTGGAAAGTTTCAAGTTTGAAACAATGGTCTCTTCATTCTTAGCGTCATTAGTAAGTAAATTCGAGATCTTAGGCAATGGAACTTCATACTTAAATTGAAGCTGTAGGTTTTTATCTAACACTTTTATAACACCGTTCCATAACCCTAGATATATCATATTATCAAGATGTTGAATTGACTGGATTCCAGTGTTCTTGATATTACTCTTTTGAACTCTGTTCTTAAAAGGTTCAGTAATGTTCGTAGGATGGATACTCAAGGTTTTAGATGTCGAGCCTACAATTAACTTATCGTCATTGTATTCTATTGACAATATCGGATTTGGCTTATGTATATCACTATAATAAACGAGTTTAACCGTTGGGCCTTTGTTTATAACCGACCGGCTCTTGATATGAGTAGAATTCTCCATTGAATCACCATGCTGATGAATATCAAGTTGAAATCCTATTAAATGGCCCGATTCAAATCCCACATAAAACCGGTTTTCGGTTGTGAATTTGACCTTCATTATGATTCCAAACCCATCTCTTTTGGCAGTAGAATTTATTTCTTCAACATATCCAGTAGATTTCTTATAGACGTCAAATGCGCTAAGATTATGTACTAGCCTACTTAGTTTGAAGTCATCAAATGAGGGGTCAATATGATAAATATCAAAATTGTTAGAATCTATCGTTGAGGGAGTGATTAACAATCCATTCTGATAGTCTATGTTACAAAAGTTCATGGTATTCACAGGTATTGATGTATGTCTAGGCAATGGAAAAATCTTTAGAAAGTGATTCACTTCATTATTCAAATACTGTATATCATTGTATTTAAGTTCGGGTAGTCTATTAGATAGTTTCTTTGTTTGATCTGGAGTAAGATGCCATATCTTGATCTCGCTATCTTTAGAATGGGTTATAAGTACTTCACCACTTATACTAATAGTAGAAAGAATTGTTTTATCATGAGCTTTCCAAGTGTAAACAGGCTTATGTGATGTTATATCCCAAACTATAATCCATCCATTTTCATCAGTACTTACTACATATTCTCTATGTTTCTCGATACATGTAATGGTATTTAAATGGCCTCTTAAAGTACATAGTTGGTTCATCAATTTTCGCATCGCTATAGTAAGACGCTCTAAGAGGAATCTAGTAAGAGGGTATCAGAGACATATAGTATGGGACTAGGGGATAGACCTCGCCTGGTACTAGAGTAATAACTTGTTCTGTATAAAGTCTGTCCACGGAGAATTTAAAAGTTTGGCTCTGGTGACGTAAGTTAGGACTGTATATATTATGCTTCGGTAGTGCATAAAAGTGGTCTGGTATTAATTTGACAGGTGATGAGGTTTATATGATAGTTATATTTTAAACTCAACTAAAATGAGTGATAGTAGTGATATAAAAGAATCCAAGGCTGATGTAGGAAATGATACTGTCCTTTTACAAAGGAATAGCTTCTTGAACAAAATATCCATAATCTCCGGAAAAATTGATGAGTTGGGAGCTGAAAAAAGAGGAATACAAAGAGTCCCTCCGGAAGAGAGAGACTCTAGTTTTTCTATATTGAACATGCTATCTCTATGGTGCTCTGGATGCGGATCATTGACTTCAGCATCTGGGTTTTTCTTGGGGCCTATAGTATTCGAATTGAGTTTGAAACACTCGATGATCAGTGGTTTACTTGGTGCTGTTTTCGGATCAATTTTTTCAGCTTATGCAGCAACTTTTGGTCCGAGATCAGGATTGAGACAAATGGTGGGGACAAGGTTCTTCTTTGGGTGGTATTTTTCCAAGTTTTGCTGTTTATGTAACTTTGTATCCAATGAAGGGTTCAGTGTTATAAATTGTGTTTTGGGGGGACAAGTTCTTCACGCTCTTTCCAATAATAAAGTACCGTTAGAAGTAGGAATTGTTATAATATCTCTTATTTCTGTACTAATAGCAGTTTTTGGAATTAAATTGGTCCATATTTATGAAAGAATTATGGCCCTTCCGACGCTTCTTTTCTTTCTTCTAACTTACATTTGTGCTGCTAATAATTTTGACGATAGCACACCATCTTCTGGTGATAGTTCAACAGTTGCAGGAAACTGCCTTTCCTTTTTTGTCGTTGGTTTTGGTATGAATGCTGGCTGGTCATCTCTTGCTAGTGACTATTATATTCTTTTTCCAGAAACTATCTCTCCGTGGATTACATTTGCAGTCACATTCGTAGGAATTACCTTACCTTCAATTTTTGTAGGAGCTTTAGCAATTTGCATTTCCAGTGGATATTACATTAATGCTTCGTATCAAGATGCTTACAACAATGGTGGTTCTGGTGCGTTGCTTGCACAATCACTCTCTAGGTGGAATGGTGGTGGAAAGTTCATTCTTTTCATGCTCTTCATGTCATTGATCTCAAATAATATCTTGAATACTTATTCTGTTCCCTTATCCATGCAAGTAACATCCCGAGTATTATTGAAAGTTCCTAGGTGGTGTCTTACAATCTTTGGCTTTGTGGTGTACTTAGCCTGCTCTTTGGGCGGAAGAAATAAGTTATCTGATTACCTCAATAATTTCTTACCTATGATTGGGTATTGGGTGGCCATCTATATAGTCATCGTTTTCGAAGAGGCTGTTCTTTTCAAAACTGAATTTGAATGGTCTGAATGGAGTAACAAGAAATTGTTAAGGCGGCAAGGTATAGCAGCTGCCTTTTCTTTCTGCTGTGGGATAGTAGGAGCAGTAATGGGCATGTGTCAAGTTTACTATATAGGACCCATAGCAAAAGAAATTGGAGACTATGGTGGAGACGTAGGTATATGGTGTTGTATAGTTTTCACTGGTGTAGTTTATCCTTTGGCTAGGACCATTGAACTAAAATATAAGTTATAGATTAATAAGCCCATATAAATGACACCACATAAATATTTAGCTCCTATGATTACCTCAGAGTTGGTTGTGTTAACTACACTAGTTAAGTTCCAAAATATTGATGATGTGGTTAACAATTCAGATATATATTGATAATCAATAATGCAGGGAGAATATAGTCTCCAGGTTTTGAATAAGAAACAAGAAGATGGTTCAATGGTGTAGGGGTATCACGTTTCGTTTACAACTGGATTTCCATTGTAAGTTCCGAAAAGGTCCGGAGTTCGATCCTCCGTTGAATCAAATCCATCTTTCTTTTTTTTCAACTTTTTTTACTCCAAATTTTTTTAAATCTCCCCTCTGAGCGTGTGTCAATTAATTTTCACCTTCTGTACGATAAAGGTAGTTATTTCAGTAGCTTAAACTATTCCAAAAATCTCCAAAAAATCTCTAAAAAATCAAGATTTGTTCCCTTTTATTGGAACTATAGTGCTGTGATCTTACTTGAAGAATCAACCTACTTTCTGAAATGAGACATTTAATCTTTATCCTGTGATTTTGGCAAAAATATGGAGAAATTGTGAGATTCATAAACCTCCAATCTTATCAATTCATAATGGTTAACGAAGATCAATTGTACCAAATCAAACCTAAACTAGACAAGTTAGTCAAGACTTATGGAAAGAAAATTCCCGGGCTTACGGTGGGCTTGACCAATGAAAAAGAGACTGTGTATTTTAACTACTCTGGGATATTAAATGTAGATACTAATGAACCAGTTACTAAAGATACTATCTTTGCATTATATTCTTTAACTAAAGCCATGACAGCATTTGCAATATTGAAGCTTTATGATCTTGGAAAACTTGACATCGACGCTGAAGTACTGACAATCTTACCAGAAATTGATCAAGTATATATAGTTGATAAAGGTACAGTTGATAAAAAGACGGGAGGGTTTTTAAAACCACCCAGAAAACCTAAAAGGAAAGTGACAATTCGTCAGCTTTTGACAATGACAGCAGGATTTTCTTACCCTTTTCTCAATCAAGAATATGGAATCTTGGCCTTTAAGAAGAATAGTCATATTCATTCTGGAAATCCATCGTTGGAGCTTTTCAAGACCGATAAGAGTCCTTTAATTGCAGAACCAGGTACTAGATTTCTGTATGGAATCAGTATGGATTGGGCTGGTCGTGTAGTTGAAAAAGTCACTGGAAAATCATTGGGTGTCTACTTGAAAGAGGTTTTGTTTGACCCTGTTGGTATGAAATCATGTACTTTTCATGTAAATGATACGAAAAACTTGATTAGAGTCCATAGAAGAGATAAGGAGGGAAAGTACCAATTCTACCCTAGAGGGGTTGTTCTTGACCCAAAGCTTGATATGGGTGGTCAAGGTTGTTTCGGAACCGTCGAAGACTACTTGAAGTTTATGAGAATTTGGTTGAACTACGGATATTCTCCTGATGCAGGATTAAGGCTCTTGAGCGAAGAATTGGTGAATTATGCTTTTAAGAATCATTTACCACCTGGTATGACAGTTAAATTTGATTTACCTGGGCTCCCTGAATCACCTGATGGATTCTCCTTAGCTGGGATGGCAGTTACAAATGAAGTCACACCAACAGGTAGACCCATAAATACTATCTATTGGAGTGGATTAGCCAATCTTTATTATTGGGTTGACCCCAAAAATAAAATTGGAGGATTCTGGGCATCGCAAATCTTACCAATGGGTGATCCGCAAGCATTCCTAGGGTACTGTAAATTGGAGATGGCAGTGTACGATGTAATTAACGGCGAGGAGGAAGATGACGAAGATGAGGAAGACGACGAAGATGAAGAGCAACGGTCTAAACTTTGAATAGTTAATATATGTTTCTCAGACTTTGCAGCCAAAATGACTGCAAAATGATTACAGCGAAAATGGCTGCAGCCAAAAATGACTCAATCGCAGGAAATTGAAAATTTTCCAATTATGTCTTTTCCAGTTCTACCAAAGTTGAAGTCTATTGAAGACATTGGTGACTTTGCCATTACAGGGAAGGTGTTACTTTCGAAGGAGTATTTACAAGTTTCGAAGCACGTTCTTGCTGCATTTCCAAATGATGTAGAAATACTTGTTGACGCTACAAAAGAGTCAATCTCAGTAGATGAAGCAGTCAATCTTTTGAATGTTGGGGTACAAACTATTTTTATTGATGAACTGGATGTTGATTCCATTGTTCAAGCCGATCTTCCTACATATAGATTTGCAATCAAGACTAACAATGTCGAACAATTCAAGCACTTGGATAGTTCTTTTTTGGTTGATAAGGAAATCAAGATAAAAGAAATCGATGAGAATAAATCCATTTTTTTCGAAAATGTAAAAGATGAAAAAGAAGCTATAGAACTTGCAAAGACAGGATATGTCAGTGTCATTGAATCTGATCTCTTGACTACTAAGAGAGACGATTCCAAAATTTCTGTTGGTAAGATCTTTGTTAGCACTTTGACTACTGATAGACCAGACGGTCTTTTTACAACTTTGATCACTTCTGGTGCTCCTTCTTACACTGCTTTGGGAATTGTATACTCTTCAAAAGAGTCAATTATAGAATCTTTCGCTACTGGTGAAGGTGTCTATCAATCCAGAAAACGTACTCATGAACTTTGGTATAAGGGAAAGACTAGTGGTGCTACTCAAAAGGTCTTCAATATTTCCAAAGATTGTGATTCAGATGTGGTCAAATTTATTGTTGAACAGAGGGAAGGTTCCGGTTTCTGTCACAAGAACAAGAATTACACATGCTTTAATGATAACGACTTATACAGCAAGTCTGTAGGAAAAGGATTATCTAGGCTTGATGGTACCTTAGCTCAAAGAAAGGCTGATGCTCCAGAGGGTTCATATACCAAGAGATTGTTCAATGACGAGGATTTGTTAGTTGCAAAGTTGAAGGAAGAACTTGACGAGTTGATTGATGCTGGTAAGCAAAAGGACAAGAATGAAATTGCTTGGGAAGCTGCCGACTTATTATACTTTGTGTTAGCGTGGTGCGTTAAAAATGATGTTAGGTTAGCTGATATCGAAAAGAACTTGGATATAAAGCACCTCAAAGTTACTAGACGTAAAGGTGATGCTAAAGAGAAGTACATAAAGAAAGAAGAGCCGAAAAAAGAGACCCCTAAAGAAGAGATTTCTGTAGAGCCATCATATAAATTAACCACTATAGACACAAAAACAGCTTCTGAGGAAGAAGTCGCAAAGGCTTTGATCAGACCCAACCAGAAGACTTCTGATATAATGAAGCTTGTTTTACCTATTGTTCAAAATGTCCAGAAAAATGGTGACAAAGCATTAATTGAGTTGACTGAAAAATTCGACGGTGTCAAATTGGAGACTCCAGTTTTGAGTGCTCCATTCCCTAAGGATTGGATGGACATTTCTGATGACATGAAGGAAGCTATTGACTTATCAATGAAAAACATCGAAAAGTTCCATGCTGCTCAGTTACCGAAGGAAGAAATTATGACTGTTGAAACTGCTCCAGGAGTTTTATGTTCTAGATTCGCCAAGCCAATTGAAAATGTTGGTTTATATGTTCCAGGTGGTACTGCTGTTTTGCCATCAACAGCCATGATGTTGGGTGTTCCTGCTAAAGTTGCTGGCTGCAAAAATATCATCATTGCTTCACCACCTGCCCGTGCTACCGGGAGATTGACCCCAGAGGTTGTTTATGTTGCCCACAAGTTGGGTGCTAAGTGTATTGTTATGGCCGGTGGTGCTCAAGCTGTTACTGCTATGGCATATGGTACTGAAAGTGTCATCAAATGTGACAAGATTCTTGGGCCAGGAAACCAGTTTGTTACAGCTGCTAAGATGTACGTCCAAAATGATACTCAAGCTTTGTGTTCAATTGATATGCCAGCAGGACCTTCTGAAGTATTGGTTATCGCAGACGACAAGGCCGATGCCGATTTTGTTGCAAGTGATTTATTATCTCAAGCTGAGCATGGTGTTGATTCTCAAGTCATTTTAATTGGTGTCAAGTTGACAAAAGATAAATATGCTGAGATTGAAGAAGCAGTTAAGAGACAAGCAGAAGTATTACCAAGGAATGAAATAGTAGCAAAGTGTTTGGCACACTCCTACACTTTGTTAGTAGATTCTTACGAAGAAGCTTTCAAGTTATCTAATGACTATGCCCCAGAACATTTGATTTTACAAATAGAAAATGCTTCCAGTTACGTACCACAGTACGTCGATAATGCAGGTTCCGTTTTCGTAGGCAAATTGTCTCCGGAATCTTGTGGAGATTACTCAAGTGGTACTAATCACACATTACCTACTTATGGTTATGCTAGACAGTACTCAGGTGTAAATACGGCTACATATCAGAAGTTCATAACATCTCAAGAGGTCAGCGAGGAAGGATTGAAAAGCATTGGTAAAGCGGTAATGACGATTGCAGCAGTAGAAGGTTTGGAAGCCCACAGAAACGCTGTTCATGTAAGAATGGAGAAACTCGGGTTACTTTAGCGTAGATTTAGGACTCGAATACATAATAATATTTATTAAATATATATAGCTAGAAGTTGAATTCTCCCCTGAACTGGCTCAAATCCATACCTGGTTTAACCAATTCAAGTAAATCTCTTCTTTCCATAGCGATGAATGCACGTTTGAGGGTCTCTGTCAAGGCTGTAGATTGGTTGTGAGACAAAGAATCACTCTCGTGGCCCTCAACTTGGTGCATAGACAATCCGCTCAATAAGTGTTCTGCTGCCTCTTTGTAACATCCGATATTTATACAGGAAACACCCAAGTTGTATCTGGCTCTAACAAAAGTTGGTTTCAACTCCAAAGCCTTGAAGTAAGCATCGACGGCTTCTTCTGATCTGTTGGAATTGGCTAAGGATGCACCTAATCTGTTCCACATAACTGGGTCATCGGGTTTTATGCTTAAAGCAGCCTTAAAGCAGTCAATTGTTTTGTCAAAGTCTTCATTGGCGTAGAAAAGAACTCCTAAGCCAAGTTGAACATCAGGGTCCATGTTGGCTTGATTTGGTGATAATTGTGCAGCTTTCAAGAATAATTCGGTAACTCGTTTGTTCAAAGAGAATCTGTCTTCATCAGTTATCTGGGGATTTTGTTGTCTGGCCTTATCAGTTATTTGAGGATATTTGGTGGAAATCCATCTTTCCAAAGTAGCAAAAGCGGCATTATCATAACCTTCATTGATATAGGAGATAGCTAAAGTCATCAAAGCTTGAGAGTTTTCAGGATTAAGTTCCAAGCATTTTTCCAATGCTGAAATACCAGCTATTTCCTTCTCATTTTGGGTCTGAACTTCACCTAATTTTAACCAAGCATTAACGTGGTTTTGATCTCTTTGGATAGCAGCTTCAAATGCCAAAGCAGCTTCAGAGAGTTTTGCACCATTTTCCATAAGTTGGAGACCTATTTCGTATGGATCCTGATCAGCAGGTAAGTCCAAGAACTGGTTGTCTGATTTTTCTTCAAAGCGATAATCACCAAAGTGGGCTCTAGTAGAGGCATATTTAGCGAAGTCTCTTTCCCATTGGGATAAATCCGCTGGGAGAGTTTCTCTTTGGGTATTCTTGAAATCTTCATATTGCTGACTGATGAAATCATTTTCAATTTGGTCAGAATTTAATGAATCCCATACTTCTTGGAAAGTAGCCTGGTACTTGTCGTCAACGACAATTTCTGGTGATGCTTCTCTTTGAATTTCTTCTTCTTGTTGTTCGATTTCTTTGAACTGGTCATCCCAGTTGACTACTTCCGCCTCTGCAGGCTGTTGATTTTGGTGTTGTAATGGCTGATGTTGGATATTATTCATAGAATTCATCATCATAGGGCGATATGGCATTCTCATAGACATATTATTAACAGGTTGGTGGCTGGCTAGTGCTGGAGATGATGACATAGGTGCATTTTGGAACTCACTGCTCCATTGCTTGTTTGATAAGTTTGCATTAACTGGAGATGGTGATGATAACTGGGGAGAGCCGAACTTGGAAAACTCTGAAGACCATTCGGATTTTGATACTTGTGGGGCGGGAACACTTTGTGATTGAGCCTGATGAATACGAGTAAGCTCATGATGCATGGGTTGGAACTGGAATGCATTTTGGTTCATAAAATTATCCATATTTTGCCTATCTGCCTGATTCATGCTAGCTTCTGATTTGAATGCATGTTGCTGTGGAGAAAAAGGGGTATTTGTTTGCCTCTGAAGCGAACGGTCCTGTTGAGTATGCTTGTTGAACTGAGCAACGGCGTTACCGTTGACGGAACAGTCTGTTCCTCCTCCTACAAAAGACATTAGTAAAGATGATTAGTAAAGATGGAAAGAATGATCTCCTCGGTGCGATTTCATGTGCTCCCCACAATTGCGAGACTGTGAGCGGGAAGAGTAAGCTTGGGCCGAGGGAGCCAGGTGAGGCTTCGAGCAGAGCGAGAAGCGATGAAGTGAGACTAGAGAGCAGAGGCCGCAGTGTGAAGAGTAGATTAAGAAGAGGATGAAGAGTGTGAATAGTAGAGTAAGAATAGTAAGAAGAACGAGAGTGTGAATAGAATAGTAAGAAGAGTGGAAGAGCAGAGCGAGAAGAGAAAGTGTCCAGAGGTTCACAAACATTCATTTAAGCCATTGGCTAACTAAACAATAAGTAACAACTATAAACTAACCAACTCACCACTGTAACTCGGCTGAGGTTTCAGAACCACAGTCCAACTGAGCACAGATTTCATCCAATTCTTGGACATCTTTATTGGTATCAGTTCTTCCTACAAAAGCAGGATTGATTTGCTTTCCAGCCTTCTTTTCTAACTCAAAGTGTTCCTTAACCATGTCACGAACAACACCTTGATAGTATAAAACTCCTCTTTCCTTTTGTGGGTGTAAATAACCAGAAGAGTAAACACCTTGATTCAAGTTCTTTTGAGTGTGTTCACATAAGTTGAAATCTTCCAATTCAACAAGTTGTAAGAAGTCAACAAATTCCTTTTTAGTCTCTTCATCTATTCCTTTCTTAGTATAAATATCATACTGTAAAATGGTATGAGTGGCAGAAATAGGTAACACTCTAATAGAATACCATGCTGGAGAATAACAATTAACTCCATGATTTGGGTATAAATATACCCATAAACCATTGAATTCACCACCTGGATTTTGTTTATGCTTCTTAACTGGTTGAGTTTGTTTCTTTCCAAATCCAAACCAACCTGGTCTTTGTTCTTCCTCTATAGCAGGTTCTTCAGTTTCTTCTTTAACAATTTGGGCATAGTGACGACAATATCTATTTTTAGGAACAACTTTATAAGTTTCCATCTTGAAAGCAGTACTTAAACCTGGATGAGCAGTAGGACAATGGTAACATTCTTGATAACCATCCATTAAAGTCTTCCAATTGAATTGACCATCCAATTCATAAGACATATGATATTCATAGTCAGAGAAATCGAATTCATTCAATTCGTTGTTCAAACCATCGAACCAGTCATCAAAAGCTGGGACATCATCATTACTAAAGTTAACAAAAACTAACCCTTGT
Organism: Yamadazyma scolyti; assembly: GCA_003707025.2. Lineage (NCBI taxonomy): Eukaryota > Fungi > Ascomycota > Pichiomycetes > Serinales > Debaryomycetaceae > Yamadazyma > Yamadazyma scolyti. The sequence continues at coordinate 124,202 of PPMW02000007.1, forward strand.
TCAGTAACATGAGTCTTAATTGGGAATAAAGAATTCTCATCTTTACTAAACCCTTCAACTTGATCGAAATGTGGGGCCTTAGTAAGTTTTCCATCAGTATTATAAGACCACCCGTGGTACTTACAACCAAGAACAATAGAAGATCCCTGATCTTTTCTAACAACAGGGTAAGCTCTATGACGACATACATTATGAAAAGCTTTAATTTTACCATCGACTCTTGATTTGATTATGAAGAAGTTGATTCCGACAACGGTAAAACTATAATAATCACCAGCTTTGTTGAATCTAGACGCATGAGTACAAAACATCCAACTCTTATTGAAAATTGCTCTCTTTTCTAAATCAAATACTTTTTCATTAGTCCACCAACTGGCAGGCAAAGTGTGTTCACCTGGTAATAATCTTTCAGCTGGATCATCTACTGGTGGAGCTGATGGAACTGGAGTACTACTAACTGCTGCTGAAGCCATGATATGATTTTATGAATTCAGTATTCAAGATTTATGAATTCTTATTGTTCAAGAGGCGTCTATATATCTATTTATACATCCCCCTCTACTTCCTAATATGTACATACATGTCGTGCGGAAATATGTGTTATCTATGGGTCGCATTTCTCCTTTTGGAAACAGGAACCATAGATAACAAATCCGCAATCCCGACAATAAGCCAATCAGGAATTAGTAATTAGAATAAGATATGGGTCGTGCAAAATCATGTAAAATCCTTCTATAATTAGTTTAAATTTGCAGAAGTGTTTCAATTTTCTTTATTAGACTTAGCTGCCGGATTATCTCATTGGCAATATTTTTATCTACCGAGGGATTTATAACCGTTTCCAATGACACTTCTTTATCCGGGGAAATTTTATTAAATTGAACAATGTCTTTTATGGCAGTTTTAGGTAATAACTTACCGTTTTGTTCTAGCAACATGACACAATTGCTAAGCATTGAGTTAATCATAATATATAATTTGATTAGTACTAATGCTAAAAATTCATTTTTAGTACTATCAGCTACCAATGTTAATCCTGTTTTATTGAGGTTCATTAATATTGATCTTTGATTTGCTATAAGCCATTTTGTACTCATATATTTGAGTTCTGTTTCTTCTTCCATATTGATTAGATCAATAATTAGTTTAGCTCCGAAAAGTGCTTGCACACAAGTGGTAGTTCTAATATTAGCAAATCGAGAAAATTCTAAACTATTAGCCTCAAATGGAATCACCGATAAGAATAAATGGAAACTTCTGGTAAGTAATTCTCCAGTATTGATCTTATCTTTATGTATATACTTCTGAATTAACTTTCTAGTAGTAGCTCTATCTTTTTCCAGTACTCTAGTAGTTACATTTGGCAATGTGAAATCTCCTGTCAACACTGCCTTCATGAACGATCGATTATGTGGCTCTCTTACCAAGAGTTTGGTAAGAGTATCAATACCATATGGTAAATAAGAAAATTTCTCTACTGATACTTGAGGAATTCTTTCACATTCTGCCAAGTCTGGACCAAATGATGCAACCAAAACAAACGACAAAAAGGCCTCCTCTAAAGTACGTAATTCCACTTCTTGTGAAATATTATACAACAAGAACAAACAATCTTTCAAAAGGCACAATCTCTTCCTATTGAAGATGAACTTTTTTGAATGAAGACCAATTTGTTTGACAATAGCGAAGATTAAGTCACGAAACTCTTCATTTTCACAAAGTTTAAATTTGTTATGGAACGTGAACGATAAGTTACGGAGAATCATGGTAATAGTAATTAGTTCATCAACCAATAAGAGCTGCTCGTCAGTAGCACTTTTAGTCTGTAATTTACTGAAATGGTACTTGTTCTCCTCTTTAAACTCACGAATTGTGGATTGGTAATCTAAGAATTCAAATACCTCAATTTCTTGTTTGATTTCATCTGGGCTCAGGCTAGCTGAATGAGCCGACTCTTCTATTGGATCAAAAATGTCATCCATTTCAATATCTGATTCATCATCCTCAATAACAGCACCCGTTAAAGAGTCTACGTTTAGCTTTATTTGCTCTCCCAACAAACCTTCCTCATTAACGTATCTTCTAAAAATATCATCCGTTGCACTTCCATCAGTAAAGGTATCTATATCCTCAGTTATCTCTTCCTCCAGTTGTCTCTTCCAGCCGTAGACAATTGCATCCAATACTTTCAACCCGGTTTCCGCTAAAGCATCTATCAAATCAGGGCATGTTGCAACTTGGATATTGAAGTTGTTATCTGACGTAGTTACCAATAAAGTATTTAAGGCATTGACAAGCTCACCATTGAAGATATTCACATTGTTCTTTAACAGCATTATTAAGGCCTGAATATTTATTGCACCAAGCTCAGGTGCAAATAGGTACACCGGCTTACTTACATCAATTTCACTAGCAAGAGTAGACACATATTTGAGATCAACACCTGCATAGGTATCAATCTTTTTACGACTAGGGATAAAAGTCTTGATGATGTTGGGCTCCTTAGGTGCTTCTGGTTCAATAGACACCTCTTTATCTAATGCAGGTGAATTCAGATTTTGTTGTTGTTGCTGCTGCTGCTGCTGCTGTTGTTTTTGTTGTTGCTGTTGAAGTTGTTGTTGGAGCTGCTGTTGTTGCTGTTGTTGTTGCTGTTGTTGCTGGATCACGCTGGAAGACCTGGATTGAGAAGGCTGTTCGAAAGGTGATTGACCTATTGCTGGGGAATTTATGACATTCATGGGAGAGGGAACAGCAGATGCATGATTGGAACCAGACTGCTGCTGAAGTTGCTGCTGAAGCTGTTGTTGCTGAAGCTGTTGTTGCTGAAGCTGTTGCTGCTGAAGTTGTTGTTGCTGAAGTTGTTGTTGCTGAAGTTGTTGTTGCTGAAGCTGTTGTTGTTGTTGTTGTTGTTGTTGTTGCAGCTGAGGTTGTTGCACCAGCAGCTGTTGTTGTTGTTGTTGTAGAGAAGGTGAGGTTTGTGCTTGCCCCCGCTTCAGAAAACGAGCCATAATTTGCTTTTGAAAGAACTCCCGTCTCTCTTGAATGTCTTTCTTTCCGGATGGAGTTGAGTTGTGTTGTTCAAATGGTATAAGGAATTGAATATAACAACTACTGAGCTCTTTTTCAACCTGGGTTCTTGCTTGATGATCATGAACTCCATCAAATAAGCCTAATTTCAGGGCCATGAGGGTGAAGGGTGAAGGTTGGCCTGGAGTAGGTTGTTGGAGGGAATTCAAAAGAGCTTGAGGTCCCCCAAGTTTCTGAGACATGAGATACATGAAAAAAAGGTTAATTTTCTTGTTATTAACTGAAGGAGGAGCGTTGATAGGACTACCTCTCCTGGACATAAAATCATAGAGGGTAACAATGAACAATTCCATTTGAAGTTGTGCCAATTGTTGTTGGGACTGCCTGGGTTGTTGCTGTGGTTGATGTTGTGGTGGGTGCTGTTGCAGTTGCTGCTGCGGTTGCTGTTGCTGTTGTGGTGGGTGCTGTGGGATCTGTGACTGTACCTGAGACTGAGCTGGTGACATCATATTTACAGGACTGGCATAAGAAGAACCACCCACTCTTGAGTTCTGCTGAGACCCAGGATTCGACAAATTAGACAAGTTAGAATTCAAGTTACTTGGTAAATTAGTTGCTAAGTTGGCATTAGCTACAGGCAGTTGTGATTGTTTCAATTCATGTTGTTTAAGCATCTGTTGTTGCATTATCTGTTGTCTCATTCTAGCTACCTGGTCATTTTTGTTAATTGGAGCACTCAAGTTCTGGTTAGCACTTTGAAATTGTTGGTATTGTGGGGCAGATTGATGAATCTGTTGAGGCGGGATTTGTTGAGGTTGTTGTTGGGGTTGTTGTTGAGGTATCTGCTGGGACTGTTGCTGTTGCTGTATCTGTTGTGGAGACTGTTGAGACTGCTGGGGAGGTTGTCTTTGAGGCGGCTGTTGTTGTGAATTCAGACGCATGAACATCTGCGGACTAAGAGCTGCAGGACTGTCATGTTGCGAGACCAGTTGATTTTGAATACCATCCTGACCATCATCATTGAAGATGGAGTTGAGAAAGTCATCCTGTGGCGAGTTAGCCATCTCATTGTCGAGCCAGAAGTCTCCCATAGTGTAGTTTTTGTTCGGTGCGATTTCTGGCGCTTAGTAGATACATGAGCATCAGTACGAGCATCAGTACGGTATTGATATAGTAAGTCATGGGGGTAAGCCAATTTGTAATGTCTACCATTACGGTTATGATACTGCCATTATTGATGCCATGAACTTGGTACTTGTAAACATGCAATCGATAATATTCGATGTCGATGTTACGTATTCCATAAATATCTACACCTACACATCTACAATTGTGCTACAGAATCAGAGTGATACAGTATATATCTACCACTACTCTACCAAAACTTGTACCAGGGCTTATGAAGCCTACGGGACAATCCCTTATAATGTTCCATTTCTCCCCAACAGTCACGTCCATACTCACATCCCGCCATGTTGATGACAAAATCATGGTGTCTATAAAAGTACTGGGGATCATCGGCCTTGTCTGAGCAGGCGCCAGGTGGAAATGCATTGATTTTTCGTAATGGCAAAAAGGCCACTCTTTCTCTTATCCATGGAGATGTAGAATAAAGCGTCTCCAAGGCATCTTGTTCTTTGTGCTCCCATTGCATATGAAGTTGTTCGTACATGGCAGGATCCCACCAAGCATCAAGAAGCATTTCTGACCATGGTGACCTTCTTATGAGGAATGAACCAAGGTTGAATCCACCACAATCTTGGGTAATTATCATATCAACAGGCTGGCTGTAGTCCAAGTATGGTAAATCTGTCTTCAAATTCAAAGGATTGAAGTCTAATGTCCTGTAGGTTGCATTATTCAAGTTATTAAGAAAGTGAGATTCCAATGAAATTTGAGGTTCCATGATATAGGTGTGTAAATCTAACCACCAAAACCATTCTGCATCAGGAAACTGTCTAATGGTCTGTTTCAATATATCGACTTTTTCCCAACTTTCTCTCCATTCATGAGAGTATCTTTTCTTAAGGGTCATATCTTTAATGGTTAATCCGTAACCGTGACGTTTTGCATATTGTTTCTTATTAGCAATTGATGATCTTTCAATAGACCATTCTTGAGGTCCTTTCCATTTTAAAACACCTCCACCTTCATTAGCAGCTAATATAATCACTATCTTCGGACCAGAACTCAGAAAATGGGGAATAAGTGGAACTGATGTGAACAACGAAAGAAATATAAATGTTAATACCGCTACAATCACCTTTTGATATGTGGAACTTTCAAAGTAGTTACGAATACTAAATTTGAATTTGTTAACCAGCCGACTAAACTGGCCATACTTTTTATTAGGCTTGAAGTACTTGTCGTACTCTTGATCTTCTGCCATCGGTATGATTTCAACGTTCACTGCGAAATTTTTCTCACTATTTTTAGAGAACGGCTGCAACGTGATAGTGAAAATGATTAAGGGATTCTCTTATAGACCAGACGTAATGAGAGAGCAAAGTAATATATGGTAATAGAGAGACTGCTTGAATTTTCTTTGAATCCTTTAGCTTTCGTGGACCGTCAAGATTCTATGGATCTTCAAGATTCTATAATCGTTAAATGGGGAGAGTACAGGTAGCTCAATAAGTTATATTTATTGTCAACTAACAGTTCAAGCGTCATCTTGTGGAGCTAATAATGCAAGCTCATTTGTTTACAGAATTGGAATTTTTTATGGCTATAAATAATTAGCTACAAAACTAAGCTCACGTACCTGCATATTTTTGTGCAGCTATCGCCAGGAATAGTTGGCGAGCAAAAATGTAAAATGTTAACAATGACAATTAAGATAGTTGAACAGGGAGGAAATGAGATGACCGTTAGCTGTTAGCTACCTATTGAGGAATTTTGGGTGAGAACCTGAGAAGGGTTTCTAAGGCTTACCTTGAAGCTTTTCTTCTCTAGATACTGGCAGAGAAAAGTATCGAGTTATATGTACTGGGCAAAAAGTATAGCTAAATTATGAGACCCAAAGCTCAACTACTCCATCCGGCAACCCAATTCACGTGTTGAGCGCTATAATATGACCATTTCAGATGGAAGCTGATAGTGCAGAAAAAATTCTGCACACGATGAAACACGATGAAATACGATGAAACAGAGGCGGGTCTTGCGTTGATTTCACAATTATTACGGAATATCCGTTATAGTTGGTAACCCTGACCTAATTACGATCCCCCTTTTCGAAGTTTTAGCAACCCATACGATCCATGATTAGATCTGATTGCTTGATCTGTTCATACTTTCCACTGAACGCAGAAAGTTCTAACTAAACGAGATCTTTTTCCACGGCATCTCTGGATCCTCACATGCCTATTACCCAGGGAACAATGCAGTTCGTCGAGCGTATTATTCGGGGAATATCTTGGCGAAGCCTGTGTTACCAGGATATTTTATGCACCTGCGTTGCCGTTCGTCGATCGGCAAGTATTTCGCGTTGCCGTGCGTTGATCGGCATCGCAGCACAAATGACGAGGGCTCAAAACCATTGGTTTGTTACTAGAATAATTACGATACTGTAGTAAATGAACTATTTACGGCAGCTACTGAATAAACGAGAAGAAAAACCTCTTTCACCTCTTTCATGAAGTCTATCAACATTAAAAACACACTCTGAACTCTACGAAAAAGTACAAATTACCGAATTGGGAGAATAGTAGCAGAATTAAATTATTACACAAATTAACTAAGGATAGTCTGAAGGAGCCAAACCAAAGGTTCCTCCAGGCAAAGTGGCAACATCAGAAAGGACACCAGCAGCCCCTTCAAATCCTTCGTAAGAGACATTGTTACCCCACCAGTAAATAGACTTGTCATGGTAGAAGACAGCGAAGAAAATAATGATCGAACTGAAAGCAATACCAGCATCCAAAGAACCGGACAAGATATAGTTGTACTTCTCCCACCAGGAAAGATAATGTTTCTTGATGTAGTACATGAAAGCAAAGGAGGCGTACAAACCTGGGGTATAGTAAGACAAGTTATATGGAGCATAGATCAAGATACCACCGATGACCAAAGTTGGTTGGAAGTACTTGGTGTATTTTCTTGGACCATATTTCTTGAATAAAATACATGGAATTGGCAACAAAGCACCGATCAAGAAACAGTATTGTAATAATGGGTACAAGCCATGGAAGACCTTCTTTGGACCAATGACACCCCATAAGATAGAAGCGGTGTAAAAAACTCTGGAGTTTGGACAAGTGAACTTTTGTGGTTGATCAACATCACAGTAACCTTTGATGTGGTCAATGGTGAAGTTCATAACAGCCAAAGAAACGAATGAAGCAACAAAGACAGAAAGTAATTGACATCTGAACATAGCTCTTGGTGGTAATTTGGCATAGTGACCCATCTTTTGATCAGAGATATAGTTCTGGGCTTGACCATTGATGTTATAACCGAAAGCTTTCAAGAAGTTAAGGGCCAAACCATTACCTGGTAAAGCATAACCAACAATTAACTCAACCAAGACATTAAGGCCAAATTGGAAACCGGTGGTGGAGTAAACAGCAGTCAAAGGAATCAAGAAACAAAAGTTAATACCAATGGTGAAGAAAAGACCCCAAACTGGAGTGTTAGCAGGGTAAACTTCAACACAAATAATAGCTAAAACCAAGGCAATAAGCAAGATAACCAAGAAACACCAATCTGGGACTTCCTTGTACTTTTTCATCATTTGGGTGTGTGGATCATCAAATCCTTCAAAAGTGGACTTTCTAAAATTCTTGAATGAAGAACCCAAACTGAAAACAGCATCTTTCATTGGAGTGAAGTTAATGAAACATTCATAGATAATAGCAAATGGGTAAATAGCGAAGAAAGCACCATAAACAACCAAGTTAGCAGCAGAATAGTAAGGTGGTCCATATACATCGTATTTCTTTTGATCGAATAAGGTTTTCAGGTTAACAATTTCCTTCACATCATATCTTATAGCTTGATTAGTCCATAAAGCAGATGAATTGATTGGTAAGTATGAAGACCAGTATTTATTGGTCCAGTAAACACCAACGATACTGAAAAAACCAATAATACTTCCAATATACTGGTTAACTTGAGCGTAAAATGGAACAGTCAAAGCATAGTTGAAGTTAATAACATTCCAGTCAAAAGTGGTAATAGGGTTCAAACCTAAACCGTAGTTACTACCGGAGATGAGTGACAAATTCAAGTTGTTTGGAGCAATCCAGTTCATCCAGTTAAAGGTAGATAAGGCATAGAAAAGATAGTCTGGTAACCAGAAGTATAAGAAAGATGCCATGAAACAGACAAAGAAGAATCTATATCTGGAAATAGACCAACCATTTATTTTCTCCTTCTTTTCTGGCTTCATTAAAGCAGCATTAAGAGCCAAAGTAGGCAAGACCGTTGGCCAAATAGACTTGATAGGGTAAATAGTGAATTTTCTCATGATACCAGCAAATCCAAAACCTAAGAAGTTGTTTGATAAAATCAATAAGATTTGATAACCCCAATCAGCCCACTGATTGTTATAGAATTGTTCAACTCTTTGAACATGAACATTATAAGATACATATGGAGTACCAGCTGAAACAGAGTAGAAAATAGTGGTCAACATTTGTTCTTTATGGTTCCATGGACCAGGATTCAAATCCAAGGTATATTTCCAAACCTTGAATTTCCACTTAGGAAGAATAGCAGCTACTAAAAGACCGGATGGATACAACAATAATTGAACAACAGAAGATGGTAAACTGATAGAAGGTTGTCTTTCTGCAAAGAATTGATTGACAAAAGCACCAACCGCAGTCCAAATAAGACCTAACAAGTAAACTCTTGGAGTTTCAACATACATACTTGTATCATCAAAACTCTCAGTAACAGCTCTAACTTCTGGGTATGGAGAGTGGAAAGCAATCAAACCCGCTTCAATCTTAGCCTGCAATTCCCAGTCAACAATATCAAGGTAGTTTTTGTCATTAGCCTCCAATGAAGTAGCATCAGTGTCAATTACATTAACAGAATCTTCGTTTTTGTGGTCCAACTGCTTCTCAAGATTATCGGCAATAGGACTATCATGAGATGCAGTGGTACTCCTTTCCACCAACTTTTCAATCAAGTCATAGATTTCGGTTGGGAAGTTAACATCTTGCCTATGGTCAATTAAAGCCTGCTTTAAAATGGTGATGGCTTCATCAACAGGTAAGTCCTGAATCTTAGTTAACATATGAGAAGTACTTACAGGTAAGTCATCCAATGAAGCCAAATGGTCAGAGCCCAATCTCTTTAAAATAAAGAACTTCTGGGCAGAAGTGAGCTCTCCAGCAACTTGACCAAGACTGATAGGGTTAGAGGTGATAGCCTTCAAGTTAATATCAGCATCTGCAAGTGGATTGTCTAACTTGATCTCATTACTATGGATACTAGTAAGCTTTATAGCTCTATCCATTGTCAAAAGTAACTTGTTTCATTTGGTGGATATTCCACTCTTTATATCTTGATTCTGCATTGGATATAAAATTTTTGTGGTTATTCCCACAATCACACACCCTTATTATCGGGACGCATTTAAGATGAAAAAACCAGATAAAGTTTCGAAAAAAACTAGTACGAAAAGCTTATTGACTTAGATACCGGAGCATCCACATATATTTCGGGCACTTAGTACCTGTACAGTGGAGTTAATACACATAATTACTTAAATTCGCTAAATTCAACAGAGCCAGCGATCGTAAGGCTCTAAGATCTGCAGTGTCAACGTAATAATTCTTGACTACATATTGGGGTTCAACAAGATAAAGAATATTATTTACAGTCCTGCATTTAAGCATACCCGCCTCTGCATTATCAGGAATAAGCTGATAAGATTTCTTGGTTGGTAGCAAATGGGTATGCAGCATTTTGCTCTGTTCCGGGATACCTGCGATAATGAATTCTATTGTTTCAGCAAGACAGCCATGTAGGTTTACGACATTACTTTTCTAGCTTTTCATTTTTATACGAATGTATGGCTTCTTGCGTATATTTCCGAGGTTTTAAGAGAGGTTTTCCTTTTTCCGATCCATCGAATAGCGACATGTACGGTAACCAAATGAACGAACTTGATAATAGTGGCTGGTTTGGAGCATTACCTTTTAACCACAGTTTTGGCGGCCGTAACAAACACCCCATATTTTAAATCGAAATAAATTATTACCTTTGCTATAATTTACCGCTGAAAATAGCCTATGAAAAGATAAGAGTTCTCTTATCTTCCTTCGCTTGAGGCGATATGCAAGTTTGACGCAGAAAATACCTGGTATTTCCAAGTAATGGCGGCGAGACAGAGCAGCCGTACAGCCAAGTGTCACTATCTGATTATCAGCTTTAACTGTAGCTAGTCGGTACATTAGCCAAGATTTTTAAAGTGGTCACTGACCTACATGGTTGCCGTATCCACTTGGCATGCAGGATACATTTTAGCCAAAAGTTTAAGTCTAGTACTTTTGGATGGTGAATTTATCGGAAAGAGTGTTGGTGAAGCAGATGAAGCTATAACATACTGCAAACGTACTAATCCCAGCAACAGCAAGCATACAAGATTACAAGTACCTCTTTTATATGTTGTTTGACCTGAAGGTCTACTTCAATTTATGTTCATGGATTCCGAGGAATTTTCATTACCAAGTATCTGCAGCTCCCCTAGCACGGATTCAAGACCGATACGCCTGTATTTATGATACGAGTAACATTACTGCCTGTTACATAGGCACATATCCGGTTAACTGGTCCTAGAGTAAGCCTAGCTCTCAAGGTCTATTAAGATAAGAAGTTTGCATAATCAGTGAAAACTTTAATAATGTACCAATCAGATCAATTTTGAGCGATCATCCTAGTACGAATCTGAACCAGGACTTCAGCACTTGCATCCAGTGAAAGAATATTGTAAAACAGCTTTTGAAAGGTTCATATTTCAGCCAATTCAGTTAGCATGAATTTCCGTTCCAACTCCTCTTTTTATTAAAAAATGGCACTGAAACGATAAATAAGGTTCTGGTTGCATACCTAAAGACCTGCTTCATTACATTCATAGAGATATGATTCATTACATACTCAGAAACTTGATCCATTTCATTCCCATTCTCTGAAGCAGGTCAATTGATGTTCCGACTTTTGAAAATGTCAACCTCTCTCTAGGAGCAGCTACATCTTCTATTTCAAGAAAGTAGTCCCAAAGCTTTCCCTTATTTCAAGTGTTTCTTTGGTTGGACACTATAAACCTTCTATGTCTAGCATGTAGCTGTGTAATATTGTCCCTACAATCTTCTCATAAGTTATTTGAAGCCGGGGTTGTGTCACTCATGACTATACACGCTTGCTCTTTAGGAGATGCCATCAGCCATTACAGCATATTCTAGTATACAACTCATATACCATCTACAGAACCTGCTTTACTAGGGGGATAGTTAAATTCCAGACTAGGTAGTCTCATGCAGGTTTCAAAACCTTCTTAAAAGGTACATATCTACGATTTCCTAACTTAGTAGCTCAAAAAATACCACTAATATTGCATCATACGATCCATACTATAGCACAATCACAGTCTCCGCTTTGACCTACTATAGAATGTACTATACTGGGTAACTTTGCCGATCCACTTAGTACGGCACTCCTGCATGTAGCTTTTACTTAAATGTTTCCTAGAATGGAAGGTTTTGTATTCCAGTTTGCAGCCACAGTTGTTCGGCAAGGCGGCTCCAACTTGCATTGGAGAGATGAGCTGAATGAGAGAAGGACTTAAAAATTACATATTATTACTATTTTCATCTCTACTTACCAACAGCAGACTTAATGGAAGTAACAGCTTCCAAGTTATTATCATCAATGATACCACCATGAGCCTGTTCACGTCTATCAGCAGCTTCTCTTTGTATTCTCTCTTGTTCCATTTCAATGTGTAAGTTTCTGAAATGTAAGAAGAAAGCAACGGCGAAAACGAAACCGACAATAGCCATAGCAACGAAACCCCAAATAATGTTTGGATCAACCAAAGATGGAGTGACAATTTGACCTAAAGCAGCGGAAAGAGCAGACATGAACAAACAAATGGCCATAACCAATGACTTCAAGTGTGGTGGGGATCTTGTGTAGGCTAATTCATAAGAAGTAGTGTTGGCAAAACATTCAGAAGCAGCTTGTAAAACAGGTAAGACAACTGAAACCCAAGCAGAAATAGGAGAAGTACATTGGATGTTGTTCCATATACCTTCAGAAGCGTGGTCCTCTCCACATGGATTAGTTTTGTAAATGTAATGTTGAAGAATGGCACCTGCAACTTGAGAAAGAGCAGCCAAAACGAAACCAAGGGTGATTCTCCAGACTGGCTTGAAATCAATGTGATATCTTCTCAAAGCTGGGTAGATAATGTAATCCAAAATTGGAATAAAAATGATGATAGTAAGAGGGTTGAAGTTATTGAACAAATCATTTGGGACACCATTCAAGACCATGGCACCAGCTTGGGAGGTTTGAATAGAACCAATACCACCATCATTTAACAAGTAGATTGGGAAGTAAAGGAAAACTTTACAAGCATGAACGGTTTGTTTAACATCCAATACCCATTGGTCATTCCAATCAACAGCTTTAGCCTTACCGTAAGTGGTAACACCTCTTTGAACCATGTTAGATGGTTTAGCCCATTCCCAGAATTCACCGGATTTCAATCTAGCGATCCAACCACGTTGGTAGGAGACTCTCAAGATCTTAGCGAACTTGTTCAAAACAGAACCTTGGACTTCTTCCTTAAGTAACCTTGGACCAACAAAGAGAAGAACAATTGGAAGGATCAAGTATACAACAATTGGTAAGAAGAAAGCTAACCAGAAACCAACATCTCTTGCAGCGTAAGAAGTGGCCAATTGGAAGAAAGCACCAATATTAATACACCAGTAGAAGAATAAAGTGATTCTTTCTAAAGTCTTTTCTAAGTCGATAATGACCTTTTCTCCTGTTGGTAAAACTTTAACGACATCGGTCTTGAATCTAACTTGATCCATAATCAATGGTAACAAATTAGGCTTGATGAAACCAGTACCTACACAAAGACTCAAGATACCCAAAATAGTTGGGACAATAGCATGACCACCTTTTATAACAGATGGAATACCAGCAATGATGAACAAGACGTGAGAAAAGAAACCAGCAACAACACCAATCCAAATAGCCTTGTACTTACCAATTTTGGTATCAGCAATAAAACCACCATACAATGGAACAACATAAGCTAAGAAAGTTAATAAAAGGGTTAAAGCAGTAGCAGTTTGAAGACCCAAATCTAAAGCACCAGCAGATTCGTTTTCAGAATTTGGACCTGACATAACTCTACCAGTGGTTGAATGTGTTGGTAAAGGTCTTTGAATAAAGTTATATAATAAACCAGTAGTTGAATAATAAGAAGCTCTTTCAGCCAATTCAACTAAACAGATCAAATATACAGCAGTTGGAGCACCACCTAAAATTCTTCTCAAGGATTTGGATTCTTCCTTAGTAGGAACTCTCAAACCTCTTGGATTGAATTCATCAGTATAAGCGGTGTTATAGTTTCTTTCATCATCATGATTATAATCATCAGAGATTGCATCACTAATATTAGTGAAGTGTTCACCACCTTCCTTTTCTTTGAATTCTGACATTTAATTGGGGATCTAATTTCAGTTTCCTCCTGCCATTATATAGTTTAACCTTATCGAAGGAAAAATCCACAATTCTGTATAGAGGACGCAATTCGTGATAAGCAAAAATGCCATGCGATGTCTTTAGTAAATGCAGGAAAGGCGTATTGGTTGACGCCGTGAATATTTTTTGACGTGGGCGATCACCATTTAGCAACGATTTCTTACTCATTTGATTCATATATAAATCATTAATATATTCATATATTACCATATACCGCTATATACCATCATGGACCACCATATACCCCATATCCCACTATCTCTCATTACTACATGCATGATATTGTTAATTGCCTGCTGCCTGCACTTGATTCAATATCTCTCTCCGGGCTCAAACCATTGGATTGTTTTTGCAATGTAACACCACATTCTCATTGGAGCCTTGCGGTTGAGGGACTCCTCCCAAAAAAAAACTGGTTTTTTTTCAGGATTTCAGGTTTCTTTTTCAGAATTCGCCCTCTCAATCGTATTTAGCCCCCGTACAAATTCGGAACTCTTTATAAAATTGACATCCTTAAGGCGATTTAATCCTATATACAGGCTATCGAGCGAACTTTGATGCAGTCGCCTGGGTAAATTAGGTTTATCCACAGCTGAGAGATCAGCGTTGAAAATGTTTTCCGTGAATGGAATGGCGTCACTTTCACCTTCAAACTGGAAGTTACCCGAGCTCTTTGCCTTGCGTATGCGGTTATTACCGTCACTTTGGGCCCGAGCCTTGGATGGTAAACTGGTGGTGTGCGTAGCAACTTGAAAATTGCTTATCGAACGTTGCCGTTTATGTAAAGTGACAGAATTATGTCTCGTAATTTTCGGGATAGGTTTCACTTTTTTATCTGGAGGAACATCCACCAATAATGAATTTCGAAATGCCGATTTATCTGAAAGTGTTCTTCCCCTCAAAATAGTTATGGCTCTATCCAACTCAAACTCAACTCCACAATGATTATTAATCAATGTAATTTTAGGCCACGTAGATCTTGCTCCACGAATAATAAAATTAGCAATAAATTCTGGGGTAGGATTAGTAAATACTTTAGTAAAATCTGAAAGTTTAAAATCAGGTAAAATTGTAATATCGCCACTATAACTTTGTGATAATACCGAAATTAACTTGGTCGATAAATTCTTATTTATGTTCATTTCATTCATAACTTGAAGGTAATGGATAAATTCATTAGTCCAATAATCATACATATTATTTAGTAAAGATTTGAATTTTGTTATTAAATCATTTTCTGTACCACCTCCAGGGTTACTTATTGATACTTTGAGAACGGGAACAACATGAGGATTAACTTGAACAGCAATTATATGATCTACATTGAACATCTCCAGTAATCTTGTAATTGGTAAATCATTATCAA
The DNA here is from genome assembly GCA_003707025.2 of Yamadazyma scolyti. Classification (NCBI taxonomy): domain Eukaryota; kingdom Fungi; phylum Ascomycota; class Pichiomycetes; order Serinales; family Debaryomycetaceae; genus Yamadazyma; species Yamadazyma scolyti. The sequence goes on from PPMW02000007.1 coordinate 139,329, forward strand.
CAGATCCATCCATAAACTTAAGAGTTTGATCTCCATTCCATTTCTGGATTTTATTGGTTGTTGGATTCTTCTCATAAATAGAAGTCGATGGAAAGAAACCCGGAAGTGAACATGAAGCACATACTGCTGACCAAATAAGACAATTCGGAGCTGTGAGATAATTTAAGAGCCTCGTTTGTTCATGTAATGAAGCTGGTGATACCGTAATATTCAAGATTTTCCCAGTTCTATTATATGCTTCTCTAAAAGTAAGATTACCAATGAATTCCATGATGGTATTCTTAAGTCCTTCAATTTCAAAGAAAGTTCCGTACTTCAAGAAATGTCCTACACTTTTGAGCATTAACCTAAGCTGGTTTTTTCTCTCACTATCTGAACCATCTGAAGTAGAAAAGATTTCGAATTCTCCCTCTCCTTCACTCAAAGTTTGAATTATTAATTTATTTTCTTCATTATTATGACAACATAAAATCGACGCTATAATAGAGCCAGCAGATGATCCACTAATGATTCTAGGTAGAAGATTAACTTCTAAAAGTGATAATAATACCCCAATATGAAACATACCAAAAGTACTACCACCAGAAAGAACTAATGCTGTACGACCAATATTTTTCCTAGTTTGAATAAGCATTCCAAGTAAATAACTGTCATCGAGATTAATCCCTTCGTCATTGACTAAATACTCTAAAGCTTCTTTACACTCTTCAATATAATCTTCAATCAACTTCTTAGTACCAATAAATGAGTATTTATATAATGAAATATTCCCGATATTTCCAATATTACGAACCCATTTGGTTCTAATAAGATAAAGTAAAAGTTTATAATCCTTGGAAAGTCTAGCCTCCCTCATTTCCATCATATTCTTGTATATCAATTCATGATCATATAAGTTACATTCGGGGTCATTCTTCCAAGTATCATTATCCAGTAGTTCATCAAGTTTTAGTGATATCTCACGCCATTTAGCATATGTAGACGCCGTCTTTTGTTCTTGTAATAAGCGAGCTATAAGTTGCAGTTTCTCATCAGTTGCAGGAACAAACCTATTAATCACTGGAATTTTAGAACAGAAACCCCATAAATGATATAATGGTGATTTAGAAGTATCAGTAGTTAAAAGCTGACTGTATCTTTTAACTAAATGCTCAATAAGCTCACCAATATCTCCTTCCGTCTCCATTTTGCAGTGCTAGTATATATATATATATATATAGGACTTCAGGAATCAGTATTAAATCCAGTTCAATGCTTGTTCGTATCAAAAAGAAGGATTAAGAGCTAATGTACTATATAGCTATTGTGGGGGTAGCTGGCTAAAAATTGCGACTGTGAATTTTGCACTAATAGAAAACGCAAGTAAAGCGTACAGACAAGGTGAAATACTTAATAACCCACGTGAGGAGTTTATCACGTCGACGTCGATCATCTTCACCCACTATAACTGAAGATTCTACGGGCTTGAAATCAGAATTTGAAAAATTCAAGAAAAAACCCCTTGGTGCTCATCTCATCGGACCCAAGCATTTTAATAGTTACGCAGAGTATCAGAAGACATTTAAAGGATATAGAGATTACGGGGCATTTACAAAACCAATGTATAGTATTACAACAGTAGTTCATAAAACTGTTGAATCTCTGCATCCACTTTTGATGATTACAAATAGAGAAGGTCAGAAATATTTCTTCGGTAAAATAAGTGAAGGATCCCAAAGAGTTTTAAATGAAAATAAGATTCGATTGAGTAAACTTAAAGGAATCTTCTTAACTGGAATTCTTGATACGTGGTCAGAAATAGGTGGATTACCAGGATTATTTCTAACAATAAGTGATTCTACTAAAAAAGATGTTGATGTATTTACAAATAACGGAGGTCTTCTTAGTTATATTGTTTCAACATGGAGATATTTTGTATTCAGGAAAGGAGTGGAGATCAAGATCAATGATTGTGATCATCAAAAATTGCTTGCTGATTCTGATGTTCTGCTCATCCCAATCAAGATCAAAAGCACTGATGCCCCAGGAAGCACTACTGCCCCAGAAAGCAATGAAAAAAATTCAACAGTGTATCGACAGTTAAAGAAACTCATTTCTCTCATGTTTCCTTTGGATACTTCTGGAGCTAATGACCCGGACCCAGAATCTTACAAAAGTGACCCTGCTGAAAATGATGTACAATCCCATGTTGCCATATCTGATATTTCATTAGATAAAGATCAAGAATCCTTGAATTATCTCATAAGATTCATACCAATTAGAGGTAAATTTGATCCAATAAAAGCCAAGGAATTGGGGGTCACACCTGGTTTGAATTTCAGATATTTGACCCAAGGAGTTCCTGTAAAGAATAATAAAGATGAGTTAGTTTATCCCGATCAAGTCATGGAGAAACATAAGCATTTCCCGAAAGTTTTAATACTTGATATCCCAAACAATAACTATCTTGTAAATACCGTATCAAGCGATTTGTTCTTCCAGAAGAATGAAGAAAGTGGATCAGAAGAAATAGGCCTAGTATATCATTTCTTGGGGGATGAAATCGATTTTAGACTGGAACAATATTCTGACTTCATACAAAAATTTCCTCCTAACTGTCAACATGTTATAAGTCACAGTAGTATTTCTAGTAATACAGTACTTTTCAAAACATTTTCTGTTAACCTTTTGAAGCTTAAATCCATTCAAAATGGAAACTATAACTTACCATTCTCAGAGAAGTATAATGAAAAATTAATAGGTGAAAATATGAAGAGCTTACAGGAAGCACAAATCTTCACTATCAAACCAGAAGAAGTCGAGTTTGATGATTCAGGGGTTTATAAATCAAGTTGGTCTGAAATGTTCGATAAACATGTAGCTCCATTGAAGTTATCTGGCATTGATAAACAGGAGATCTTGAAAGAAGATCCTATTCCAATAAGCTTTGATACCTCTAAAAGTTTCAAGGATAATGTTCAAATATCCACTCTAGGTACTGGTTCCGCATTGCCGTCAATTTATCGTAATGTTATATCGAATTTAATTAGGATACCAGTGAAAACTAATTCAGGTACTAAATTCCAGTCAATTCTACTTGATGGAGGAGAAAATACCTTGGGAACTATGCTTAGAACCTTTGGAACTGATGATCAATATGTACTGATATTTGAAGAATTGGGACTAATCTTCTTAAGTCACTTACACGCCGATCACCATTTAGGTTTAATCTCAGTTATCAATAAATGGTTTGAGATTAATCAGCACAATGATAAACTTCTCCATGTTGTATTACCATGGCAGTATGATCACTTCATGAATGAATGGTATAAAGTTGAACACCAATCATACGATTTATCAAGAATCAATTATTTGAGCTGTGAAGAATTTTTACAGGGGAAACATCCAGAGTATTCTCGTATAAGTATAGAGGATTTTGAAGAAAAGTTTGATAAAGGAATCACTCAAGTTGATATTCCTAGAGCTAAGCTCAAACCATCTAATCGTGATGGTGTTGAAAGATTATATAATGACCTAAACATTATAGAGTTCAAGACTTGTAGAGCAATTCATTGTTTCTGGTCTTACTCGGTTTGTATGAAGTTCAAGATGGATGGAAATGAAACTTTCAAAGTATCTTATTCTGGTGATACAAGACCAAATTCAAGATTTATACATATAGGTCGTGATAGTGATCTCTTAATTCATGAATCTTCTTTAGACAATGATTTGATAGAAGAAGCAATTAGCAAAAAGCATACCACCATGATAGAAGCTGTGAATATCAGTAGATATATGAATTGTCCAAATTTGATCTTGACTCATTTCAGTACTAGATACTCCAATGGTGCTAATTTCATCAATAGCAAAGAGGAATTTCAGAGTTTAAGTAATGAATTGAGGGTTTATTTGGAGAAATATAAAGCAAAAAACATCTTTCACCTTGAACAGAAGGATATTGTTTATAAACTGTTTGAAGATCTAAACATATTATTTGCATTCGATTCTTTAATCTTACGTTTAAATGAAGTTGGAAATCAGAAGGAGTTTCTTAGACTCATCAACAAATCTTTGGATCTTAATGAACGAGAAGATGAAAAGGAAGCTGAAAAGAAACGAATCAAACGTGAAGCTAAGAGAATACAACGGCTTTCTCTTCAAAAGAGGAGAAAAACAAGCGACAGTGAATAGTCTTGAACAAGCACAGATAGCGGTCCTTAATAGTGATCTCTTGTATATAGAGAAAAGCATCTCAAAGGAAGAGAGAGACAAGCGCAGTGAATAGTAATCTCTTGTATATAGAGAATACATCTCATTTTTAGCAGTGAATTTGTGATAGTGAATTTTTGGGAAATTTTTGGTGGTGAAATTTTCAGTTGCAGCACCTCAAGGTATATGACATACCCGCTAATTTTTCAGGAATCATGGATACTAGATAGTATTAAGGGCACGGTTATACCTCATTTCACATATCTCCAACCATTGATTGACAAGAAGTTTGTCAATCAAGGCAAAACTGTCTTTGATAAGACACCTATTTGTCGTATCTACAAATTTCTCAAAACGACTGAAGATGGTGGAATCACCGCAATAGTGAATGACAGCTCACACAAAGTATTCGTGAAGTTCAACTATGATTGTATCAGGAGTTTTGAGAGAAAGTATCACAGACGAATCACTTACTTAACATCTCACAGTCATATAGTTATCAAGAAAAGTAAGCTAATATTTTTAAAAACGCTTGATCTTATAGAACAATACGGATTGCGAATGAAAGGTACAATTGTAGTGTTAGAAATTCAGGATATTGATAGGTTTCAAACTACACAACTCCCTCTAGATGCTATGGCAGAAAATGCCTTATCGTTCATTTATCATGATAGAAACTACCAGGATTGTTTCACAGGTAGTTATACTGATATTGACCAGATTAATGAACTTATGAAAGATGATTACGATGATATGCGGTCGTTGTAAGGTTAATGTTTATGAAAGTGATGATTTGCCATAATGATACGTAGATTAATGCTTATAAAAGTGATGCACTCACTGATTAATAGATGAGTATATAATGTCCACTCATACGTGCTACACTGTTCGCTCTCAGCACACCATTCATTCTCATTACACTAACACACTCTCAACACTCTCAATATATATAGCTTCCAAATACATCCGAAGAAGCTGAGGTCAAATCACTCTCTTCCGAAGCCTGATATAGTCGTAATGCCACTGTATTAGGGTAAAGCTTCGTTCCTCATGGCCCAATGGTCAAGGCGTCTGGCTACGATTTTGTAACCACTTCTGGAACCAGAAGATTCCAGGTTCGAGTCCTGGTGGGGAAGCTTTTTTTTATTTCTTCTCTGTGTTATCTATTAGATACTCGAATAGTTCCAGAACTATCTTACAAACATGGATTATATTGTTAAGTCATCCTGCTAAGTTATACCTCTATTAATCATAATATCAAAATCTTCGGGCAATTGAAGGGTCTTTTTTCATTGCGGTAAATTAATTTCAACACAAACATGGACTCTAAGACAGTATTACTCCGGTTGAATAATGAGGGAGAGCCCATAAACAATGCAGCTGTTAGTAATGGAGTGTTGATATTACCATCTGTTGAATTACCTACCAATTACAAGCCTGGTGATGTAGTATTTAATCTTCACTTGAAATTGAATGCGGCGGCCAAGGTTAGCAATCATGGAGTAGTTTATGTAAATACTACACCTGATTTTAAGACCCCATTCCAAAGAGAAGTGTATAGAAGTTTTCCTATTAAGAGTTCATTTCATCAGGATATTACCATCATCATTCCTATCTATAAGAGTGGGAGTTATAACTTCTATATTGAATATGGAGATTCTAAAATTACGAAGACCAATAAGTTCTACTTCAATTTACCACCTAATTTAAGGATAGGTAATAAGTTTATACCCTTCAATAATATTAATCTTCAATCTGTTGTTTCTAAATGGATTGGACCTTTAGATCAATGGGATAATTTCTTCAAAGAGATTAATTATAAGGGTTATAATATGATTCATTTTACTCCTTTACAGGAAAGAGGCGAATCTGATTCTCCTTATTCAATATTTGATCAACTTAGATTCGATCCTCATTTGTTTAAATCAAATGATTTTGCCGCCAAGTTCCTTAAAGGGTTAATGGATAAATATAATTTAACCTCCTTAACAGATGTGGTTTGGAATCATACTGCTAATAACTCATCTTGGATTAGAGATCATCCAGATTCAGGTTATAATGAATTAACTGCCCCTCATTTGAGACTGGCTATAGAATTAGATAAAGCATTAGCAGACTTTTCTTCAAAATTACAAGAATTAGGACTTCCCACAGAAATTAAAACTTCACAAGATCTAAATGTAGTACTTGACGGAATCGATAAGCATGTAATAACCCCATTGAATCTTTGGCAATTCTATGTTTTCAATAAGGTAGAGATCTTAACTCAAATCAATGATATTTATGAATCAAGAAAAGACATTACACCTATAGATATACCAGAAAATATCAATACCAGTGATATCAAACAATTGTCTCAATTTGTTCTTGCACAAACCAATTTAAATGATACAGTTGTATTGGAAGATAGATATAGCAATAAATTAGATGTCATGAAATTCTTAGGAATCTTGACAACCTTATTTCATCAAGATTTACCCAACATTGAATTTAGCAGTTTAGAAAGTAAAGCTTCCAACATTATCGATCAAATCAATTTGGACTTATACAGGGAGTACGATGATGATGTTTTGACAATCAAGAACCAATTAGCTGATAGAATTAGGTACCTAAGATTAGATCCTAATGGTCCTCAATTAGGTCCTATCAGTACTAAATATCCGTTAGCTGAAGCTTATTTTACCAGATTTGTAGAAGAAAATGGAAAAGAGCACTCCTTAGCTAACAATGGATGGATCTGGGGTGGTAATCCACTAGTAGACTTTGCTTCATCCCAGTCAAAAGCATACTTGAGAAGAGAGGTTATTATATGGGCTGATTGTATAAAGCTTAGATATGGATCTAAACCTGAAGATTCACCTTACTTATGGGAAAGAATGATCAAGTATACTGAAGAATGTGCCAGATTGTTCAATGGATTCAGAATCGATAACTGTCATTCAACTCCTTTGCATGTAGGAGAAAGACTTTTAGATGCTGCTAGAAACGTTAATCCTGACTTATATGTAGTTGCTGAATTGTTCAGTGGATCTGAGGAAATGGACAAGATATTTGTCGAAAGATTAGGTATTAACAGTTTAATTAGAGAAGCTATGCAAGCTTGGAGTGTTGGCGAATTATCTAGATTGGTCCATAAGCATGGTGGAAAACCTATAGGTTCTTTTACTTGGTTACCTTTAGATGAATACGCCTATCCCGCAACTGATGAACCTAAGGACTACATCCTTCCGATTCCTAAAGTCTTAACCTCTCAGGCACCCCATGCTTTATTTATGGACTGCACTCATGACAACGAGACTCCATCCCAGAAGCGTACTGTCGAGGACACTTTACCAAATGCTGCTTTGGTAGCTTTCTGCTCCTCGGCAATTGGTTCCGTCTTTGGGTATGACGAAGGATATCCAAAATTATTAGATGTAGTTAATGAAGAAAGACAGTACACCTACGGTGAATCGGGAATCAGAGACGTCAAGAAAAAGCTTCATCAAATTAGGCAACTTTTAGCCGATGAAAGTGAAGATATACTCAGGGATCATGAAATGTATATTCACCACGAAGGTGAATATATTACTATTCAAAGGCATAACGCAAGAACGGCAAAAGGATGGTTCTTGATTGCGAGATCTAAGTTTTCCAATGATAACTCTGGTCAAATTTTGAATCCAGTTAACTTGGTAGGAACTAAAGTAAAGTTAGAATTTGCCAATAAACTAGTTAAATTACTGGATGCACCCAGCGATGACAAACACATACTTCCTGTTGGAACTAAGCTTGAAGAAGTATCGATTCCTGATATTGAATATACTGGTTATGATTCTATCATCAAAGTCGATGAAAACTTTATTCCGGGATCTATTGCTGTATTCTCAACAGAAATTGAAGGCGTTGATATCAATTTAGACAATTACCTCAAGTCTGGCAGTATTGAATCAACAGTTGATTTGACCTTGTATGATTTGAACGCCATTTTATATAGATGTGAACCAGAAGAAAGAGATTACTCCAATGGCACAGGTGGCACTTATAACATCCCAGGATATGGTAATTTAGTTTATGCTGGATTAGAAGGGTGGAATTCGGTTCTAAAGAAGGTCATCTGGGAGAATGATTTAGCTCATCCTATAAGTAACCATTTAAGAGATGGATTATGGGCATTTGATTATGTCGTGAACCGTTTGGATCACTACCATACCATTACTTTACAAAAGTTCAGTGATTGGTTCAAATCAAGAGTTGAAGCTATAAAAAAAGTGCCATATTTCTTAAGACCGCATTTCTTTGCTCTTGTCATAGGAACAGCATATGAAGCCTGTAGATTTAGAAGTTTCAGGTTACTTGGTCCTCAAATCCAGGATTCCACTAACTTTATTCAAAGCTTATCATTGACCTCCATTCAAATGTGTGGATTGATGAATAATGCTTCGTTGTTACCTTTAGAGAAAAAAGCAGCTTTAGCAGCAGGTTTGCCTCATTTCTCAAATGATTACATGAGAAGTTGGGGTAGAGATGTATTCATTTCATTTAGAGGTTTGTTAATTGTTACTGAAAGATATGAAGATGCCAAAAGTCATATCCTTGGATTTGCCAAAACTTTAAAGCATGGGTTAATACCAAATTTGTTAGATAGTGGTAGAAACCCTAGATATAATGCCAGAGATGCAGCTTGGTTCTTCTTACAAGCTATTCAAGATTATATTGAGTTTGCTCCTAATGGTATTGAGATCTTAGATGAAAAAGTCAGTAGGAGATTCCCGTTGGACGATACCTGGATCCCATATGATGATCCACTTGCCTTTAGTTATGAAAGCTCTATCAAGGAGATTATTTTTGAAATTTTACAACGACATGCAAAAGGCATCAAATATCGGGAGGCCAATGCCGGTCCAAATTTGGACTCTCAAATGAAAGAGATTGGTTTCAATGTCGAAGTAGGAGTGGATTGGACAAATGGTTTGATTTTCGGAGGTCAACAATTCAATTGTGGTACTTGGATGGATAAAATGGGTGAAAGTGAAAGAGCTGGTAATAAAGGAATTCCTGGAACCCCTCGTGATGGAGCAGCTGTGGAAATTCAAGGGTTGCTTAAGAGCGCTCTTAGATTTATAAATTCCAAGCTTATTCCTTCTGGAAAATTTGGATATGATAAGGTGGAAAAGCTGGATGGAAGTAGTATCAGCTTCAAAGATTGGGAAACATTGATTGGTAGTAACTTTGAAAGATGTTTCTATATTCCCGAAAACCCCGAGGAAGATAGTAAGTATGATGTTAACCCCCTGATAATCAATAGGAGAGGTATTTACAAGGATCTTTACCGTAGTGGTAAGGAATATGAAGATTATCAATTGAGGCCAAATTTTGCTATCGCTATGACAGTAGCACCTGAGTTGTTCGACATGGAAAGAGGATATAAGGCCATAGTTATTGCAGATAAGGTAATCAGAGGACCGGTTGGTATGAGAACTTTAGATCCTAGTGACTGGAACTATAGGCCTTACTATAACAACTCTGTGGACTCAGATGATTTTGCAACTTCCAAGGGAAGAAACTACCATCAAGGACCTGAATGGGTGTGGTGTTTCGGATATTTTATGAGAGCATTCTTAATCTTCAATTACAATTTTGAGTATAAGAATAAGGTAGGGGATTTGTTCTGTGATTTGAATGATAAAATCCAGGGCCATATTCAATGGATTAAAGAAAGTGAGTGGGCTGGTTTGACTGAGTTGACCAACAAGGACGGTGAATTATGTGGTGATAGTAGTCCTACTCAAGCGTGGTCTAGTTCATGTTTGTTGGACTTATATTTTGATTTATGGAGAGAAACATACAAGAAGATATAGTGAGTCTCTGAATATTAAATAGTAGAGTAAACATCTTGATAAAAATAAGTACGGACTTGAAGTAAATCTATTACTGAACTATATTACTATAGTATTATTCAACAACAGAGACTATGCAATTCATTGCAAACGTTACTTGCTACTCTCCAACTTTCTCTTCTCTGCTCTCTAATTCTTGCTGCGTTTTATCGATGTGCGTTTTGTGGGGACGGGAAGTGAAACCCGAAAAAATTAGCAGCACTTAAATAGTTTGACTGTCCCACTAAAATTGTTTCTTATAGTAAAATGTTGAAGCAAGTTGTCCGTTCATTGAGGCCAACTAGTGCTATCACCAGGAGGTTCCTTCTGTTGAATACTACTACCACCAAGTTTCCTCAATCGCACGATGTGGAGGCATATACCACTCCTAGTTTTATTGATAACGAACTTTTTAAAAGTGAGTCTTCAGTATGGTATGATGTACATGATCCTGCAACCAACAGAGTGGTCTCTAAAGTACCACAGAACACTCCTGAGGAGATGGAGAAAGCCATTGCACTGGCGCATGAAGCCTTTGATACCTGGAAAAACTTCAGTATTATCAAAAGACAGGGTATTGCTTTCAAGTTCGTTGAGTTATTGAAGGCTAATTTTGATAGATTAGCTGCTATGATTGTTTTAGAACAAGGTAAGACATTTCCTGATGCAAAAGGTGATGTTTTGAGAGGCTTGCAAGTTGCAGAATCTTCATGTAGTGTCCAAGAATTGATGGGTGCAAATTTAGAAGTTGCTGCAGATATGGAAACAAAAATGGTCAGAGAACCTTTAGGAGTTGTTGCATCTATTTGCCCATTCAACTTCCCTGCTATGGTTCCTTTGTGGACCATTCCTTTGATTTTAGTCACTGGTAATACCGCTATTTTAAAGCCAAGTGAGAGAGTTCCTGGTGCTGCTATGATTATCTGTGAACTTTTAAAGGAGGCAGGTGTCCCTCCAGGAGTCATCAATATCATTCATGGTAAGCATGATAGTGTTAACAAGATTTTGGAAGATCCAAGAATCAAAGCTATCACCTTTGTTGGTGGAGATAAGGCTGGTAAATATATCTACGAAAAAGGTACCGCTTCGGGTAAAAGAGTGCAATCTAATATGGGAGCTAAAAATCACTTGATTGTTACCCCAGATGCTACAAAAGACCAATTCGTTAATGCTATTACTGGTGCTGCTTTTGGTGCTGCTGGTCAAAGATGTATGGCCATTTCAGTCTTGGTTACCGTTGGTGAGACCAAGAACTGGGTCAATGACGTAGTAGTCGATGCTAAAAAGTTGGTTGTAGGAAGTGGATTCAATGCTTCATCCGATTTAGGTCCTTTGATCAACCCAAGTAGTTTGACCAAAGCAGAGGAAATTATTGCTAAGAGTGAATCACAAGGTGCTAAGGTATTATTAGATGGTAGAAATCCACAATTACCTACTCCTTTTGATAAAGGTAACTTCTTGTTCCCCACGATCTTGAGTGAAGTTGATATCAATATGGAATGCTATAAACAAGAGATTTTTGGACCAGTTTTGAGTGTTATTCATGTTGACACTTTAGATGAAGCCATTAGTTTAGTCAACGCCAACAAATATGGTAATGGTGTTTCTCTCTTCACCAATTCCGGATCAACTGCTCAAAAATTTGTTAAGAATATTGCCTGTGGTCAAGTTGGTGTAAATGTACCAATTCCTGTGCCTTTACCAATGTTTAGTTTCACTGGTAATAAGGGTTCATTTTTAGGAGATTTAAACTTTTATGGAAGGGCCGGTGTTACATTTTTGACGCAACCAAAAACCATAACTACGTTGTGGAGGACCGACAAATTTGAGTATAAGACACCATCTACATCCATGCCAATCCATGATTAAAAAGTATATAGTACAAAATTTACACGCTTCGTCTCTACTGCTGTGCATCTACGCCAGAGTGCCATGCGCCAGAGTGCCACGCCCAAAGTACCATGCGCCCAAGTACCGTGCGCCAGAGTGCCATGCCCAAAGTGCCATGCGACAAAGTAACATGCGCCCGAGTCGTACGCGACGCCGGTAACTCGGGACGCTAGACCCCAGACGAAGCGCTCATCCGTTGCAAAAAAAAAAAAAAAGTGAGACACGGTGGCTTGTTAAGCCGATAATTCCAGGTGCAATAATAGATCGGGTACAGATCTAAAACCTAATTCGCTCCGGAAGCAAGGATATCTCGGGAGCAATGAAGGTTATGGTTCAATTATCTGGGTGGCAATCATTTGATTGTCATTGCTCTAATTTCAACAGTAGAAATATAAAATAAACTATTGCCGTATGTCATCAACTTAACTCCCGGATACTTAAACCCGTGTGTGTTACCATCCGGTACATTATTTACCTCATACCTAAAACACTTGTAAACACCACCCCAAAATCGATACAAACATACTGTTAATTGGAAAAATATGATACATCATAACATCCCTATCCTACTAAAGTAACTCCAAAAGAAAACTACCAAAAACTACCCCATCATAAGATGATTCTGAATCATCAATTTTTGTGCCGAATTATTAAAAAAACTTGCCTAATTGGATGAAAAATTCGACCTAAAACGAAAGAAAAACTTTTTCTCCGAATTCATCCGTATAGGTTCCAGCAATATAAATAAATAAAATTTTCTTCTATTGAAACAGTTTGTGGACTTGACATGATATAACATGGGTCAGCTAAAGGAATTGTCTACAGTGCATTTAAAAAGTAACATTCAGTTGATTGTGACTGAGAATAAAGAACTAAAAACCAAACTTCTCCTACTTATAAAAGAATATAAGGGCCTTAAGCATCATGTATTAGAAGATAACCATGAAGCTATTCATAAAAAGAGACCATTCATAGAAGTTGAAAAAGAAGAAATTGAATTAGTACCTACACCAGAAGAAGAAACCTTTGATGATGATCTTTTGATTCTCGACGATGATGATTATGATCTCGATTCACATATGGATTCTCCATTATTATCGAGAACATCGTCTCCAGATTATGATGATAATTCCCTTATGATGTCTCTTACTAGATCTACTACAGTATCTACAACTGTGGATTCATATGATAATTTTGGTACAAAACGGTTTATAGATATGCCTAAATTCGACCAGGCAGATTTCAAAATGGTCAATTTGGCCAATAATTTTGATATCTTGAAGCAAGATAAATACAACATGGTCAATGACTTTTTGGAAGAGAAATTGATCGATAACGAACTTAACTATTACGAGACCTTGCAAGATTAACGATTACGACTATTTATTCAATACATACACTTTTTCGGCATGTGCCTTCCGAAATGTCTCTACCGAATTTTTCGGACTCTCGATGTCTGACAATATGAGCGATGCCTGACAATGTCCCGTCAACAATGACAGTCTCACAATAGTCTGACGATATCAACATTCGCCTATGTAAGACGCTAGTATGATATCGTAATAGTATTCTCATAAACCCAACATAGACAATTGAATCATCTAGCTCAACATTTACAATTGATACCATGCCTCTCCTGATTGTTGAAATTAACTCTCCTACATTCTTGCGCATTCACTTTTACGATGCCCCATTGTCTATGTACCGTCAAATCACTGACATATTCGTTTTCCTCTCTTCCTTAAAACCACCCACTCTGTCATCATTCCCAAGTTCGCCTCCCATTCTCTTCATCCCTAACGGCCTAGGCGGTGCAACACGTAAGTTATCCTGCATATATCACGTATCCCCTGCAAAACACGACAAGAATGTTTCAAGAAAAACCGGCATGCATCACAAGAAAATGCAAACTAGCTATATATAGGTGCCAAATCCCCAAAGTATCATCAGCAACTAGCGTAACCTAATCGCGTCCACTCCTTTCAAATGCTCAAATTATTCTTGCTTGTCCCTTTGGTTTTGGCCTCCCCATTTAAGAGGTACGATAACTCGTCTTCTAGTGGTTATGATTCTACTACAACCTCGACTGTAGTCGGCTATACTACTGTGTATTTACCTACCACCACTTTGGTTATTCCTACCAGTGCCACTAGTCAGTTATCGGTTTTGTCCTCCTACTTAAAGGAAGAGCAGATTACCACCTCCACTGTTACTTTGACTGCATACCAGACTATTACTTCTGGTAGCGCAACTTTTACAGAGCCAATCACTTACACTTCAACCGTGATCACAGGAAAAGACTCTGGAAAAAGCACCAAAAGCGTCGGGTCATGTGTTCCTAAAACCGTAACTGAAACTGCCACTGAAACTGTCACAGTTACTGCTGGAAAAGAAGATGAAACTTCTTACTCAACATTATACTTAACCTCCACCATCACCAGTTCCTTACCGGTGACCGTTCCGGTCCCTGTCGATGATGATTTGACTTCCTTCTTGACCACTTATGTGGACATCACCAAGACGGAGACCTTGACTACATCGACACCAGTTGTACCTTTATCATCTGTGTCCAACTCCACCTATTACTTCAACACCACCACTTTTTGAGTGTATAAGTTTTATTCTTCTTCAGGTTACTTTATTCGAATACATGTTTTGCAGTGAAAATCTTCTCGTCAACTCTCCATTCATATCCTCTGATCAACTCTGTCCGCTGTTTGCAACTCTGGCTCCTGGCCCAACTTTGTTATGTCATCACTTATAAATTTTGCAGCTGGTAGTACACGACCTATGAAATTTATTAAATCTGCAACCATATCTATATATGCACCAGTGTCTACTTTCCCGGCTTTCCCCTCTTCTGATGTGTCTTCGTACCTACGGACCTTTTGGACAAGTCCTTCAGTATACGTCTGCCTACTGTTTGGCTACTTCCTAGCAACTGCCTGTCTACGGCTATCTCTACTCTGCCACTATTACCTCATCTTATCTCATATTTGTAATATTCGCAAATGTACGATAACCATACCTATTACTTATATAAACAAGTGGTAAGACTTTCTAACAATCTAGACACACTAATACCTATAGGGACACTACATTTTTACAATCTACCCAGTAATATAAGTTTAGCAGGTATTAAGAGTCCTGATGGTTGGCAATGGTTGGATATAGACTTTATATTACTGAACTGTGAAGTACATCCATTGATAAAAGATATTCGATTCTTGATCCTTTATAGATATGTTATGGCAACCTATAAGACCATAAGGTTAAATGAATTCACTACTATTGCAAAAGTAAGAATATATGCTACAGCTTTCGATATGGATGGTTCTAGATACTTCAATGAATGGAGAGATACAAGACCTAGAAAGAATCAAGTAGAGAAAGGATTTAAAAATTCATGGCATCGATTAATCAATTATTTAGATTATTCTGATGATGGTTGGCATAAGTTCAATCTATCTAATATACTACTAATTCCATGTAATCAAGTTAATGGTACTATTAAATGTTTTAGTATGGATGAAAATTCGAAATTCCATATAGAAAGGTGGTATAATAATTGCAGCTTTGAATTACCTACTTCGAACCCTTATCAAACCCTTTTGGAGAAGATTCTGAATGCTTACAATAATATACGTTCACCTGATATCTCCAAATATTACAATAAATCAACTTCATCAAATAGTAATCTTCCCTCAGCGGAAGAAGTAATAGTCCGGATGGTTCATAATATGCTGGAAGGAAAAAGTACAATTCCAGGTGTCAAAACTCAACTTTACCCTTTTCAAATAAAATCCTTAAGTAAGATGTATGAGAAAGAGTCAGTACCAGAGAAATCACTTATTCCGAACTTTATCCTGCTCAAATCACCTTGTGGTAAAAAAGCTTATTATTTTGATATTATTAACACTGGATTCTTCTTGAAACCTGAATTCTTTCAACAACCAAGAGGTGGGATTTTAGCAGAAAATATGGGATTAGGTAAAACTCTCATTTGTTTAAGTTTAATCTGTTTAACTAAATGGGAAATATCCACCTTACCTGCAGATTATTTGACTGTAGTTGATCTGAATGATTACAAAGTAAGAGAGATGATATTTGACTATGAATCAAACCAATTAGTCCCCAAGGACCCAATTAAATATAATCCTATAGAGAAATTAACTGAATTATGTAAACAGCACATTGTCCAAAATTCATTACCATGGAAATATTATTCCGAAGATCTACCCCAAAATATTGTAGATCAACTAAATGATTGTCCTGGATTCTTCCGAATTCCCTTGGAGAATTCACTGTATGTTTCACCATTTAGTATAAAAAGGAGTAGGAGATCAGAAAGACTTCAATATTATGATATAGAATTACCGAAAGAAGGTAGAACTTACAGAACATTGTATTATTGCAACACCACATTGATAGTTGTACCTGATAATTTATTCCATCAATGGAATACTGAATTGAAGAAACACATTGAACCAAGTTATTTAAGTAAATTGTTCATCTCAAACCAATTTAAGAAAAAAGTTAGCTCAGATCATAGCATTTTTACCAATGAACTTGATGATGATCCCTTGAGTCTAATAAAGTATGACTTGATAATTATCTCTCATTCCATATTATCTAAACAATTTGATGAGAATGAAATAGAAACTCCATTACTTAAAATATTTTGGAAAAGACTTATTATTGATGAAGGTCACAGTATGAATTCTAAGAGTTCAAGAGCTGGTCTCTTATGCAGAGAAATGCACTCGGAAAGACGTTGGGCAGTCACTGGTACTCCAACGTCAGGTTTAACTCGACTCCATATGGATCAGGAAGAGGAAGAGAAAAAGAAGAATAAATACGTTGTTAAGAATAGTTTTAACGAAAAAGAAGACCTTGCTAAGCTTGGTAATATCATTGGAAACTTTTTGAAGATCGAACCGTTTCATTCTCAACCAAAGTTATGGCAAACTACTATGATAAGACCTTTGATATCTAACGTATACGGTTCAACAACGAGTTTATCTAATTTGCTTCAATCTATCGTGGTTAGACATTCCCTAGATGAAGTTGAAAGAGACATTAAATTGCCTCAATTACACCATGTTTCTGTTTTTTTGAAGCCTTCCTTCCATAATAAATTAGCTATTAATATTTTTACTGCAGTTTTGGCTGTTAATGCAGTATCATCTGAAAGGAAAGATATTGATTATATGTTCCATCCTGCTAACAGGCAACAATTGAGAAGGTTGATTACTAATCTACAAAGAGGTACTTTTCATTGGAGTGGTTTCAAGCAAGAGGATATAGAATCTTTAGTTCATGTCTGCAAGCTATGCCTCGAGAAGAAAGACAAATACAGTAAAGCAGATAGATTATTATTACAAAAATCAATGGATATAGCAAACCAAGCATTGAGTAACGAAAGATGGAGAACTATAGCATTATTACACGAGATGAACTATTATGTAAGTGGGCTACCAGATGTTTTCACTAAAACATTTGGAACGGGAGTACTCAAATCAACTGACAAGGGTAATGATCTTGGAATTTTTGGAGCTCCGCATATCAATTGTGTTCAAGAGTTCTTTTACAAGAATAGGTTCATGGATATGAACAATGATGAAAAGCTAATAGAGAAACTTGAAGAAGCATCCAAGCCATTCTGGAAAAATTATTGGAACGATACTACTAGAAAGAATAATCTGAAATTTAATGCAGATTTCAGTGGTGATATGGCTCAACAGAGATTGCATAATGCAATAGAGGAGGAGAAGAAAGAAAAACAAAGGAAAAGAAGGAATTCGTTTACATTATCACTGCCCAAGAAAAAGGTAGTAACACTGCCCAAAAGAGTGAAGAAGACAGATTTGGATGCTGAGCATTCTAAGGAAGAATTAAGTAGGGGTGATGAAGAAGGGCTTAAGATAACCAATGAAATCAATACCATGTATTCGTTAGCCAAGCATAATATATCTTACAATGATATTAAAAACTCGACAATTTTGGGAACAGCTTCAGCAAAGCTACTGTATTTAACCAGTCTGTTACTTGAAAACCAACAGCAAAAAATTAAATCAATTGTATTTTTTGAATTCGAGGATAGTGCTTACTATTTGACGGAGTTATTGGATGTTTTAGGAGCTAACTACATTCTATATGCCACTTTTATTAATACAGCACAGAGGGCTGCTAATTTGTCGGAGTTTACGAACTTTAATAGTGAAAAGAATGGAGGAATTACACTCATAATGGATTTAAGATTAGCAGCTCATGGATTGACTATAATATCTGCTACAAAAGTTTATTTCATCAGCCCAGTCTGGCAGAGGTCAGTTGAAGCACAAGCTATAAAAAGAGCACATAGAATTGGACAAACCAAAGAAGTTCACGTGGAGACGCTAGTTTTAGAGGATACTTTGGAAGAAGAAATTTATAGACGAAGGTCACGGAATCAGACCGAAAGAGAAGAAGGGGAAGATTCAAAGAAGAAATATGTAATAGACGATACGGGGATGCAAGAGTTCATACTCAGACATCGGTTTTTATCAATGGAAAAGGATGAGCTAGAGTATACTCCATTTAAAGCCCCAACTTCTAACCCAGAGGTGCTCATTAAACCTGAAGAGTACGATGACCCATCGGCACTCAACCAACACCAGGATTCAGTAGATAACGGTCAGAGAAACTGGAAGCTATTTACATTCAATAGAGATAATTTGGGTAAATTGAACTTACTCAAAAATCAAAAAGTTACCAGAGATTTTATGAAGGATCAGTTCATAAAGAGTATGACTAAGGAGGATATAGAGGAAGTGGAGATGAAGAAAGATGAGAAGACTAAAAAGAGGAAGAGTGTTAGATTTTAGTATGGTAATGACATTAACTATCAAAGTATCTCTATTGAACCTGTTTCAATATCCAGTGCATCTCTCATATAACCATCTAAACCTCTCTTACGATTAAAGTACCATCCAAGGAAGTAGATACTATAATTTTTTCTAGGGGATGGTAATCTACGTCAAGAACACCACCCTCATGACCATGACATTTGTTCAATATCCTTCTGGTAGTGACATCCCATATCGTAACGGACTTATCATCTGATCCAGATACAATATTGGCTCCATTATTACTGAAGCATGCCCTTATTAGTTTGTACTCATTACCAGAAGAAGGTGCTCCATCATATATATAAGGACTGGATCGTTTCGTATTCGGAGGTATTACATCTCTTGCATTGTGCGTGCTAACAGCACCTCTAACAGATCTAGACACAAGCATTGTTCCATCTAAATTGACAGAGAGGGATGTTATAGAGTCTATACTACTTGGAGTAGTCCAGCTGGGGTTTTCTAAGTATCTTATGTCGTAACAGTTTATAGTGGGGTCGATACCAGCAAAGAAAATCTTATTATCAGAAAATGTATCGATTGTAAGGACAGGAAACTTCGTAGATATCATATTGACTGCATGCTTCAGGCGAGAATCCCAAATCTTCACCAGACCACTATCATCACCACTTATTATAAGCGTTCCATTATAAGAAACTTCATTGATAATGGAGTTATTTTTATAGTTTCTGGTCTTTACACCACTGCTTAAATCCCAGATAGCTAATGTTCGATCTCCTGAAGCACTTATAAGACCATCTTCTGTCCATTGTATACTTGATACTCCACTTTTATGAGCCTGTACTTGTCCAACATTAACATCTTCATTATCATTAACGGGTAGTCTCCATACACTGATAGTTTTATCTGCACCTCCAGAGGCTATAAATTCCCCAGTGGAATTGAACTTAGCACAGTAAACTGGACCTTCATGACCCTCTAGGACAACTGCTGAGTCAGTTAACACCGAAGAGGGCTGGACTGCTAGTTTGTCGTTGGATAGCTTCTGCTTCTTGACAAGAGACATGAAGAGATGCGATGCGATAGACAGATAGAAGAACAATGCGATTTGAAGAGATGCGATAATAGTAGTGAAGAGGATCAGGAAGAGGAACAATGGCGAGGGGACAGATAAAGAGTCACGTTGGTTTAATCATCATTTAACTATGGGACGTATTCATAAGCACTGTTATATGCTTTTTTCTGCTCAGTCAACTATGAGACGCATCCATAAATACTGTTACACTCTTCTTTCTGTTCAATTAACTATGCGACATGAGTATTGCAATACGCTTCATAGATTCTGCACTGCAACACAAGACTGAGGGATTCAAGGCTCACTACACTCACCACAGTCTCTCCTCGCTTCTCACTCTTTCGAAGCTCATGCTCTGCTCATGCAACGTACTCATAAGTACTGTTGTCAATACGTTTCATATAATTCTGCTCAATCAAGATGGTGATAGTTTTCTTCACATCGGTATTCTTTGCGTGGAACCTGGAGGCTGCTTGAGTGGCTACTTCATTATACAATTCAGTATGACCAATGGTTTTCCTAGCCTTCATGATTCTAACAATACAAGCTCTAAGGTAAAGCTGTCTAGTCTCACTAATTTCTTTACTAACCTCATCCTCTTCTTGTTTCTGTTCACTCTTTAATGAACTGACAAAATTGACTTTAAGCTTTCTAGATTTGTATTCATCGACAATGGAAAAGGTAGTATCAGGTTTACTTTGATTGGCAGCACCAGGAGGTTCTTGTACAAGTAATTTATACTTGACAAAGGGAATTATTTGATTATCAAGTAAATAAGAAGGACATCCAATAACTTCTAGTAACTCATTAAAGGTGAAAGTTTTCTTATCATTAAAAGCCAAAAGAATCAACAACTGAACATTAGTAACTATGAAAGTAAATGCAGGTTTACCTTTTCTGGATAAATTTGCTTTTACTTCATTTCTACCATGATTCCATAACCATTCCAATTGTCTACCAGTATGAGAATTAGTGTATAATTGTTCAAACTTTGAGATGATTTGTTGTAACTGAGGAGGAAAATTCAATACATAATCAGATTGTTTTGCAAAAGGCCACATAGAACTTGCCAAAATAAGGGGAGTGAAATCTTTAATTGAGGATTTCATATTGATTAATTCATCTCTCATAGTCAATCTCAAATCATCTGAAGATTTCATATCAACAAACATTTTAGACATTTTATTAGTATATTCCAAAGAGTTCTCTTCTTGTAATCTCTTGATAACACTCTCCTCTAGTTCTTCAGATTTACTAGAGTTATTAATCAACCTCTTGGCTAACATTCTTCTATAGAATTCTTCAAATGCATCCTTATCTTCAACAAATTTTAAGACCATCATTAAATTATCTACGGTCATATCATAAGTATCTGATTCTTTAGAGCTTGTTTTCAAGAAAGTATCAGCATATCTTGCTAAAATATCAGGAGTTTTAGAATTAGATTTTGGATTTGGAAGTGCAATGGAATTCTTGTTAACAAAATGTCTACATGCATTATCCAAGGACTTGATGAAAATAGGATCCTTTTGAAAGGCAACGTTTACTACTTCATTAAACTTGAGGTAAACTGCAATGAGACTATGGACGTAAGTTTTAGGATTGATTGGCCCGTTGGGTTTTTTCTTAGCGGCAGCGGCAGCACCTGCAGTCGCCTCAGAGCCATCGGTCAAATTGGTGGACTCATGAGATTTCTTGATTTCCTCAATTACTCTTATGGCATGATCCTTGATGTAAACCTCTAAAGAATCAGCTAAAGGCTGCAAAGTGGAAGGTAATCTTGATAATAACTTATACATTCTTTGAATGTGATCCATTTGTTTATTCTCCAACAATTGAATGAACTGAGAGTACATTTCTTCAGCATGATCTTTAATCAAGACTTCATTCAATGTTTCGACTAAACACTTTTTAGTATGTTCTTCTAAATAGCTATTGGACCTAGAGATTTCTTCATTCAATCTTGTTTCACATTTCATCATATAATCAATCACATTATGATTACTTAAGAATTCATTACTTTCATTCTTATAATAACTATGAGTTTTTTCAATGAAATTAGTCTCAAAGTAGTTAATATAAACCACCAAATTTGGTTTCTTTAAGTCTTGAGTATCAATTCCCAAGTACACAAGAGATTTAATAGCAGAAGAAATCAAGTTAGTATCAATAATTTCATTATTCCGTTGTTTTTCGATTTGAATTAAAATTTCATCAATTAGTTGATCTGCATGTCGATTGAACATTTGTTCTTTCCATTGTAAAATACATAAGGTACTAACATCAAAAATATCTCTTCTACCATCACTTCTTTCTTTTTGAACCCAATATCTGTTCATATAATCAAATACGTTATTCATATATCCTGCTCCTATTGTGAATCTATTCCATTTTTTTACATAAAATTCTAGGAAGGTTTCATTATCGTCTTGCTTAAGGTTTCTAATGAAGTCCTTAAGGTAATTTTGAAGCTCATTATAGATCTCTGAACCCGCTAATGAGTAAGAACTGGAATTGCTTCCCAAATCAGGAATGGTACCAGTACGTGACTTGGTAGTACAATAATTATAGACTGCGGTGTAACAATTCATATA
The DNA here is from genome assembly GCA_003707025.2 of Yamadazyma scolyti. Classification (NCBI taxonomy): domain Eukaryota; kingdom Fungi; phylum Ascomycota; class Pichiomycetes; order Serinales; family Debaryomycetaceae; genus Yamadazyma; species Yamadazyma scolyti. Next base: position 161,785 of record PPMW02000007.1, read on the forward strand.
CACTTTGGAATCTACCCCTTTATCACCCAGGGAGCCTAGCATGAGGCCGAGGCTGGGGTGGAGGAACGCCCATGTTCCTGCCAAATCGCTGGCGGCTGGAAACGACATGATTTTGAGGGCGAAAAGCTTTGAGCTTCGACTTTGAGCTTCGTGCAGAGCGAGAAGCGAGTGAGAAGCGCTAGAGGGTTTTGGGGAGGCTTTGCGGAGGGCTGCGGAGCGAGAAGCCGGACTTAGGGTGGTAGGAGAAGAGCAGGGAGAAGCGGAAGCGCTAGGATGGAGAAGAGTTTAAGCGTAGGAGTGGAGAGTAGAGAGTAGAATGAAGAGAGAAAAGACAAGAGTAGAGACACAGATCACCAGTCTATCCATTACTCATTCCGTTGCCCAGACACCGACACCCGGTCGACCACTCTAACTATGCTAATTGTAAACGTCAACACCCACAAGTTCAAGATCAAAAAGAGAAACGACGCAAGTCCTCGTTGCCGTCTGCAAATCGACCCTACCGTGGGTGTAAAGCTTGGACTCGACTCGTCCCTGAGGTCACTTTTACACACCCATTCGTTTTCGAAAAGCGTGTTGAATGTAAGTGAAAGATTAGCTGACGAGAAGATGATGAATAAAAGGTCTAGCATAATAAGTTTCATTTTACCTAAAGGGTCTCTTAATCCCAAGGGTTTACCACTATACTCATCATATGCAATATAACAAACGTATACTATGGCAAAACATTGGACTACTATTGCCATAATAGTACTAGCCTGCTGTTCAATTTTACTACCATCATACCTGTGATTTGAGTAGTCGAATATGGTGCATGCCAAACCCAATGCACAAAGAGAAAAGAAGATGATGCAAATCCTTAGAAGTAAGGGAACTAAGGGATTTATAACAAAAATCCGCTTAAGGGAAGGAAGTAAATCTGCTCTTTTTTCATCAGACATCCAATAACCTGCCTTAGATCTTACCTTAGGAGTATCATTAGGTTGTTTTTCGTTTCTTTTCTTGAATATTCTGGTAAACCAACTACCGCTTTCATTTATATAAGTATCATCGTCACTTGAAGGTGATCCAAGTAATGCCGACTTTAGTCTATCTTCACCACCCCAACTACCTTCTAACGATACACTATTGAGTTGTTTCTCTTCATCGTAAGAGCGGATATCTTGGCTATATACTTGTGGTTGTTCTATAGTATGAAGGAACTTGTTCCAGTTATTATCCATTGATTTAACAAAAGGGTCTCCATCGTCTTCATGAGTGTTTGTGTTTGTATTGTTTAGTTGTTCTTTATAGTGGGCCTTGCTGAGGGTGTCCAACACATACGAGGGCACGATGTTGGGCTTGTGGCTGTACACCTTGAGTCTGGCGCTCTCAAATGGGTTGCTTACCTTTGAATAGTCCGAAGCGGCTTTGTTCTCCATGGCACAATGAGCTTCGAGAAGTGAGCTTCGAGCGTAGCAAGAAGCGAAACGTAGGGCGAGACAAGCGAAACGTAGGGCGAGAAAAGCTCGAGCGTAGCGAGAAGTAGGGCGAGAGTAGTGAGGAAGGGGACTGGGAAGTGGAAGTAGTAGTGACAGTAGTAGGACAGTGGTGAAGCTAGTAGGACAATGGTAGGACAGTGTGAAGTAGTAGAGACGGAGGCAGTGGTGAAGTAAGTGATGCAGTTACTATTGAAGCATCCTTCAGTGTTGTCATAGCTAGCCACAGAACTGCTGCACCCGGCCCTGGCCCTAGCCAGACAGACAGCGCCGTGACTGCGCAACTGAAATTTAAGTTGCAATTGCTAATTTCCAGCAATGAATATCAAGAGATTCTACTCGATCAAGCCCCATGAGTCCATCTTTGTGATATCACTCCCGATCACTACCCGCCACTCATATATTTATTGCAACCATAAGCCTATTTTATTGAACGAAGCGCATGCAAAGAAGTACCCTTTATTGACCAAGTTAGAGAACAAAGCTACTGGATTAGTTCTGAAAGGATGGAATAAAATAGCCACATCTGATAACTCAGTTAATGTGAAGGTTACGAAATTCGTTAAGGGATTGCTTGATACTATACCTTATGAAGAGAACTGTCTTCGATCATTTCCAACTAAGAATTCTATGATACGTCAAATCAATGATTCTTCTTCTTTAGTTCAAACCGAGATAGATGACTTGAAAATCCCTAAGCATGAGATTAAGCCTATCCCCTTTTATCATGCTAAGTTTCAGTCTTCAAGTAATATCATTGAGCAACTTGAATCATTCAAAGAGAATAATTATGGCAAGCATATGAAATATGCATTACTTTGTGGTATAGGAATACCAATATCATTACCATTTGCCTTAGTTCCTGTATTACCAAATATACCGGGATTTTACTTGGCCTATAGACTTTATTGTAATATAAAGGCATTAATGGGTATCAAACACTTAGAATATTTATTACTGGATAATAGTCTGCATCTTGATTTCATTACAAAGTCAATCATAGATGATATCTACTCCAAACACAATACTAAACTCGATCTACTCATAGATAGTGTCCAAGAAGAGGAAAGGCTTCTTATAACTGAGGGTATTATCGATGAAATCACCTCTACATTGGATCTTCCTCAACTTAATGAAGACTTGAGGAAGGCTTTGAGACAACAGAAAGCTCGTTTGAGCAGAAATATCAAGACAGACGACGTTGTAGAGTAGCATGTACATAGCAATATAGGAGTTTCGACAGCTGGGCGAGCGAGAGGCGATGTAGCAAAGAGCTTCGAACGGAGTGAGAAGCGATGTGCCAAGACAAGAGAGTGAAGTGACAGAAGAAGTGAGCTTTGTCCTCGAAACAGAGGGTGTAGAGGGCATAGAGAGAAAGAGTTGAGAGGGCACTAGGGTGATAAGTGACGTGCATTTAGACAGAGAGTGAAATGAGAGCTTGATGTGGAATGAAATACAGTGGAGAGCGGAGGTAATAGTGAGTGAATGGTTAGTTGGAGGGATAGTGCCCGGTCGATTAGTTGCGTTGACCCCTGGTAAGTGACTTGCTTATAGACCCAGGATCTACACTGAAAGTCCAGATGTCCAGGATTCACTATTGACTCTGCGCTCTGCTCTTGTTCCTCTCCATTCGAGAATTTAACCTCCCTTAAGAGACCCTATTCCATGTTGAATTCACTGTGCTACATTATTTGCAGCCACTCTCTGCCTACTGGGTCTATATGCAGGTCATTCACATGAGGCCATAAACGACAGTAACAAAACCATACAAATACTATCAGTCAATGGCAAGTAACTGACAAGTCACTATTCTTCTCTTTTGACTTCCCGTCTCACTCTCTGGTCAATTACATACTATATCGCTTCTCACTCAGTTGGAAGCTCAGGGCATATCCCTAAACAGTCACGCACACAAATTATTTCTATCGTGCACAGACCACATCTTTACGCTACAAAAAAAATGTGACGGCCGCTGGAAATTTTCTTCCACAGACATTTTTCAACATGAGAAATAAATGGAGAAAGAAGAGAGTAAGAAGATTGAAAAGAAAGAGACGGAAGGTAAGAGCTAGATCTAAGTAAATGGACAATTGATTAAAGGAAGAAATTGAAATGAATCCTATTTGAAGTTCTGTTGATTCTGATTTTCCTAGGTTTACTTGAACCAGCTAGCTCGTTAATAAGTCCAATATATAAATACAAAAAGAGATTCGTAGTTTTGTGGATTGTCAGTGTTGTAACAGGTGTGCATCGTTGTAGCATCGGCGGTCTTGTGAGGTGTACCATTGCATTGGCGTTCTTCCTCTGTGGTTGTGGTTTCTTCACTGACTTCCATTCGTGACCTCTCCAGTCACTTGCTCTGAAATTTTCCTTTCACATTTTTGCCATATGTCTACACAGACATTGGTACACATATTTGTACTCTGTCCCTTCGTTGTTCTCTTAGCTCCCTTTCTTTCAAGGGCTTCGTTCTACTCTCCTTCGTCGTTCTCTCTACTCTTCCGCATTGGGAAGTCTCAGTTTTGCAATGGTTGCAAAAAGAGTAGTTCTGGAGCAGACTCCCAGTGCACCCGTAATAGACGATGAAAACTATTCATTCGATACCAGTCCACCCATATATGTTAGAAGACCCAACAAAGCCTATTCGTCTCATGAAATTCCGTTGGTTTCTCCTAGTAAACTAATTGAGATCAATGTGCCACAACCACAAAGTTTATCACCAGAAGAAGTCTTCGATCCCAGTAGCCTGGAAGAATCTATCCCCTTGGTCCATATTAGATCCAATGGAAAATTGGATAGCGGATTCCCTGGTACTATTGCTAACTCAGGAAGCTCCTTTGATGTGGAGTCTATGTCATTGTCCACTTACAGCCCCACCCAAATGGCCAGTCCTTTTTTTCAACAAGGATACAGGGTGAGAGAACCAAACTCTCCAATGACTCAGGCAATAGGGGTGAGGTCTACGCTACTTTCAGATCACAACTTGTTTCAAGGTGATACCTTTGAAGACTTCATGGAAGAAAGACTAATGAGATTCAGACCTGGAGAATCACAGCACAACATGGAGACTGTACTCAGTGGAAACCATCCATTTGCATTTACGGAAGATCCACCTAAACAAAATTTCAACCCTATGAGTTGGTTTAAGAGAAGAGAAGAAGAAATCGATATTACTGAACAGAGAGAACTAAATCATAGTCAAAGTTCTAACTCAATATTAGCAATTAATGCCTTGACTGGTGATACTCCCCACGCAACTCCATTTGTTCAAGACGAATTGGCAGGCTTGATGGATGGTTCTAGTAATTTCATCACTTCTTGTTTCTTTTGCAAATTATAGTCTGGCAATATACTCACTGTAAAACTCTACTACTTCGTCTCTAAAGAAGATTCTGCCATCCGTGACTTAAGTGAGTTATCTAACTAACTCAGAAGTTTCTGACAGACGAAGATACTTCAACCTTGATAACGCAGAGGGTAGCTGTACCATATTCTATAAACGAAAACATATATTAACTACTCAGAGGCCTCGGCGAACCTCTCAGAAATTTTGGTCAACAATTCGCCGTAGTGTTGGGCACCTTTCTCAGCACCATCAGCAGGCTCGAAGAACTTGGCAGATGAGACTGCATGCTTGATGTCACTGGTGGCTTCAGCCAATTTGGACCATTGGGCACCATTGGCGACCGACTTCTGGGCCTCATCGTGGTACGACATGAACGCTCTCATCATGTCATAAGTCTTCCAAATAGGACAGAATTGATCATAGGTGGAGTAACCGTTTTGTTGCAAAAAGTCTTCTTTAACCAAAGTAGCGACATCCAACGTAATCTTGTCGGAGTCAGACAATGCAGATTTACCAACTAATTGAACAACTTGTTCCAATTCTTCGGCATTAGACAAAATTTCCTTGATTCTATCTCTTAATACAGCGAATTCTGGGTACTTTTCATCGTAGTATTTGTTCAAAACACCAGTATACTTGGAGTAAGAAATACCAGTATTAATAGATGGGAAATGCTTTCTTTGAGCCAATTTCTTGTCCAAACCCCAGAACACTTGGGTAATACCTAAAGTAGAAGTGGTAACAGGATCAGACAAATCACCACCAGCTGGGGAGACAGCAGCAACAATAGAAACCGATCCAATTCTATCAGGAGAACCTAAGGCAACGGCTTTACCAGCTCTTTCATAGAAAGATGCTAATTTAGAACCTAAATAAGCTGGGAAACCTTGATCAGCAGGCATTTCACCCAATCTACCGGAGATTTCTCTCAAAGCTTCGGCCCAACGAGAAGAAGAGTCAGCAATCATAGAAACATCTTTACCTTGATCTCTGAAATATTCAGCCAAAGTAATACCAGTGTAAATAGAGGCCTCTCTAGCAGCAACAGGCATATTAGAAGTATTTGCAACCAAAGAAGTTCTCTTCATGATAGGTTCTTTTCTTCCACTTACTTCAGTGTATAATTCTGGGAACTCCATCAAGACTTCGGCCATTTCATTTCCTCTTTCACCACATCCAACATAGACAATAACGTCAGAGTTAGAAAATTTAGATAAGGATTGGGAGATAACCGTCTTACCACATCCGAAAGCACCAGGAATACAAGTAGTACCACCTTGAACACATGGGAATAAAGAATCTAACACTCTTTGACCGGTAAGTAAAGGATAATCAGCAGCCAACTTTTCAGCTACTGGTCTGGGGACTCTGACAGGCCAAGTGTGCATCATAGAATAAGACAGTTTCTTACCGTTGAATTCAAGCTCTAATAAAGGTTCATCGACCTTATAAGAGCCAGCAGGGGCAAGAGAAACAACGGTACCTTTAGCTCTTGGAGGAACTAAGATTGGGTGATTATCCAATAAGGAGTTTTCAAAGACAGAACCAAAGATATCACCACCAGTAACATGATCACCCACCTTCAAATTAGCAGGCTTGAAGTCGTAATCAACGGTTCTAGAAAGAGAAGGAGCATCAATACCTCTTGGGATATAGATAGATTGAGAAATGTCCTTAATAGCTTTTAAAGGTCTTTGAATACCATCATAGATGGTTTCGACTAAACCTGGACCTAATTCAACAGATAAAGGTTTACCGGTTCTTAAAACAGGATCACCAACAGTTACACCAGCAGTTTCTTCGTAAACTTGAATCGTAGCCTTGTCACCATTGATTCTAATGACTTCACCGACCAAATTATCATGTCCAACTTTGACTAATTCGTACATGGCACAACCGATCATATTCTCGGCCACAATAACAGGACCGGAGACCGAGAAGACAGCCCCATACTGGGACTCTTCAGCATCTTCAAGACTGAGACGTTTAATCTCTTTACGTGCGTTTTCTAATGCACCAGCCTATAGGTTAGTATCGTTTAGGGGTGAACGTCATCTCATTGGCTAGCCAGAAAATGTCCGCTTTTTTGGGTGATGTTCTTCAATTACCCAACTCGAGCTTGATGGTGCAGCAACGAGCCTTGAGAGGGCTTGGATGGCGGCTTTGGATACACATACCATTTTAGTATCGATTAATTAGTTATCTTTTTGGACGTCGCGATGAAATTATGGAGTTACCCGTAGTAGAAGGCGCTTCGAATGGAGTGAGAAGCGAGAGCAAGATATGTGAGCAAGAGTGAGCTACGAACGGAGTGAGCTTCGAACGGAGTGAGAAGCGACTTGGAGCAAGATACATGAGTAAGAGTAGAGCTTCGAATCAAGTGAGAAGAGACTTGGAGCAAGATGTGTGAGTAATAATTGAGTAAGAGTGAATAAGAGAACAAGAGTTGAGTAGAGTAGAGAGAGAAGAGTAGAGAGAGAAGAGTAGAGAGAAGAGTAGAGAGTGAAGAGTAGAGAGAGAAGAGTAGAGAGAAAAGAGTAGAGAGAGAAGAGTAGAGAGAGAAGAGTAGTGAGTGGAGAGTTGTGAGTGAAGAGAAGAGAGAGAAGAATGGAGAGAGAAGAGTAGAGAGAGAAGAGAATAGTAGAGAGTGAAGTGAAGAGTACAACCACAGACATACATTCACAACTTCAGGAGCTTGCGGGCACGGTCTAGCGCAATATCACACATGGCATTGAAGGCCTCCACTCTTTCCTTCACGATATCACCTCTGGCTATGCGTTCCTTCATGTTCTGCATCACAACTTCCCTGCTTCTACCATTGACAAACACAACGTAACGCAACCCTGGAAATGCTTCTTCATACTGTCTATTTAAGTCAGCTAGCTTGCGAGCCTCTTCCTCTGAACCTTCCAAGGACTTCTGCTCATTTGAGGAGTGATCACTCAATTTCTTCGTAGCACCCAATCTAGGATGCGCCGCTATGATCTGGGAGATTTCCGGCCTTATTGGTTGACTTTTCTCGGATTCTGAAAGGTATTGGAGCAACTCTGCTCTCGCAGTCTCTATGAGCTCTTTATAGCTGGAAAACTTATGCAGTTTATGGAAAAGCTTCTCGATAAGAAGAGTAGTAAGTGTAGGACACGGCTCAAAGAGATTGTCTAATACCTCTGCTTGCTGTCTCCCACTGAGTTCTTCTAGTGTCTGTACTGGTGGTAATTCGAACATACCAATGCGGTAGATTCCGAATCAAGTTAATATGTATGGTCGTGTACAAGAGAAAAGATAAGATTAATAGTAATAGAAGAAAGACAAAGAGGGGAGGTAAAGAGGAACATAAACGGTAACGATCTGTACAGGGAAGTTGTGGAGTATCAATAACTTAAAATGTTTGAAAGAATGAATATTTGTAGGGCTTAATGTGTCAGAAGGAATATGAAGGAATTTAACGGATTTAGGCATTTGAAGGAGATGAGGTATGGGGCTCTGAGGAATTAGAAGGAATTAAATGTAGATATTATTGGGTCTGAGGAAATAGAAGGAATTAAACGTAGATATTATTGGGTCCATGGAATTAGAAGGAATTAAATGTAATAGTTTTGGGTCTAAGGAATTTAAAGGATATACCAACATTAAAGGTATTACACTCTAGAGGTATTGGAAAGGATATATCAAGAGAATTATCACCACTAAGACACCAAAACTACACTAAAGAAGTTCAACTCCCAAAAGTATTTCTCTACTATTACACTTTCAGGCAAATCAGCCTCATTTTCGTACTTCATACCTAATTATCGCCATGGATGTGGCTGTTTGAGTTATCATCGTGGATGTACCAATTACGGCAAACTATAAAACGAACAAAAGATGCCCCATTATTAGTAATAAATAATATGTCAAAAGTACTTGTAACGGGAGCCAATGGGTTTATTGCACAACACTTAGTTCTTAAGTTGATTAAGAAAGGATATGAAGTAGTAGGAACTGTTAGAAGCGATAGTAAAGGAGAAATTCTTAAGCTGCGTTTCCCACAAAGGTTCCAATATGAAGTAGTAGCTGATATTACTGGAGATGATCTAGAGAAAGCTATACAAAAGCACTCTGATATCAAGGGTGTTTTCCACACGGCTTCACCGGTGGTATTTTCAGCTACAGACTATGAAAAGGAAGTGGTACTTCCGGCATTGGAGGGAACTAAAAAAGTGTTGCAAACTGTCAAAAACTTTGCCCCTCACGTCAAAAGATTGATCTACACTTCTTCTTTTGCAGCCATTTCTTCAGCTGAACATACTAAGGATACTGTGATTACTGAAGATACCTGGAATCAAACACCCAGAGAGGTTCAGGATGGCAGATCAGCCTACCGTATTTCTAAGACTTATGCAGAGAAGGCAGTTTGGGAGTTTTTGAAGACAGAGAAGCCCCAATTTGACGTCAATACTGTTAACCCAGTATTTGTTCTTGGACCACAGGTCTCAGATGACGACATTAAGGATACCTTGAATCTTTCTGCTGAGAAAGTCAATAGTCTTTTGAAGTTGAAGCCCAATGAACCACTTCCAGACTTTATAGCCGGTTATATTGACGTGAGAGATGTTGCTGATGCACATATCTATGCGTTCGAGACAGAGATCACTGGATTCAGGTTCTTATTATCTGAACGAAGAGTTTCATCACAATTGATTTTGGACATTATCAATAAGAACTTTCCTCAGCTTGGACTTCCAGAAGGGGAGAAAGGGATCAAAGACGAGTTTGAAGATTTGCCAAAAATTGACAACAGCCGTACCAGAGCACTTTTAGGGGACTTCATACCTTTGGAGACTGCAGTCGTCGATGCAGTTAACCAAATATTGAAGGTGAGAGGGAAGAGCAATATCTAGAAGACGACCTATATACTTAATACATATGAACCAGAGAGAGCAGGTTCGATGGAGAGAGAGCAGGTTCGAGGGAGGTAGAGGCGACAGGGGTCCCGAGACCCGCTTAGAAACTTAAATAAAAGATATGCATTTCTAGATACTCATATCTAAGTAGACCCACTACGCTACACTGCATGGGCCGTCTATATGCCTATGTAAAGTGTTGGATCTCACGCAATCTCTTGGCTTCCTTCTGGGAAGATGATAATCCCTCTTGTGCAATCAATGGATGTCTCCAGTGCTTGACATATGTGAATAAGACATCAGCCAATCTGGTAGTGTCTTCGATGCCCAAATCCTTGAACGTCAATGCGTTAGGATCAATGACCTGGTTAATAACGTGTCTTTGAACTTGGTCAGAGTTGGTCTGTTTCCAGTAGAGAACTTGCTTGAGATCAGCAGCAAGCTTAGCAATTGGTAATGGGATTTGGTAGTCGGCAAACTTGTAGGATACAGGTCCAACTTGGGAGAAATCTTGAGTGATACCATGGATCATTTCTCTGATTTCTCTATAAGTTAATTTTTCTGGGCCGTACAATTCATAAGTCTTTCCAACGGTGGAATCATCATAGCCTATCTTTTCTAAAGCTCTGGCAACATCAAGAACATGTACAGGGTAGATTTCCTTGGCATTTCTATTAGGAGTCCACATCTTAAGCTTAGGACCCAAATAGTTGAGTAAATTGTCCTCACGTCCGAACATTTGACTTGGTCTGACTATGGTAGAATCTGGTAAGATATCACGGACCACCTGTTCTCCTACACCTTTTGTAGCATAGAAAATCGACTTAGAATTTGGATTAGCATTATAAGAAGAAACGTGAATAAATCTTGGATTTCCTGCCTCTTTAACGGCTTCTGCTATTCTACGAGTGACTTCGATATTGACGTCAGCCATGGTGAATCTTCTGGTTGGGGCATCACTACCAACACAGTTGAAAACAATATCAGAATGAGCAACAGATTCCTGGATTGATTTGATATTACGAGGATCCCACTCAACAAAATTGACCACTCCCAAGTCTCCAGTGACTTTGAGAAACCGCTTTTTCATCTCGTTACGGAATGGTACCATGGTTACGGTACCATGTCTTGCTAACTTACTAGTCAAGTAACGACCCAAGAATCCAGACGCACCAAACACTGTGGCGACATATCCGGTTCTAGAAGAACGACCACCTGGCCCAACACCAATGTTGATCTTCCCGTTTCTGGTGATGTTGATATCTTGCTCCAACACCGACGTATAGATGCTTCTGACCCCTGCAGGCCCTCTTCTCGCTGCTATCATTATGGAAGAAATTGTAATTCGCGGCCTTCTGGTTGGTGGAGGTTATTGGCGGGGCACGACCAAGGGAGAGCTTCGAGGAGTGAGAAGCGAGTGGGCAGCCAGAGAGAGCTTCGAACTGAGAGGAGAGAGGAGGAGCGTCGAACAGGGGGTTCTTAACGGAGTGGGAAGAGGCGGACTAGAGGAGCAACCAGAGAATTTGGAGTAAGAAAGGTAGGGCGGTGGAGAAAGGATAGTAGTAGAGAAAGTGAAATGGGGAAAATTTTGCAGCCATGAGAGCTTCTAACGGAGTGAGACGAGTGGACAAGACCAGCGGTGACTAGGGAGTAGAAGCAGCGAGTAGAAGCAGCGAGTGTATAGATAGTAGTGGGTGTGTAATGAGTAAGGATAAAGTAAGGTGTAATAATCACGGTAATGTAATGTGACTGTAATGTAATGTGACTGTAATGTAATGTGACTGTAATGTAATGTGACTGTAATGTAATGTGACTGTAATGTAATGTGACTGTAATGTAATGTGACTGTAATGTAATGTGACTGTAATGTAATGTGACTGTAATGTAATGTGACTGCAATGTAATGTTACTGCAATGTAATGTCACTGTAATGTTCTGTCTGCTCTGCTTCCTTTACCTACTCGCTTCTGTCTGCTCTGCTCTGCTACTCGCTTCTCTGCTCTGCTCACTCGCTTCTCACTCCGTTCGAAGCTCACTCTGTGAGAAGGAGAGACCATGGTTTATAGAGGAAAGGAGAGGCAAGACCAGGCAAGAGAATAAAAACACTCCTGAAGGGAGTACATGGGTCTTTTCGTCGCTACGGGAATGCAGATTTGAGCTAGACACTGGAGTGATGGACAGGCATTGACAGACTGCACCACTCATCTACACTCGCTTCTCACTCCATTCGAAGCTACTTCGAAGCTCGTTCGTTATATTCCTACAAAAAGTAGTCCGGGGTCTTCCTGGTGACGGTAGGCTCACCGGGACGCACCGAGGGGTCGTACTGCAAGAACTGGCGGTTGTGCATCTCGTCCACTTCCATTATGGCCGCCTGGTTACCACACCTGTAGCAGTAGTTGGGTGCCGAGAAGATGGTGACCACGGCATCCTGGTGCCACCACGAGTAGCCCTCCATCACCAACTGATGCGCCCGCGCAATGAGGCTCAAGTCATTGGTGTGGTTGAACTGTTCGGAAATGTCTTGGCCAAATGTAAACCCGGCTCCTCTAGGGGAAATACCCCATCCACCACGATCATCGGGGTCTGACCATAAAAGATCACACATTGGACCTTCGTGAGGCACCTCCTGGATGCGGTTAAGTTCACGGACTTGGTCAATGGTCTCGATCATAGGCGAAAGCCCACCATGGAGACAGAATATCTTGTTGTCCACCAAGGCGGTGATGGGGAAATAGTCAAAGAGATCCGTGAATAGTTTCCACACGTTGGCACTGCCATATTTACGAAGACATTCATCATAAAATCCATACACCTGTGTGATCTGTCTAGATTCATGGTTACCTCTAAGAATGGTGATTCTGTTAGGATACCTAACCTTCATGCAAACAAGGAAAGACACTGTTTCCACAGAATAATAGCCTCTGTCGACATAGTCTCCCATAAACAAATAATTGGTGTCTGGACAAGGTCCACCGATTTTAAAGAGTTCCATCAAATCATGGAACTGTCCATGAACATCTCCACAGATCGTTACCGGTACAGCAACTGGCTGGACGTTCTCTTCAAACTGCAACACGTCGATTGCCATATCGCAAAGACGCTTGACGTCCAGTTCTGCCAAAGGCTCACAGGCCGATAATTTTTCAATCCATTGGTCTAGTTGGTTAATGCTGGGTCCCGTTAAGACGACGGGCCGTTTCTTCTCGTATTGCTCCACATCCTCCATGGGCACATCGTTGTCCATATCCATGTTTCAGTGGCGATTGTCGACGAGCGCGAGCTCGAGCTCGAGCTTCGAGCTTCGAGCTTCGAACGAAGTGAGAAGCGAGAGAGGAGCGAGGAAAGAAGAGGAGCGATGTAGTAAGAGAAGAGGAGCGAAGAAAGCTTTGCGTGAAGGAGCGATGTAGTAAGAGAAGAGGGGCGAAGAGAGCTTTGCGTGAGAGAAGCGAGAAGAGAAGAGGAGCGATGTAGTTTAAGGCATTGGAGAGAGAAGTGAAGAATTGAAGAAAAAGTAGAAGAGAGAAGAGTAGAAAGTATTGGGGAGAGTAGAGAGTAGAGAAGAGAGTAGAGAAGAGAGAAGAGAGGAGAGAAGAGAAGAGAGGGGAAAGAAGAGCGTATAGAAGAGTCGAAGAGAGAGAATGGCTGCAAATAAGAGCGGAGACGAGAAAACAGCAGAAGGAGACAGAAGATCAAACAAATGAAAATGGAGGGGGGATGGTCGTAGTGAGTGGTGACTAGGTGACATATTTTGGCACTTTTGTTACTGTCGTCAATGGCCTAGTAAATGACCTGCATATAGGCAGATCATCGGACGATATAGTGGACTGGGAGACTAGACAGAGTAGAGAGTAAGTGGAGAGAGTAAGTGGAGAGAGTAAGTGGAGAGAGTAAGTGGAGAGAGCTAAGAGTATGAGTGAAGAGTATGAGTGAAGAGTATGAGTGAAGAGTATGAGTGAAGAGTAAGTGAAGAGTAAGTGAAGAGCAGCGAGCACACTATATACATTAGACATCTTCTCTCGCTATAGTCTCAGGTTCAGTCCCTGTATCAGGCTCCGTCTCCTCTGTCTCAGCCTTCTCAGCCTTCTCGGGATCAGCTGTCTTCTTTCTTTCCTTGAGTGCATCCACTATGGCGAAGGTGACTGCAAAAAGAACACCAAAGCCAGCAAGACCCATACCCATACGGAGACTGTTTCTTATGCCCAACTCAGATTTAGCAAAGCCAGGCTCCATACCTTTAGTAGTGTAATATTCCACTGTACCAGCAAATCCGAGTCCAATGGAGATGGAGTAATTAACAAACGTGGACACAAGGGAAGCAGATATACCTTGTTGATGCTTGGGAAACGTCTGGGATAAAATAATGGTAGCAGCAGGAAAGCTCAAGTCCATTCCAAATGGACCTAGAATATATGAAAAGAAATTCTGTTTCCAGTAGATCTGATTAACTGGTCTGGTCCCTGAGAGAATATTAGCACATAAAAATCCTAACAATGCCAATACCATGATAAAAGAAACCTTAATCTTTCTTACTAGAATGCTTGCAATACCAGCAGCTACAAACCCCATGATAAGACATGGCATGAATCTACATGCCACTAAAACTAAACTTTGTTTGTTATCAAGCTCAACTAAAAATCTAGCGGTATAAAAGAGCCAAACGCCAAAACTTGACCAACCAGCAAAAATACATCCTAACACAAACCCAGTATTTCCTTGCATTACTTCTGGGGGTACTAAGGGATACTTGACTTTTCGTTCAACGTAAAAGAAAAGCCCTATTAGAAGAAATCCTACTATGAAAAGAACATATACATAAGGCTTTTCCCAGCCTACATTAGGACCCTGGTTGAATGCAAAGTTAATAAGGATAAGTCCAGAAACACCAATGGCAGATCCCAAGTAATCAAATCCCTCATCATCATTGGAATGGTTAATGATATTTGACGGTATAATGAAGTAAGAAGCAACTGCGATAACAAAAGTTACAATGCCCATAATATAGAAAGTCCAAGGCCACCATGCACGAATAGTAATTAATGTACCAAATAGCGAACCTATAACAAATCCACCTGGTGCAACAGCTCCAAAAAGACTAAATAGAAGAATTCGTTTAGTCCCCATAGGATAATAATGCCCTATAATTGCCATAGCATTTGGAAAGGCAATTGAAAACCCTAAGCCTTGAATGCCTCTCATAACATCCATGAATACGGCAGATCCAGTGTAAACCGTCAACCCACCAACAATGTTACCTACACATATAATTAGATATGCTAGAATGAAAAGCTTCTTATATCCAATTAGGTCACCAATACGACCAGCAACAAGAATAAAAGTTCCCACCATAAGGGAAAATCCTGCTGCAAACCACGACTGCTCACCAGCATTATCTACAACCCCCAATGACTTGGCTATAACCCCATTGGTGATAACGGTTTGACCTAGTGCTGCTTGAGTAAGAATCTGGGTCAGTACTATGAGAAAGATGAACACGATTTCTCGTACTAAACTGATTTGTTCGTGGGAAGGAGACGGGATGATCTCCACCATATTGTCTTGAGGACTGTCATCACTGGACATCAACACTTATAGATATAATTGGGTGGTGGTGGATATTAGTGAGTTTTAGTAATGTCAGCCTCATCGCGGATCCGATTAAAGTTTCCCGAGGCGGTCCGAGCTGAGCTAGCTTCAGACGGAGTGAGAAGCGAGTAGAGAAGAGAGCAGAGAGAAGGGACGGAAGAGAGAATGGTCTAGAGAAGAGATACTAGAGAAGATAGAATGGTCTAGAGAAGAGAGACTGGAGAAGAAAATCAAGGACTTGAGAATTGTACTCTTCATATGTACAGATATGATGTACTGGTGTATGTACTCATGACATGTACTGCAGATCTCAGCTACCTCTGTACAGGAAAATCGGATAATTGTAATTGTCTCCGACAAAGGGGATAAGACCCAGCAGAAGTATCCGGGTTGGCCGCGATAAATGCAGTAGCAGTAGACGCAGTATCAGTTGGGGAGAGACAGCAGTAGAGACAGGACCGCAACGGTGGAAACAGGAACGTAAATAAAAACAGTAACAACAGAAAACAGTAACAACAGTAAAAACAGTAACATCAGTAACAACAGTAACAACAGTAACAACAGTAACAACAGTAACAACAGTAACAACAGTAACAACAGTAACATCAGTAACAACAGTATCAGTGCACAGATGTAGTAGAGACTAACCACTAACAGTAATCTCAGGATAGTAGAAACGATCACGAATCACAGATCACTTTGACAAATTGTGGCACATCACTCAATTTGGGAAATATTTTCAGTGTGGCTGCAAGCCATATATAAATTCTCTACAACGCCTAACGACAACCAATTCTCATGGCACAGGCTAAAACTTATAAGTTTGGGGTAGACCAAGACGGGTTTGCTACTTTAAGCGACGAAGATGTTAAAAAGTTCACACATAAGGAATTCACTCCTACTTGGGATCCTAATAAGAAGTTCCCACCATTGAAGTTCTTCAAACATATTGATAGAGCAACATATGCTGACCCTGAATACAAATCCTTATTACCACCAGGTGGTGACTATAAACTCGCCAATGTTACTCCCAAGTTAGGAACTGAGATTCATGGAGTTCAACTTTCCCAATTGGATGATAAGGGAAAAGATGAATTGGCACTTTTGGCTGCAAAAAGAGGACTTTTGATTTTTAGAGATCAAGACTTTGCTGAATATGGACCAGAATTTGCAGTTAAGTATGGTAAATATTATGGTCCTTTACATGTTCATCCAACTTCTGGCTCTCCTAAAACTGCCCCAGAATTACACGTTGTCTATAAGAATAATAAAATTCAACATGCAGGTGTTAGTCTTGATGAGAATACTAATACAGTTGTTTGGCATAGTGATGTTTCTTATGAGCTACAACCTACTGGTCTTACCTTCTTCACTGTTTTGCAAGGTCCAGATGGTGGTGGTGATACTATCTTTACCGATACTGTCGAAGCTTATAACAGATTATCTCCCGAATTTAAAAAACGCTTGGAAGGCTTATATGTTGAACATTCTGCCGTTGAACAAGCTGCTAGCTCCCAGAAATTGGGACGTGATATAAAAAGAGCCCCAGTCAAGAATATCCATCCATTGGTTAGACTCCATCCTGTTACAGGTGACAAGATTCTCTATGTGAACCCTGGATTCTCTCGTAGAATTGTTGGTTTGAAAAAACAAGAGAGTGATGCTTTACTTCAATTCTTATTTCATCATATTGCTAGTGGTCATGATTTCCAGGCTAGAGCTAACTGGCAACCGGGAACTGTGGTTGTTTGGGACAACCGTAGGCTTGTACATACTGCAATTACAGATTGGGACCCAAATGATGACATTGTCAGACTTGCTGTTAGAATTAGTCCCCAAGCTGAAAGACCGATTGCTGATCTTAAGGACCTTAACAAGGAGGATGAAAACCGTCTTGCTGACGATTAGATCCAAAGCTTTGTAGTTTACGTCGAAATGTATTGAGTTTCTGTAAGTCAGCAGGCTAGTTCTCTCTGTAACTACTTAATATTGTAACGACTATGTTGTAATTACTATTATATTGTAACTACTATGTTATTGCAACTACTATGTTATTATTCTAACTACTAAGTTCTTGCATTGTTAAGATCACATCTTTCACAGTTAGGTCATAGGCCAAAGGTCATAGGATGGACTGCATGTAGGATATAAGAGTTCAACTCCCACGTTTATAGAGGTTTGCAACATATAAATGATCTTAGCTAAAAGTATACTTTACAAGCCTTTTTTAATTTTTTTTTTGACAGCATTCACTCACAGGCTACGAGCTACACGAATATACAATACCAAATCCCCCTAGTCAGCTATCATACTACCAGAACAACTATCACATCTCAGTATCTCTAGATAAACGTTGTGCAGCTAAAATGCCAAGAGGTTGCAAAAATTTCTTAGCTTGTCCGAAATAGGAAAGAGTTTGCAGTTAGTCAAAAAACTAATCCACGTTGTCATAGGCTTGTGGGTATATAAGATGGACCAGAATATCGCTGAAGATAACAATGATGTTTAAACAATGCTACTTTATATTCCTCGTATTGACATTCTTCAGTGTCATTAACGGGTCACCTATTGACTTCTCTAAGGAGCACAAGAAAAACATAATCTTTATGATTCCTGATGGTTTATCACCAACCGGTATGTCTTTGGCTAGGCTGTTCAAGATTTTAAGAGATGGTTTAAACGATAGTATTGTTCTTAATTTGGATAATGATATTATTGGCACTATTAGAACTCACAGTGCATCAAATTTAGTTACCGATTCTGCTGCTGCTGGATCTGCATATGCTACTGGTCATAAGACTTATAATGGTGCAATTTCTGTCAATACTGATAAAAAACCTCTTGGTACCATTGCAGAAGCACTCAAAGCTTTGGGGTATAAGACAGGCTTAGTTGGAACTACTAAAAGTACTGATGCTACTTATTCTGCCTTTGCATCTCATGTTGATGATAGGGAAAAGGAGAATGAAATAGCTGTTCAATACTTTGATTCACCAACGGGATATCAAGTCCTTGATTTGCTTATGGGAGGAGGGAGATGTCACTACATTCCCCAAAGTAACGAAGATAGTTGTAGAGAAGATGATATTGATTTAGTTAGTAAGGCAAAAGAGAGTGGTTGGGGTTATATTGAAGATAGAGATGGGCTTTTAACAGCAAAGAATGCTTCGTTACCATTCTTGGCTCTCTTTGCTAATGAAAAAATGCCTTTTGCCATTGATAGTGATACTGAAAAGTATCCTACATTATCTGAACAAACAAAATTTGCATTAGATATTTTATCCAAGGAAACAAAGAGCTCCGAACAGGGATTCTTTGTAATGATTGAAGGGTCCCGAGTAGACCATACCTCCCATAACAATGACCCAGCTGCTTTAGCAAGAGAAATCCTTGACTTTGATGATGCATGGGCTACAGCTAAGAATTTTGTTGATACCACAAATACTGACACATTGTTAATTTCAGTCGCTGACCATGAGACAGGTGGTATAGCTTTGGCTATAGATGATATCTATGATTGGTACCCTGAAGTATTGCTTAACAAAACCGTATCTTCTGAAGCCTTCGTAGATGAAGTACAAAAAATTTTAGATGAAGGAGCTGACAACTCTACCATTTCAGACTTCATCAAGGACTGGGTGTTAACCAAGTTAGCTGTTGATGATCTCCAGGAAGATGAGCTTTCAAAGATCTTAGCTGAAGTTGTTGCTGAAGATGGGGAGCCTATTCTTGCTATTAGTAAAGTCACCTCTGAAAGAGCTCATATTCGTTATTCTACTGCTGGTCATACGGCAGCATGGGTGAACCTCTATGCATACACTAACTCCAAGTTCTTTGATAAGCAAATTAAGCAATCAGGAGAAATGGAAGGCCTCTTAGGAAGTCATGATAATACCGAGATCGCCAGACTTTTAGCCAAGTGGACGGGTGCAGATATCGATAGTGTCACAGAAAGATTGAATAATTAATGTAATTGTATATATTGTCCGATAGACTTCCTCTCACCCTCTCTTCAATGCAGCAAAACGAGCCTTTAATGCATCTAATTCGTCCAAAGGTTTCTCTTTCACCTCTGTCTTCGAGTCATCCTTAACTTCTTCTACGTCTTCTTCATCTTCACTGACAATGTAATCTTTAAGACCGGAATAAGGTGCTTTATAAGTACGGGCTACCTCACATAAATACATATTGACCAATTCATCAGCTGGAGGAGGAACTTTGCATCTTTTGACTATCTTCTCAGGGACATGTCCTTCTTCATTATCAATGGCCTTCTTAGCAAATTCCGGGCCAAACTTATGAACTAAAATCTCTCTTATCTGAGTGATCTCTTTGAGTTCAGTATGAGGAGCAGAGTAGATAATTGACTGAACACACTCTAATAAACTTTCATCACAGATGGGTTGATCGGTAATCAAAGATATCCTTGCAAGAAGGAGTTCACAATATAGCTCTAGGAACTCAAGAAGTTCAATATAAATATCATCTCTAATTATGTTCTCGACCCTTATCTTGGCACTAGATTCCTTTCCCTGGTTAAGGAGGTCAGCTAATTGTCTTCTTTGGACTTTGGTTAAGGCGGACTTCTTCTCCTGGACAAACTGAAGACGGCTGATAGCCATCTTTAGCAGAGTTTTGAGTCTGCTGGCGTTGAACGGTGCAGACATGCTGAGAAAAGAGCGAGAAGCTGGAACGAGTGTACGAAGAAAGTGTGTGAACAGAGTGTATGGAGAGAAAAGAGAGTAGAGACAAGAGAGACAAGAGAGACAAGAGAGACGAGAGTAGAACCAGTAGAACGAGTAGAGACAACGATAGAGACGAGAGGAGACAGTTCTGAAACGTTCATTAGTCGTTAGTCAAGCACGGTGGTGTGCTTATGCGGCGGCGAGCCCCGAACCAACACGTCCTCCTCATCCTCGTCAAAGGCGACGCCTGCGTTGGCATTGTCGTTACTCTTAACAATCCTCTTAAGCGTACAGCAGTTGATTTCCCGAATCCATTCATCATTAAGAATCTCATCAAGAGTGGCTCTCCTAGCAGGATCTATTTGAAGCATTCTGGAGATAATAGGCCTAGATGCATGTGGTAATAACCTCATCAATCTATACGGACCGTGGATCGGTTTATGTGGTTTCTTCTTACCTTCTTCATCTTCTTCTTCATCTTCTTCCTTAGTATGAGGTCTTGATCCGATGAATTCTGCCTTTAACTGTTGCTTCTTCTGTTCATATTGCTCTAATTTATCATCAATCAATTTAAGTTCATTGGAGACTTGATTGAACTTTTCGTCAGAAAGAATATCGGCATGATCCTCCTTCATATTATCTTCATCTTGCTCACGTTCTTGGAGAGCCTTTTTATGCTTATTCAGTCTAACCAATATATTCTTGAGTTTACGTTGCTGAAGTAAAAGTTTATGACATTCATTGGATATATTATAATCATGCCAATTATCATCTTCCATTGAATATAACTTGAAAGAGTTATCCTTTTCAGGATTGGGAATCTTCCAAGGGAATCGTTTTAAAGTCATACAACAATATATTATGGCGATTGACCATAAATCCACTGGTTGAGGATTATAACTATTAGAGTTCTTTAACACTTCTGGTGCAAGATAAGGATCACTACCTACTATTCCATGACAATGGTGAATTGAATCTTTTGAGTTGCCGTACTGATCGAATGGATACTTGAAGATTACAGCACTACCAAAATCAATGATTTTCAATATACCATCTTCTGTTAATACACAATTATCAAGCTTCAAGTCTCTATGAGCCAAACCAAGAGAATGTAAATAACTAACACCTTCAATGATTTGTTTGAGACAACAATTGATTTCTTGACGTGACATTTCTCCACTCATTACTACTGCAAAGAAATCAATAGGTGCATATTCCATGATCTCATAATACCTGTTATTTTCATGGATTATATCAATAGTCTTAATGATATTAGGATGTTTAAGAGTTGATCCTATACAATATTCTGCAGTACACTTTCTTGTATAATCTTTAAGACTTTCTGTATTTCTTCTGGGACGGAATTCTTTGACAGCAAATGTCTTTGAATCTGAAGGTCTGATTATCAATTTGACTGATCCTCCTGCACCTGATCCAAGTTCTTTACCAATTTTGCCGTATTTCTGTACCAATGGCGATTCATCGTCGGTGAAAGGTGGTGCTTTATTAGCACTATTATTGATAGAAGCATGGTGGAGAAGTTGGTTGGATGTCTGGTTAATAAGTGCTGCTAATGATGTCGATGAATGCTCTCTGCTGTGTCCTGGGAAGCCACTGGTACTGGGTGACCCTGTTGCTGCTACCGCCCCGCCGGAGCCGCCGGAACCAAATCCACCAGGACCTGCGACCCCAAGACCCCCAGGGCCCCCTGGGCCCCCTGGACCCCCTGGACTACCACCAGCAATAACTGGAGGTGAATGTAACTTATTATCGTAATTTGTCTTCTTGATTGGCTTGAAAAACTTCTTAAGTTCAACCATAGAATTGGTCTTGAGGAAGTGGTCTTGAGCAGGCGAATTGGTATGACTTCGTGGAGGTGGTGAATGAGGAGTTACAGCCGCTTGATGATCGGAGGTATTGGAGGCAGGAGACGCCAACAGCTCAAGTGAATCGTGCTTTCCGATGTGGAAACCTAAGAACTTCTTAGAAGCCGTCAGGGCGTTGGAGTTCAGAGGAGTAAGCTCGTCGTCCTTGGCAAAGTGGAAGAGCTTGATCTTGTGTCTGTCGGGCATAATTGCTGACTTTTTATTCGCGAGCTTGAGCTTGAGCTTCGAACGGAGTGAGAAGCGAGAGGCGGTGGAAATGAGCTTCAATGGAGTGAGAAGCGAGAGGCGGTGGAAATGAGCTTCAACGGAGTGAGAAGCGAGATAGGATGAGTATGGTATGAGTA
The DNA here is from genome assembly GCA_003707025.2 of Yamadazyma scolyti. Classification (NCBI taxonomy): domain Eukaryota; kingdom Fungi; phylum Ascomycota; class Pichiomycetes; order Serinales; family Debaryomycetaceae; genus Yamadazyma; species Yamadazyma scolyti. Next base: position 183,993 of record PPMW02000007.1, read on the forward strand.
TGGTATGAGTAGTGAGAGAGTAGTGAGAGAGTAGTGAGAGAGTAGTGAGAGAGTAGTGAGAGAGTAGTGAAAGAGTAGTGATATTAGTGATAGAGATAGAGTAGTGATAGAGTAGTGATAGAGAAGTGATAGAGTAGTGATAGAGTAGTGATAGAGAAGTGATAGAGTAGTGATAGAATAGTGATAGAGTAGTGATATTAGTGATATGACTAGTGATATGACTAGTGCATGACTAGTGATAGAGTAGTGATATTAGTGATAGAGTAGTGATAGGAATAGTTTGACTAGTGACTCTCACCGTGACTAGTTAGTTGAGCAGTAGCTAGAGTGGAGTATGACTAGGAGTCATATATGACTGACTATGACAACTCGTGAATAAAGTGACTAAATATCGACTATGACTGTCACGATGAGGAGAGTGACTATGTACGCATGTCCTAATCCTATTGGTAAGTTAAGATCCTGCATCTAAAATACGAAAAGGACTAGATGTACGAGAGCAGAGCAGATAGCAGCAGCCGGTAGTCCGCAGACTGAGCAGAGGAGAGCTATATTAGAGGCTATTACTTCTTTTGAACAAAACCGTATCATGTATTAAAATTATGTCATCACGAGGTGTCGGAAAAGAATGCAGACATTCGGAGTTGAGTGCAATAACATCGCTTCTCGCTCCGTTCGAAGCTCTCACTCTGCCTCGAAGCTCTACTCTGCCTCGAAGCTGGCGCCCCGAATGTGCTTCTCTCTCTCCGGAACGTACGGTACCGCATCCTTCTTGCTATGCTTTCTATTGTTGTCTTCCCTCTTCTTCAACGAAGCAACCTCGATGGCTTTGATTTCCTTCGCCTTCTTGACGTTCTTTGGTAAGTGACGGTGTCTTGCAATTCTTCTGATCTCAGGCATGTGCTTGAATCTCTCCTTCAATGCATTGTCGTACTCCATCTTGGCTCTCTGTTTGGCAGATTTGACATTAGCTCTATCGTTTGCAACTGCACGCCATAATCGGATATTATAATCGTCAGACCCACTCAAAATGTACTTGGAATCAGTGGAATACTTAACCACATGGACTCTTTGCATTCTTTTGGTATGATAAATATCTCTAGAATGACCGGATCTCGTCTTAAATATACGGATGGTTTTATCATAAGAACCAGTGACTAACTCCTCACCAGTAGGAGAGAAGTCTATATCCATGACTGCAGATACGTGATCTTTATAGACATTTAATGATCTTTTAAGGTTTCTCATATCCCAATAATAACCATTATGATCATCACTTCCACTGGCAAAATTAAAAGCCTCCATGGGATTCCAACTGATACAGTTGGTTCTGAGGTTGGTGACAACTTTCTGTATAGGAGAATTTGTTCTTATATCGTATAAAACAATGGAATTATCACTACCTGCTGATGCAATTAAATTAGTTTGAGTCTTATTGAATTTGACTGTGTTGACATTATCTGCACCCCATGAAAGGTTAGAAACATAATTTGATCTATTAATATCCCAAAGTTGAATAGAAAGACCTCCTGTTACAAATACTGGATCCAGATGATGATGATCTAATCCTTTAAATGCATGCTCTCCAAGATAAGTTTTAACTAAGGCATTATCATTATATACTTCATCTTCGTTCTTGGCCATTTCGGTATTGAAGTCAGAAGCATTGACTGACCAAAGCTTGATGGTTTTATCGGCACCACAAGATAACATATTATGAGTAGATGGAGTAACTACTAAACCAGAAACCATTCCATAATGAGCTTTGAAACTGATGACTTCATCACGGGATATCATATCCCAGTACTTAATAATACCATCACCAGAACCACTGGCTATCTGGTTGATACTGTCGAAGTTCTTTGCTATGGAATAAACTCCATCTCGGTGTCCATCACCTAACTGGCCTACAAATGGCTGAGCAAACATTCTCTCAAGTTTGGTGGCATTTAACGCCGTGGTGTACTCCCTGGCCCTCTCAAATGGATGGAGTGCCGGGTTAAGGTTTCTAGGAAGTGTGCTTTCCTGGGTGTTCCTCACAGGAACGTACCCCTCGGCACTTCTGCTAATAGTCTTGATCTTCATGGTAAAAATTATCGAGCGATGAGCGCGAGCGATGAGCTTCGAGCGAGCCAGAGCGGCCACAGCGGCCACAGCGGCCAGAGCGAACCAGTGCGAGCCAGAGCGGCCACAGCGAGAAGTGCAGAGCGAGAAGCGCAGCCGAGAAGGGCAGAGCGGGCGAGAGACAATTGGCAGACTAGTACATTATAATACACAATGGGTGGCTGTAGATGTAGGATCCAACAGTTGCACCCTAGCGGCCAGAACTCTTCAGCTCTTGCCGGCCTTCGCCAGTCATGCCGCTAGAGCATCACATCAAGCACCAAGCTCACGTCGTCCACGTTGTCTTTCGACAAGTCGTAGAGGAACGGCAACAAGTCGGGCAACTCGTTGTCGTGGGTGTCGCTGAACCACGACGATATGGGCACCGAGTGCTGGGGGTGGAAAATGTACGACGCTGGCGAGTTGTCTATGATGATAGAGTCAGCTAAAGGTCTCCCTATCTGGGATAAATTCTTGATGAAATTTCCCTCGTAATTATAACATGAATCTCTAAATAACCGGTGGTGAACGGACTTGTTAATATCTAATTTGTCTAACAACGGATCTCCATATTTGGATACTGACGCAGTAAAGACTACTACTTCGTACCACTCTCCTACTTTCTTTAAAAAATCGTCTACTCCAGGACGTTTGATGACGTACACATGATGGATTTGGTTATCAATTTCCACTGGAATTACGAAATCAGCAGTCCTGAGATATTTGAATGAAGAGTGTACAAGTGTCTCATCAAGGTCAAGAATAAGACATTTTTTACCCTTAAACTCATCAGATTTGGGTGGTAAGAGAAACCCAGTGTCCGGGTTTCTATACTGACCCTCTTGAAACTTGGTTAAATCCATAAGCAGCTCTTCATCCATATCTTGTAAGTCCAAGTCGACAACATCTTCATTGCCAGCCTGCGCAATGACGACGTTATCCCTGGATGGGTTCTCTTTTGATGGAGTTTCTTTCGAAGGTCCGGCGGTCGCCTGCGTATCGTCGGACGAGTTGTGGTCCGGGTTCTGATTGGATTCCTGGCTCTGGTTGTTATTCTCTCCATGAGCGTCGGCTATGGTATCAGTCTCGTTGACTGAATTTTCATCGTAATCGAGTTTTTCTTTCTTGGCCTTACGGGGCTCGCTGGTGGGGCGAGGGGTACTGTTGATGGTGTCCTTGGGGGCCGCCTGGGCCTTGTCTTCGTCGTCCCGGGTGTCTCCACCGCAACAGAACAATCCTAGCATTGAGTACAAAGAAAAAGTCCAGCCGCGGGCGTAGAGCAGAGCGAGAGCGAGCAGAGCGAGAGCGAGCAGGGCGAGCAGAGCGAGAGCGATGCAACATAGGAGTAGAGTAGGGACGAGTAGCAGGGACGAGTAGCAGGGACGAGTAGCAGGGACGAGTAGCAGGGACGAGTAGCAGGGACGGGTAGCAGGGACGAGTAGCAGGGACGAGAAGCAGGGACGGGTAGCAGGGACGAGTAGCAGGGACGAGAAGCAGGGACGAGTAGAGCAGGGGCAGTAATACGAGAGAAGAGCAGCTTCGAACGGAGAGATAGAAGAGAGTAGGGTGTAGGGGAGTAATAGAATGAGCACAGCAGACCGTGCAAGGAGACAGTGCAGGCCGTGCAAGCAGTGCCATAGTGCAGTGTCTAGCAGTGCCAAGAAGAGAGTCTGTGTAGCCAGTCTGGTAGTCTGTTTGTGTAGCCAGTCGGGTAGCCAGTCGGGTAGCCAGTCGGGTAGTCTGTCTGTGTAGCCAGTCTGTAATCACTGCACAGACTGGAATCTGCAGACTGGAATCTGCAGACTCTAATCACGCAGAGCCATGGAACGGGCCCAATTAACTCTATACTGCTGTTCTAACATGTCGAAGGCATGGAGGTCTCTCTAGACAGTGCCCCGTGTCCCCTGTGTCCTCTGCGTCCTCTCCTGCCCAGTCCCTCCCAATTAGGAAACTTCATCCATCAATTCTCACTTCGCTCGAAGCTCCGCTATGGACCTCCACAAATTTGCCCAGCTACCCAGCGACGTGATTCTCCGGGTGTTCGCTATCCTCCACGAACACAACAGCACGCATGTGAAGGAATTTTTCCTTTACTTTCCACCTACTAGAGACCTCGTGATTGAAACCTTCTATAGTCGGGAAATTCATTTTATAGTGAGCCCACTAGGACGCCAGGCACATGTTTGTCATAAACCATTATCGCTCACTGCTGAGTTCATGTACTACGGAGAGATCGATGACTTTCTTAGTTTGAATCCTGACGTTATTCCCCAGAAGCTTTTGTTCATAACTGGTTCAGATTTTGCCTCTTTAGTGGAACTTTTCAGACACCATAAAGCCCGATTCTTGAAGAGTAAGCAAATTGACTTTATTCTTGAAGGATCCCGATTCAATGAAGATGATTTGGAATATGTTTTGAGTATGTCCAATGTTCATCGATTACAATTGGCTCAATTCAGTCTACTGGAGATTAAGCCTATAATAAATAGATGTTTCTCTGTAATGACAAATCTAAAGATAATTCAGCTTTTGGCACATAATCTGGAGGATTTTTCAGATTATCATTTCCCTGATAGTTTAGAAAGTTTAGATTGTTCGTGGGATTCGGAATTAGATATCACAACTCTTCCATATAATTTACCGAATTTGAAAGAAGTGTATTTAAATGGAGTTATTTTCCAACCTTACCAACTGGAATATCTTTTTGCTAATCTTCCTAAGGATTTAAAGGTATTAATGTTAAGTTATAATGGATTAAAGGAATTTAAAGGTGATTTTCTTAATCTAGAGAAACTTGATATTTCGTATAATACCATAACTGGAAATTTACAATTACCAACAAGCTTACAAGAGCTTAACTTGCTTAACAATTCCTTAAGACAATTCCACCATAAATCTGATAACTTAACTATTGTTAACTTACTGCAAAACAAAATTAGAAGCTTAAATGACGTAGTTCTACCGGATTCAGTACAGATCTTAGATATCTCTGGAAACGATATCCGATGTGAAGGTGAATACTATGAATTCCCTAGGCAATTGAAGAGTCTAGATCTTCTGGAAAATTACCGTCTTGGTGCAGATGAACTGGCATATATTCAGTTCCCTGATAATCTTGAAACATTGACCATGACTGATTGTGGTATTAAATCATTAGGGATATTTAGTTTTCCTAAGCACTTGTCCCAATTAGTGCTAATACTGAATGATATAAAGGATATGAACAGTTTCAAAGATTGGGAGGGTATAAGTTCATTCCTTCAGGTTCAGACGTTTGGGAACTTCAATCTTGAGTCGTGGAATAACAAGCCGAAGCGTGTGCTATGGGTTAGGTGAGGTGACTCAAACTGGAGAAGGGATATGCCGTGCCCTAGTGGATATGGTCTACCCATGCTTACATACTACACGATGTATACTCCTTTGTTGTACTCTCTCTCTCTCTATCATACGCTACTCTATTATACACTCCTCCATACTACTCTCTATATTTCTCTATCATCCTCCAACTACTCTACATACACTACTCCGTCATATACTACTCTCTACATTCTCTATCATCCTCCAACTACTCTACATACACTACTCCGTCATATACTACTCTCTACATTCTCTATCATCCTCCAACTACTATACATCACCACTGTATTTCTGTGAAATTCACAGAACTCCAGGAACAATCAAAAATTAGCAAATCATCAATCATCACCAATTATCACCAATTATCATCAATAAATTAAACTAAATTAAGAGTCATCAGTAAATCACCCACCCTGTCTCCATTACCAGAAAACCAGGTGTTTCTCTACCTATTCGTCCTAATTAGTCTCAAATAGGAAAAGCTGCAATTCTCACCACTCAGCTACTACCTCTCTCTGTCCACTCCCTCTAACTCATCACTACTCCCTCTAATTCACCACCATCCCTTCTCACTCCGTTCGCCCCGTGTCCGTCTAGATAGCTTCTCTCTTCCTTCGGGGCTTCGAACGAAGCTTCGAACGAAGCTTCCAAGCTAGTTCACTATCTCTCCATTCGTGCCCCTACCGGCGCAGACGAAATCAAAACAAACATTTACACGAGAAAATTCAACAAACTACACACATGAGAGAGATTGTATGTATCCAGCGGGCATTCAAGGGAGCATCACAGGCCATTGGCGCATCCACCGTATCCCTATAGGGTGCAGGGAGATGCGTGGTGGCTTACCCAGCCATGCAGGGCTTTGTCCTCGGTCTTAGACGCGTACTAACGATAGATTCACTTATCCACTGGTCAATGTGGTAACCAGATCGGTGCCGCCTTCTGGGAAACAATCTGTGCTGAACATGGATTGGATAACAACGGTAACTTCCATGGCGAAGACGAACTCCAAAGAGCAAAGTTGGATGTTTACTTTAACGAGGCTTCCAGTGGTAAATACGTACCAAGAGCCGTATTAGTCGATTTAGAACCAGGTACTATCGATAATGTCAAGAGTTCCAACATCGGTAACTTATTTAGACCCGACAACTACATCTTTGGACAAAGTTCCGCAGGTAATGTCTGGGCAAAGGGTCATTATACTGAAGGTGCTGAATTAGTAGACTCAGTATTAGAAATCGTCAGAAGAGAAGCTGAAGGTTGTGATTCTTTACAAGGTTTTCAAATCACTCATTCTTTGGGTGGTGGTACCGGTTCTGGTATGGGTACTTTGTTGATTTCTAAGATTAGAGAAGAGTTCCCCGATAGAATGATGGCTACTTTTTCAGTCGTGCCATCACCAAAGACTTCTGATACAGTTATTGAACCATATAATGCAACCTTATCGGTACATCAATTAGTGGAGAACTCTGATGAGACTTTCTGTATTGACAATGAAGCTCTTTACGATATTTGTCAAAATACCTTGAAATTGAGCCATCCAAGTTACCATGAATTAAACAATCTTGTTTCCTCGGTAATGTCTGGTGTTACTACTTCATTGCGTTACCCTGGTCAATTGAATTCTGATTTAAGAAAATTGGCAGTTAATTTAGTTCCTTTCCCAAGATTGCATTTCTTTATGGTTGGTTATGCTCCTTTGACTGCAATTGGCTCGAAAGACTTCAGATCTTTGAGTGTTCCAGAATTGACTCAACAGATGTTCGATGCTAAAAATATGATGGCTGCTTCCGATCCAAGAAATGGTAGATACTTGACGGTTGCCACCTTCTTCAGAGGTAAAGTTTCTTCTAAGGAAGTTGATGATGAGATGTACAAGATTCAACAGAGAAACTCACAATACTTCGTTGAGTGGATCCCTAATAACGTCCAAACCGCCATCTGCTCTGTTCCACCAAAGGACTTGGACATGTCTGCCACCTTTATTGGTAACTCTACTTCGATTCAAGAGTTGTTTAAGAGAATCGGTACTCAATTCAGTGCCATGTTCAGAAGAAAGGCTTTCTTGCACTGGTACACCAGTGAAGGTATGGACGAAATGGAATTCTCTGAGGCTGAGTCCAACATGCAAGATTTGGTTAACGAGTACCAACAGTACCAGGAAACGGTTATTGAGGATGACGTCGTCGACTACGCTGACGAGGTGCCAGTTGAAGATAATTTGTAGCGTATAATAATTGAGATTGGATATATATGCCGTAGATGTAGATGCAAAGAGAAGAAGCGTATGGATAGAGTGGAAGCAGCGTACGTCTGTTTTACGATACGATCGACTTAGAGTGCAAATTACAACCACTCTCCACAGTCACCCTATCTCCTCCTATATCTACTCAATCGGTTCGAAGCTCTCTGCTCGCCACCACCTCTTCTAAACTCGGTTCGAAGCTCTCTACTCTCCATCACCTCTATTCTTCTCTACCCACTACGTCGCTTCTCGCTCTGTTCTACGCTTTCCGAAGCAATCTACTCACTACGTTCGAAGCTTTCGAAGCTCTATCATGAATGATGTATTACTCTACATATGCTAGTTCAGACTTCTAGTTTCCTCTCAAGAAGTTCTTGACGAAGTCGTTCTTATCGACTCTGTTGTACTCCGACTGGTCGTCAAAGTATCTCATCACATGACACTGTTGTTTCCAGAAATTGTTCAACTCTTGGAACTCCATCTGTCCCTTCATATACAATACATTGGCAACCCCTACATCGGAAACAAATCTCTGTCTTTCGAACTCTTGTCTGATCTTAGTTTTAACATTGGATACTGGCATATCCAACTCGTAAATATCACTCATCTCACGAGCGTATCTCATGTACTTGCGGTACAAGTGTATCACACGCTTTTTCATCTCCCCATTGGTGGCTGAACGCCTGGTGGTCTCTGCAAACTCTGTAGCTAACGTCATGGCGATTGGTTTTATGTGCGTTTTGGTTGGCTGCGCAGTTTTTTCTGGATGAAGTCGGTAGACACACGTATCCAAATAATTACACAAAAAGTAAGAGGTATACAGCTGACGGGTACGGGCTTGATTATATATGTATATGGAATTGAAGTATAAACTAAAGTGTGAGGACGTGGGAGGAACTTCGATTTGAGAGAAGATATGGAGCTAGACCAGGGATCCAGGAGACAAGTGAGCCAGGGTTACATAGTCCATGAGTCACATCACTTTCAAGATGCTCTACAGGCCAGTCACCAGTCCCTTCTCGCTACGCTTGAGGTCCTAGGAGTCGCCGAACCTCGAGCAACAACTCGGAAGAAGGATCCAAGAGCTTGACAAATCTGCACAACTCGAAACAACCATCCCAGTGATTTGCATCGATTAAAGATTTGATTATTTTATGAATAATTTTCTCATCGTCTTTATCCAACTCTTCAGTCTTGGACTCTTCTACTTTCAAGTTAAGGTAAACTATAAGAAATTGGTAACTCAATGTAATCTTGTTTGTGTTCAAAAGATGATCCATGAATTCTATAGGACTTGTTTCCATCAAATTGAAGAATGGTTTCCAAAATTTGAATTCTATCTTTCTTAAACAATTAGTTACAATAGACTCATGGTTCTCGACCAATTTTATAACAACAACCAATTTTTCAAGTAATTCATTCTCATTAGTTAAGTAATTGAATAATAAAAGTTCTAAACAATATTTGAATTTACCAAATCCATGAAATTTTTGGATGATAATATCTGGTTCAATATCATTGAGTAAATCGAATTCTATTAAATCATTAAGTACTAATCGAGAGTTTACTCTTAATTTGATATTATCGTTAATGATAGATTCTTGAATGCCAACAAGGTTTATTGATTCTTTAGTCTTCACAATCTTAAGTGGTTGAAAATTGATCAAATCGATAGAAATAGGTGAGATTAATTTCAGGGTACTTAAATCATCAATACCATCATAAGGATTATTTGAATTATCAAATACCAAATCGATCAAATTACTAAGATTATAGATCAACAAGTTATTACCTCTAAAGAGGTAAATATAATCAATAGTTTCGTTATTGATATCTAGACTTTCAATTTTAAAATATTCAACTGAATTTTGAATCTTGATAAGTTGATAATAATTCGTTAATAGAATTCTATTAGATTGATTCTTAAGCAAGTAAAAATCTCCAGTATTTGACATGAGTAAGAAATTCATATTAGGTAATATTCTTATAGTTGATATATCTTCTAGGTCAATCCTATTTTGGATTATAGTCAAGTTTATAGTCTTGGATACTCGGATGAAAAATTTGTAGAAAGTATCATTCTTAGTATAGTTTTGGTGTAGTTCAAATATAACAAGTTTATGATGAATATCAAGCACTAAAAGGTTATTATCGATGATTGATATACTCGTGGTTAATGAGATTTTTTGTCTCCAGACTATTAAGTCAGAATCAAAATGAAATTGACTTCCTCCAGTCCCATACTTTGAATTCTCGATATTGAGTATAATGATCTCATGCATGCCGTGGCTGCCACTGCTGCCATCAGACGTGGTACTGTTAATAAGGATGAGATACCCTTCAAACGTGGAGTGGTTAACTATGTTAAGATCTTCCAAGTAGTAATTTTTGAAGTTATACCATAAAATGTGCTTATTGTCCAAGGTCTTATAAGGTGTGGATATAGACAATTTATTAGTGTGAGAAATGATGAATTGGTTGTACTTATTCTTAGATATCTTGAAATCTACACCCTTGAACTGGTCCAATAGCGGGAACTTTACGAGTTTATTGGATTCCCGACCAACTTCCCGGCTGGTATCAATTATGCTTATAAGCTGAGAATCACTCAATATCAAATCATCATAGTTCTTCAAGTTGATTAACTTGATTTTGGTTAGTCTATTATTATGGGTGGTTAGTATTTGATTATTACTGCTTATCATGATATTGGTAGCAGGTAGAACTGGATCTGTAGACTCTTGAGATAATTGTTCGGTATTTGTAGAGATATTACCGAATTTCGTAGCAAGAAACCAAGCTTTTTCGTTGCAAACGCTGAAGAATTCCCCATTAGGGCTCCAGGTGACATTTGGATTATCCCCCTTTGGGATGGTGTTCCTTGTAGAGTCCCTTGCGGTGTCCCTTGTAGGTAAAGCTTCTCCTGTGGGCATGGTCTTTATGAGCTCGAAATCGTCAGTGAACTTGTGAAGTTGGAGAGTATTGTCAATCAATAGGAGCGCTAATCTATAACTTGGATTGAACTTAATATCTTGTAAAGGTAAGAAGTTTAGCTCTTTACCACAGGGATCTAGTTTATCAAACTCAATTGACCATAATCTACTTGCAGTCAATGCAATAAATTTACTATCCTTATAATTATACCAAATGTTTCTAATTGCTTCATCTAACCAATCAACTTCATTAAAATCAACCACCTGATTATTAAGAGTTTTGACATTGATGATTTGAATCATATTGTTATTATAAACAAATAGGTTATGACTATTAGGCTTTAACCAGTAATTACTTATACCAATTCCAACTTTTATTACTTTAAATATCGTAATTTTACAATAATATAATTCTTCATCTTGTTGAATATTATTGAAATTTTCGATATTCTCCAAGTTCAAAGTAGTTGCGTTATTAATCATACGAGCTAATTGACCAAGTTTCTTAAGAAAAGATGGTTGATTCACGATAGTAACTGGTAGTTTTTTTTGGATAATTTGATCTTGTTCGTTATATACCTCATATATCAGAAGACTGGGATCAATAGTCACTTGGTAGATAATAATGTAATCCATATCGGTTACAAGGAATAGATTAATGATATTAACCTTCGATGCACTTGTATCTAATTGCTTGATCTTGACATCTTTATTGTTACCATATTGATTGTTATATCTGGCAGTTAGAGGAATCAATGTGGTTTCGTCGATGAGGACAACAGCGTCAGTGGTTAGGACCACTACAATTGAGGTGTTGGTGACTTTTAGCGTCTTGATTACCCCGTCGAATAGAGATTCTATTTCTTTGTGGGCCACCCAGACCATAGCGAGAGCGGAGTTTTGAGATTCGAGCGGAGCGAGAAGTGAGGGAGTAAAATGAAGGCTTGAGGGAAGCGACGTAGGGAAGTGGCGGGACTTGGTGAGAGGAAGGCGGTGGAGAGTAGACAGAGTACGTGAGCTGATGTGGTAGAAAACATGTGAGGAGAGCAAGTATACCTGATGAGAGAGAGTGGTGTGATAAGAGAGGAAGTGGCGGGACTTGGAGAGAGGAAGACTGGCGGGTGAGAAGGAAATAGCAGGATGATGAGAGTACTTGATGTAGGAATGTATGCGTGTGTACGACCCAGGAATGGTAGTGCAAATAGTGCTATGCTAGTAGTGCGAGTGTAAATGATAAGGCAGCTGCAGTATGAGCGGGAAAAGGAAAGAGTAAGGCGGCCAGATGGGCCTGCAAAGACTAAATACCTTATTTGTCGGAAATATCAGACACCGTTGATCCCGATACCATTTATCGGGCCCCGCCACACCCAGTCCCCCGCCTGGCACACTTGTCCGCCCCCACACACACATCCGTTCCACAGCCCTGCACACCGTTCCACCAGCCCCGTCTGCCACTGTGGTTATCCTTTCTTAAAATAGGATTGACGATTCGCAGCCATGCTCGTAACCTTCGTGTGCAGGCAAACCCTAGACGGTGGCACCACTTCATCTATTTCGTCAGTGACAGGGAGAGGAGAGTAACAGGTTAGTACATAGTAGTATACCATCAGTAACCATGTACTACAAAGATCTAACCTCCAATGAAGGGGTTTTAACAATAAACGGGCCAATCGGCACGGCTGAAATTCAGCCGTATCAAACAGGAAAAAAAACAATTGTGCAGTCACGGGTACCTTCCCAATGCGGAAGGTCGTCAACGAATACGTGGTTACTATCTATTGTGTTTATTCCCGGATTCGTCTAGAGTTCGTGTAGGATGTCACGTATATAAATAGGCAAATCCTTTTTTTTAACGCCATCAATTTTATTATGGGTATCAAAGACAGAGTTAAGAGAGCATCCAAGATTTTCACTAAGGACTCCGATGATGAGTCTATCAAGGAAGAAGTACCAAAGGTAGAGGGAGAAGCTACTGAAGCATCTGCTGAAGCCACTGAGGGTGCTGAAGGCGTCGTTTCCGAAGCTAAGGAAGAGGTTACCGAAGGTGCTGAAGAAGCCAAGGACGAGGCTAAAGAGGTTGAACCAGCTGTTGAAGAGCCAGCTGAAGAGGCTAAGGAGACGGCTGAAGAAGCTAAAGACGAAGAGGCCAAGGAGCCTGTTGTCGAGGACGTCAAGAAGGAAATCGAAGACGTCAAGAAGGAGGCCTCCACTGCTGACAAGGAGGTCAAGAAGAACAAGTTTTTCAAGAAGTTTTTAGGCAAATTCAAGAAGTCTGAAGCCAAGGCATAGGGTAAATAATAATAAGTAATGTAAGTGAGCCGCAGTCACCTCTCTTTTGTCCTCTCAGCCTCATTGTTTGAGTGCTCATTGTCTCATTCTCCTTCATTCTTGAGTCACGCATCCCCCACTGATAACATATTATTTTTACTGCCCCCACCACCCAGACAAAAAGATTAGATGAAATCCTGAACCCTCTACGTCTCCTTCGCTCTCCCGCTCCATATCCCAAGCTCCACCTACGTCTCTCTTATACGCTCCACCGTCTCTCTTGTACGCTCTGCCTCGTCTCTCTTCTACGCTCTGCCTCGTCTCTCTTCCACGCTCTGCCTCGCTCTCTTCTACGCTCTGCCTACGTCTCTCTATTCTGCCTACGTCGCTTTTCGCCCGCTCGAGGCTTGAAGGCTCCTGCCTTTGCGAAAATTTTTAATGGACTTGAGGGTAGGCAAGAAGTACAGAATCGGACGCAAGATCGGAAGCGGGTCGTTTGGAGATATCTATCTCGGCACCAACATCATCAGCGGAGAGGAAGTTGCCATCAAGCTCGAAAACGTCAAGGCCAAACACCCGCAGTTAGAATATGAGGCCAAAGTTTACAAAGCACTTAGTGGTGGCGTGGGGATTCCGTTTGTTAGATGGTACGGTACGGAATGTGACTATAACGCCATGGTCATTGACTTTCTTGGACCTTCATTAGAAGATTTGTTCAATTATTGTAATAGAAAATTCACATATAAAACCGTGTTGTTATTGGCTGATCAGTTGATCTGTCGGATAGAGTATATTCATGCTCGTTGTTTCATCCATAGGGATGTTAAGCCCGATAACTTCTTGATGGGCATTGGCCGTAGAGGCTCGCAAGTCAACGTGATCGACTTTGGTTTGGCCAAAAAGTATCGGGACCCCAGAACTCATTTACACATTCCCTATAGGGAAAATAAGAATTTAACGGGTACTGCTAGATATGCCTCGGTTAATACTCATTTAGGTATCGAGCAACTGAGAAGAGATGATTTAGAGAGTTTGGGTTATGTCTTGATTTATTTCTGCAGAGGTTCATTACCTTGGCAGGGACTTAAAGCTGCAACAAAGAGACAGAAATATGATCGTATTATGGAGAAAAAGATGACCACTCCCAACGATATTTTAACCAAAGGTCTCCCCAAGGAATTCCTCGATTATATGAACTATATCAAGAGCTTAAGATTCGAGGATAAACCTGATTATCCTTACTTGAGAAAATTGTTTAGAGATCTCTTTAAGAGAGAGAACTATAGGTATGATTATGTCTTTGACTGGACCCTTTATAAGTTCCAGCAGGAAAAGCAAAAGGAGGAGAAGGATGACAAAGAACCCCAACAACAGCAGATCACACTGGCACCGCAAGTACCTGTGGTTCAGCAGCAGAAGATCAAGCAGAATCCTAACTGGTTGTAATCTGAGTAGAGTCGGCCGAGAGCCGGTGCGAGAGCCAGTAAAGAGCCAGCAGAGAGCCAGCAGAGAGCCGGCAGAGGGGTGAACCCTAGTAGGTAGCATTAGGTATTGTGTATGTTTTTAGTATATTGTCCGTGATTATCGTAGCGCATTGGATGGGATCTCGTAAGATCAGACAGGTTTCAACGGAGTCAAAAGTGAAGAGCAGAGTGAAGTGGACGAGATAAGAGATGCAAGAGATCTACAAATCCACAGATCCACGAAGAGATCTCGCTGCTCGAGAAGATGCTGGTCTATATTAACTGCTAATCAGGATTCTCCACGCTAGTCCACGTTGTCAAACTTGACCTCGCCAACCGGTTTGGTCTCCATCTTTCCCGCCTCAAAGTCGGCCTTCAAGAACTTAAATACATTGAACTCTTTATCGTCGTGCTTCAAGTTATCAATAAAGCTGAAGAACCCATAGAACGAGTTCTCGTTATGTTCTTCAGCATAAATCTTATCGTAAATGTACTTCATTTTGAATGCGTCCATTTCCTCTTGGTATCTACTGAAGTCGATTCCATTATAACCAAACTTTTCTAGGAGACTATTACACCCATCATAAACAGGATTCTCTAATAAAAGACCAAGAGCAGGAGCTTTTGGAATATTCACAGTAACAGAGCTGAAAGTATCATCAATTCTCTCTAAAGGAACTCCACATCTGACTAATAAACATGCCATTGAAATCATCTTACGAATTTGATGTAACATAAATGATTGACCATGAATTTTGATAGATACCCATTCAGTATCATTTATAATAAATGGTTCACTAACAGAAGTCAGTTTCATATATCTTCTAGCACTTGGATCTTTGAAGGACTTTCCTACAGTATAATTATGAAAAATATGGGAACCTTCATATTTTTTCATAGCATCTCTAAAGAGTTGTAATTTTTCTGTAGAAAGTCTGAAGTTTCTTCTACATTGATTTTCAAGACTTTTAACTTGTTTTATGTTAGGTAAAATTTCAGGGTCCTCAGAACTCATATCAGTAATATTCAATTCTTGTTGTAATGCTTGAGTTTTAGCTAACGTTTCATCCCACCATTTGGTATCATTATCTTTCCTATAAAAGTCAGGGTGATTGTTCGAGTCCTCATTAATGAGGTTACTTAAATGACTTCCAATTTTAGGTGGAAGTAAACTATATGTAGGAAGTAAATATTCATAAACTCTCAGACCACACATTTTACGACAATCAAATGATTTATTTGTTCTTTCGATAGCCCAAAATCGAATTTGATCTGGTAAATTATCATTAATTTTTTTAAGAATATCTGAATCTTCAATAATGAGTTTACAAGATATAACATTACCAGCTGCATGTACTCCTTTATCAGTTCTTGCAGCACGCATAAATCCATTCTTCTTCAAATCATCACTATTTTCTGGTGATATTGCTCCAGCTTTAATAAATGCATTGAATATTTCACCTTCAATGGTCTTAACTCCGGGATTATTTTGGATTTGCATCCCATTATATCCAGTTCCACAATATCCTATCATACATGCTACTTTCTTCTTTGGTTTCCTTTCTGATTTGGGTATAGGGTTACCATTTTCGTCTAGTTTGGGCACGTACTCTCTGTTCTGTTAGTAATTATCTTGTCATAATTCCTCCTGTGGAAAGTCATAATTGGGTCACATCTAATGCAGTAGTTGCTGGGTTATATGATAACTTGGTCAGGAATTGCTATGTCTGGTACTTACTCGCTCTTATACTGTCTGTCCTTGCGTATCTCACGAAGTCTCTTGTTACTATCGTACTTGGAATCGCCACTACGCTTTTTAGTGTTAATATCATCACTCATGCTTAGTGAAAAATTTCCTCATCGCATCGAAAAAATTATTTCTAGCGATGAGACCTTTAACAGAAGAAGAGACTAAAGTGGTATTTGAAAAGCTAGCACATTACATAGGAAGAAACATTTCATTCTTAATTGATAATCCAACTAATGCCCACGTTTTCCGTTTACAAAAAGACCGAGTATATTATGTTTCACAACAAATAGCTAATTTCGCTACTTCAATATCTAGAAAGCAGCTCATGTCATTAGGAGTATGTTTTGGTAAATTTACAAAGACTGGTAAGTTCAGATTACACATAACTGCATTAAGTTACTTGGCCCAATATGCTAAATATAAAATTTGGATCAAACAGAATGGTGAGATGCCCTTCTTATATGGTAACCATATATTGAAAGCTCATGTTGGAAGAATGTCTGAAGATATCCCAGAACATGCTGGTGTTATTATATACTCGATGAGTGATATTCCGCTTGGGTTCGGAATAAGTGCCAAGACTACCAACGAAACTAGAGCTTTGCAGCCCACTAGTATTGTTGCGTTCAGACAATCAGATATCGGTGAGTACTTACGTGAGGAAGACACCTTGTTCACATAGCATGCATGTAATATAGACTATTGGAAATGGAGCGTAGAGCAGCGTAGAGTGTAGAGCGTAGAGCAGTGAGAGTAGCGTTGTGCTGTGGGGCTACAGGTGTGACGTCTCTTTATTCACTGTTCTATATACATCAGTAGGTCAACACAACCGACTTCAACAAAAGACCGGGATTACCTGCGGATCTCATGTAATTAACATTTATCAAATCCTCCAATCCTGCAACATTTTCTCTTTCCGACTCCTTGTAGTTGTAGTCTCTTATGTACAAAACTTCTTGTTGGTGGTAGAACTCACAAAGAGTAGCTACCTGATCTTTGGACAAATTTTTGAGGTGGAAGGTCTTAACGCCTTCAAGAAGAGGTACTAATTGTTCATCAACCTTGGAATAAGCTTGATGTTCCTTAAGTCCCAAACCAATAGACAAATTATCATCTTGACCATGATCTTTACTTTCTGCTAACAAAATGCCCCCTTTTTCAAAAGCTTGCTTACCAGCAACAAAATCCCAAATGAACTTTCCAATTTCGAATTCCAATACATGTATTGGAGTGAAATCTGGATGTCTATATTTAGATAAAGGACTTGAAGTCAAGGCATTGAAGTTATCTACTGATAACAATACTGGGACATCTTTAGAGTGGAACTTCAATTCATTTATGAAAAATTCAAAAGCAAATGTTGATTCGTTCCTACCAAAATCGTGACAATTAGTCAAGAATTCGTATAAAGTATTTTCACCAGCTTTATAATCATATTGAGTTTTCTTAGTAACAAAGCTGATATCTTTTGATAACTTCAATTTTGAAAATACCTCCTTATTGACTTCTCTCATTTTAATAATCCACCTCTTGGTTAACATGGGTTGTTGATATAATCCTAACTTCTTATTGAAAATATAATCACTTGAACCATCAATAATTTTATTAGGATAATCAAAATGTAACACGATAGGATGAAATTTTGTTAATGACAAACTATGAATTTGAGCTAATATGGTTGATTTACCTACTCTATAATCACCTAAGATCATTAAACGTTGATATTTCTTATCTAAATTTTTAATAAATTCATCATTTAATTGACGTAAGTTCTCACTAACTATCAGAATAGGACTAGTAAAGAGTTCATGGTGTTGATACCTTTTGAAGAGTCCTAATTGAGTTAACTTATCTTGGATGGTATTATTATATTTGATGATATCATTAGAAGTTAAGGTTGCTTCATTAAGTTCTTGAATATTTGAAGGTAAAGGTTTAGCAGTTTTTTCAAATCCTAATGTTCTGACGGCATCTTTAAATCTTAAATGGGTCATACCTGATTTTTTTACCTTAGAGTCACCATCTTTTTTTGTCTTGAACCCTTGCTTCACTTTGGATTTACCACCTTTGGGTTTTGCAGGTGGCTTTTTAGCTAGGGCTCTTGTTGTTTGGTGAAGGAGTCTTTTACCAATCATAGACCAATGAGACAATTGAGAGTGAAAATTGAGAAAATCGAGAGAAAATTGAGAGAAAATTGAGAGAGAATTGAGAGAGAATTGAGAGAGAAATTGAGAGGAAGAAAAGGGAGAGAAGAGCAGAGCTGAGAGAAAAAATGGAGAAGAGCGAAGAATGGACTGAAAATGGACTGAATAAACTGAAATGAGATTTAATAGTGCAAATGAATCAAGAATGGTTCGAATGAGCTGAAGAAGAACTGATTGGAGAGAAATCAGCGAAAAAAGAGTGGAAAAGAGTAAAAAACCGGCCAAAACTGAGCGAAAAACAGTAAAAAACCGTCCAAAATCAGTGAAAAATCAGTGAAAAATCAGTTAAAAAGAGTGAAAATCACAAAAAAAGCGAGAAATAAAATTTTTCACTATGTCATGAACATCGTCAATCACATCAATTACTTCCCCAAGTATTCAATAGCCAAATCGTTTCCCAGGGCCAAGTCAACAGCAGCCAAACTCTTTCAGTTCGGTAACTTCTCCAAGCTCCAAACGCCCACCAAGGATAAAATCGAACTTACCACTAAAACCATCGATGCCATCGATGACTTCAATTCACTAAAAATATTTCCATCAGTACGGGTGGCCATGATAAAAGAGATTAAGCACGGATATAATTTCAAAAATACTTATCTCAAATCAAAAGAAGATGTGCAAATTAAACCATCACCAGTACAAGTCGCTGCTATCCGAAAAATAAATAAATCAAGAACTACCAGTAATAAGAAGAAATCCAAACTACAAGAATCTCATGATATTTACAATCAGATTAAGAACGAAAATTTAAATAATAAGTTAAAAATTTTCACTATTGCGGCAGAAACTGGTTCAGGTAAGACTTGGGCATATCTCTGTAATATACTATCAAAGTTAAAACAGGATGATTTAGAATCTCCAATTGATAGGAAAGTTCCAGTGGTAAGATCAGTAATTCTTGTACCAACTAATGAACTCATAGATCAAGTATTTAATACTATTAATTATGCTAATACTGTTGATCTTAACTTAGCAGAAACTTGTGATAGTAAAATTTTACACCATCAAAAATATCAATCATTTCTTGAAAATGAAACTACTTTAGGGTATAATATCCTCAAGTGGGGTGCTGGAGAACCAGCTTCAAAACTATTTAGTTTCTTGAAAGATGGAGTTATAGATGTATTGATTACAACTCCTACTAAATTACAATCCTTAGCTAAACAAAAAGATACTGAAAGAAACCCTTTTAGATATTTATATAATGTTCAATATGCAGTTATAGATGAAGCTGATACTTTATTTGATCCTTCTTGGGTAAATGACACTACTGCTATTATATCCAAGTTTTCTAAGTGTAAAGATTTGATCCTTTGTTCTGCTACCATACCTAAACGATTCAGTAAGACTTTGGAGAAGTATTTTAATGATCAAATAATTGATATAATTACACCATCATTACATAAAGTTCCAAAACAAGTTCATATCAAGATCATCGACTCTGAATTGAGTCCTTTCAATGGTAGTAAATCTAGAGCTCTAGCTCAAGCTTTATATGCTATTCAAAAAGATGGTACAGAACAAGGATTTGTTAAGAGAATCATCATATTCGTTAACCATAAGAAAGACGTTTCTCCTTTAATGAGTATTCTATCAACTAAATATGGACAAGATCCTGAAAATATCATTGGAATCAGTGGTGAAGATTCACCTTTAGAACGTGGGGAAAAGGTTAAACCTTTTTTACAAAATCCCGAACCTTTACAAGGTGAACAATCTAAGATCAAAATCTTGATTACAACTGACCTTTTTGCTAGAGGAGTGAATTTCCAGGGTGTAAAGAATATCATTTTAATGGACTTTCCAAATAATTCAGTCGATTTGGTTCATAGAATTGGTCGTACTGGAAGAATGAAACAAAGTGGAAGAGTATTTATTATAACAGATAAGAAATCAAAGAAATCATGGATTAAAAGCTTGCCAAAGGTTGCCCGTGAGGGCATCCGTATAGGCTAGGTATGTTGATGAATACAATTTTTCAGACGTTAGACTTCTGAAAACTATTGAAGAAACTTTATTCTGAATACTAACCCCAGTGGCCAGTGACCAGTGGTATATCCCTACGGCATGGTGCTATCCCAGTAATATCCCAACAGCATAACGCTATCCCAACAGCTACGATTAATGGTATGTATCAATTAAGTGATGAAACTTATTTTTTTTATATGAACGTTTGACTTCTTAATAACCGTGTCGACAAATGCCATTCTGATAATTTGAGCCATACTAACGTACAGATGTATACTTGTAAATAGAGTGCATACACTACTAACCAACTGTCTTGTGATCTGTTCTCCACTATGATCGTTTCTCCTCTACTTCTACTCTTCTTCTACTCACTCTACTCACTCTACACACTCTACCCCGCAAAACTACGACTAACATGATGTGGTCACTTTGTTCCAACACGGACACCGATACCCACCACTCGTCCACACCATCCACCAAGCCACTACGCTTCGCTACGTGGCTAGGCGCTTCACCGGCCTCTTCACCGCTGTCGCTCCCCTCCAAGGCTCCGATGACCTTATCGGGTTTCCCAATCGGGAAAGTCTTTGCGACCGCATATATAGACAGCGATTTCCAAGTCACCTCCTGTGTCTATTAAACTGGAGATGAGCTCGAATATAAGGGTATTGACGCTTGCTGATGCCACCAAGGCAGCCAAATGTCTCTTAGAGGCATTCAAAGAAGATGCATTAGCCCAATTATTGGGAGCAGATATTGCTGATGAGAAGTATAGACAATATTGTGAGCTTACATTGTATGAAGCATACGTTAGACAGCATGTTCTTACCGGACTAGTTCTCGGAATCAATGAGCTGGAGTCTGGGTTTGAAACCGTAGCTGTGTGGTCGCTTCCAGATTCCATGTCAAGAGGATTAGAGTCATTCCCTACATTGATGAAATCTGGATACGGTAAAGTATGGGAATTATACAATGATAAAGGAAAGGAGAAGATATTCGATGGCATGTTACCATTATTGCATGACAGTTGTGTTAGAATCCTTAATAGCGATAGTAGATTTAAGAATAAGAACCTTTTTACTCTCGTTTATTTGGGGTCTACTGCTGCTGCCAGAGGTAAAGGGAACGTGAGGAAGATGTTTGACTACATGAACCGAAATTATATAGACAAGTGTCCTAATAATTTGTCATATTTGGAGAGTTCCAGTCCTACAAACATCCCCATTTATAACAAATTCGGATTTCATGTGTATGAAGATATTTGTTTAGGAGAACAAGGAGAAGGCAAGGTCGAGGGTAAAGACTTTGCTGTGATGCATGTTATGATCAGGGGCACCAATGGTCGTGATTGGACTGCTGCCAAGTTGTAAATATATATTATGATGTAGTGTAACTGTGTAGGCTCGTATTAGCCGCCTCTATCTGGCCTAGTCTGTGATCTGGTGGCTACTGGTTGGGATCTACTGCTCTTCTATTACTATCTACAGGTTACTCGTCTAAAGAAAGAACACTTTGTTGCGATGGCAAGGTCTTCTGCTCAAACTCCTTGTATGCTGCTTGTCTGAGCTCTGCCTTCTGGGCCTGGGTCAACGGCTTGACCACTTTGTTTGGAGGAACAAACTCAAACTTTCCGAATCCAAATTCTCTGTCTGAAAGTTGGTTTAAAACGTAAAGATTTCCTCCAACATACGAAACCAAGGCTTCTACATGTCTCATATCAGCATTTTCGTTACCGTTCAAAACGTTTCTCCATAAAGCAGCAGCTAAAGTGATATCATCAGTCATCAAACCTTCATCGAAGGATAAAACTGCACCTAACATTTGGGTATGATACTCTTTTAAATAGCCTTCAATGATTCTATTAGAAGATATTCCAAGCTCTTCTGCCATTCTAAGTTCCATATCTCTGAAGATTCTGTCTACGAGTTTCTGTTGGTAATTTCTACCATACTTAAAAGGCATGGCTCTCATTCTTACAGTCAACATCCAATAATGTAAAGTGGTGATCTGAAACCACTGGGAGAATGACTTTGGTAACCCTAAGGTCTCATAGTAGAATTCAGCTGTTTCACTAAGGGGTTCATTAGGGTAGTACATACCTTGTTTCTTACATTGACCGAAATATTCAGAACCAGCAACTGGTCCAGCTCTACTCTTATCCATATCGATATTGAACAAACGAACTACCATCTGACCAATCTTCTGTTGAATAGAAGACATCTCGAACGACGAGTCTTCCACCTTAGCATCGGAAAGAAAGGCAGCTTTCTTCTTTGGTGGTCTCGGTTGAATGTCGAGTTTTTGACTTATTTTAGGGAGATGGGACTCTGAAGCCATTTTACTAGGAGCTTCATTCTCTTTGAATTGGGAGAGAATGCTCTGGCTTTGGAACGAGCGGGCTAGTGGAGAGGTTCTTGCCACTCTGGCTTTAGATGCTCTAATCATGGTGAGAAAAAGTGAGCTGAGCTGAGCTGAGCTGAGCTTCGAACGGAGTGCAAAGCGACGTTTAGGGAGAGAGAAGGGGAAGAGGGGGGATGGGAGGATTAGGAAGGGGTGTAGAGTAATAGCGTAAATTATGAAAAATCACTAAAAATTAATAGTAATAAAAGTGAAAATTAGTGAAAATTAGTGAAATTTATGGGTAAAATTATAAAATTGTGGTAAAACTACAGTGTTGAAATGTAGTGGTAAAATGATAGTAGTAGCAATTATAGTGGTGAAACTACTAGAAAAAGAAGAAGATAGAGAAGGAAGTAGGGTAGAGCTGTAGTGAAATTGAAGCAGTATTGGTAAAATTGTGGTACAATTGTAAAATTAGTAAAATTGTAGTAACTTTATAGGGAGAAAAGCACCAGTAAAATAGTTTGTGTGGAAGGGGTTGGCATTTTCACCTAAAAGTATTAACTAAAGTCGCTAGAGACGTTGTGTAGGGCCTATAACTTAAGATTACATACCAGTGCATGAGTACTATAATTGTTTCTATGAAAGAAGTCAGTACAGCCTATTGTTAACCACCTAGCATTTTGATGGCACAAAATTTGGTGAATAAATATGTTGAAATGGCCGTCAAGTTACAGAAGATGGGCGTTCACTCCTTGTTGCACAAGAGTGGTGCAGCCAGCATTAATCAATGGAAGCCTGTAGCTGTCTCCGATTCTTGGAAAACTTTTAATACAATTTCATTCTCCTTATGTGACTGGGACCAGCTGTTACTTCACTACATATTCTACAGCATCAAACTCTGAATAATAGAATAGTGAAAAATGTATAAATAAACCCGGTGGAGTTAAAGAGGATTCCAGCAATTCCAAAAAGATAAAGACCATAGATTATGGCGAAAAGCATTATTTCAAATGGTTATATATATTTAACAAGATTCATTTGTCTTAATGGGGTTCCTTTATAAGAGACTACAACTAAGGGTATTTTATCAGTCATACTATAACCTACCATGCAAATACCTTCCAACTGCACTTACAAATTCAGGCTTAAGCAGTTTACGAGAAGGGACAACTTTGCACCCATTTATATACAGGAAATTATGGTCTTCACTCTTTTTATGCAATGTGTCGGTGAGTAATATAGGAACTGAAATTAGTAGTAAAACCTCGTTTATCATTCAAAGTGGTAATGGGAGGTTAGAACACATATATATTTCAATATATGTTCATGATTTGGGTGTTGCACTGTCAATTTCCTCTTGAGAGAAAATCAAACAAAAACTTATCTAAGGACATGGGAATCCCCAACAGATCGCTATTCAAGAAGTCATCTTCATCAATAAGACCAGAATTGAGGTAAGATGGCTCCACATCCAAACTGCTTTCACCCTTGGAAGCCAAAAGCCCCTCCCATATTTTGTCCACCTCTGGATTTTGCAAAGGGACTTCCGAAGCAGTTGCTGAAGAATCTTGAGAGATCTGTGCTATTTGACCACCTTGATTTAACATATTCGTCCTTAGTTGACGGAGCCTATTGATAGTAGCACTTAAAATCTGATTTAACTGTTTTAGATCCCTAGTATGGGCACCAAAGCTAAGACTAGCTTTTGTTGTTTCAAAGTCATAGTATTCGTCTTTTTGGGCAATCTCAAACAATACAGATAAGACTTTACTTAATCTCCAAGCACAGAAATATCGAGGACTGAAATCAATTAAAGTATCTAATAACACCCTAATGATAGCTTCGAGTAAACTTGAAGTATTTTCCATTATTTCGTTGTTCTCGGTGTCTGTTTGACCTTTGGTCTTGGCATCTCTGAGGTCTTTTTGGCCTCTCATATAAAACGTTACCAAGAATAAAGCCGATCTTTGAAGAATAATAATCAAGTCAGGGATCACAATCATACCTGTCATTCCTTTACAAATGTTCTTTCCATTAGAAAACAAAACATCAGAAAGGGGAATCAAATCATATGCAATGATCACCACAATCTTTTTAACATAATAAGACACAAGTTTATAATTCTTTTTACTGTCATAATAGTTGATAAATGAGTATGAGTTTGCTGTCACAAGAGATAGGACTTCCAAATGCATTCTACACGCTTGTAAGATTTCTAAATCTGTTTTGAAAATGGAGTTGTCGCTGATAATCTCATGCATATGTCCATAGTGTTTGATTATAGATGTCTCTAGCTTACCAACTCGTTGGGCTACTTCAAACATATCCACATCGTCTCTAAAGTTTAGAATAAATCGGATAGTACGATCTATTTCCTTTCGTGAATCAAGCTCCCGATTCAATAAATCAATGGTGGCTCTCTCCAATTCCAAATCAAAGATGTTCAGGCATCCTTCATCAAAATATGGTCTAGCGGTGTCGTAGTCGGTGGGTGAGCAGAATATTCGACCACCTTGATGCGTTGAATGCTGAAAATTAAGACAGTAGTTGACCCACCAGATCTTTCGACTAAGGTTGATCTCTGCAGGGTCTGACTTCATAAATACATCTTCTAAATTTTTATGAAAACCCATAGAAAAGATAGCATTGGTGATGAGACTATTGATACTGGATATTTCTGCTCCTCTATCACAATCACCTTCTTCTGGTGCAAGTTTAATATATAGTCTGTTCATCATGGCACATTGTAGTACCTTTGTGCTGCTTGTAGTGAAGAAATCAAAGAGACTAAAACAAGTTCTGGAAGTAGTAATAAACTCAATGGATATAGGATTATTTGAAAGTTCAGCTAAATCTGGATCATCCGTAGTTATAGAGTGTCCTTCATGAGGGGTATACAGCTGGAATTCTAATGCTAAGTAACTGAGTCTAAGTAGCGTTAATAGTATACCTACTGTAGCAAAATCTAATTTGGTCTCAGGTTGAAACTTTATTACTTTACCAGTTTCATCAAATATGATTGTTCTAGTGATATCAGACATCACATCACGTTGGTCAAGAATAGGGAACATAGGGTATATCCTAGAGAAGAATATACCTACTAGTTTATAAATGATTCTTTTAGAGGGGAGTAGATCTGCTATAGTCTGTGGAAGGTTATCTGGCAGAGTACCAGAAGAAGGTTGAAATAAGTAAGTTTTATCTGAAGTAGTAGTGGTACCTGTAGAAAGAAAAGCCGTTTTGAAACTGGGGTTCTTGAGAGATACAATATCATAAATACCATCAAGTTCATCATCCTTTTTTTGGAAACTATCTTCAACAGTGCCATAATGTTTTCCTAAAAGCTTGGTATCTACGAAATCTGCCTTCTTCAATTGAGTCAAATATACGATATACTTAAATAAAGAAGCACCAGAAGTATTATGTCTTAATAAAGAGTTCCAAGTGAATGGTAAAGTATACACTCTTAGGTTCCACTTCTTATTTCGATATCTCTTAAAGTTACTATAATCAAAGCTGATCTTATCATCATTTTGTGCTACAGGGTTATTTCCCACTAGTTCTTGGAATGGAAGTCCCAGTACACATTGATCGTCACCATTGACAAAATTCAAAGTCTGAATACTAACTGCATCTGTAGAACTATCAAGGAATGAAGAAGGAGGTTCAAGGTTTCCCTCTAGCTTACTAATCTTATGTTTTAGGATCCTGATCTCATTGCGTATACGTTCTTGATCCCTTTCTATTTTTAATTCTTTTTTTATTCCAGGCACTTCATACATACAGTCAACATTACCGTACTTTACACATGTACCACATGGCTCTCCTTTATCGCACCGGACCTTTCTTCTTCGGCAGAAAGTACATACTGCACTGTGTGCATTTCTTTTCTTACTTGCCATGATTTTCGCTGATCGCTAATTTAGTCCAAATTTGAACCAATTTTGGAAAGGTTTCCGACGCAGCCCCATTAAACTTTTGGCCTATGGGCTTCTGTAGACTCTGTGGCCTCTGTGGACTCTTTGTATGGTTGGACATTGCTGTGTTTGAGCTCGATGCTTATCGACGCTGTTTTGATAGGACAGAGTAAATTAGATATACCACGATCATTTTGCAACCATTCACCAACTCAGAAAATCATCAAGAGACGGGCTTTTTTGACCTGGTGTCATGGTAAGTGAATCAAGTCTCCCGTGGACGGGTATCTTCTGTAGGCTTAATGGTAAATAAAGCTTACCGAATTGTATCTCTATGCGCTGGTCCCTACATGATTACGATAGAATCTGGCCAAGACAATGGCAATTTCAATGGTTACTGGTAAGCCGAACAATTGATAGAGAACTAGACTAGACCGAGTATATATATGATGTAGCTGTATACTTCATTAATCTGGTAAGCAGGATGAGCTAATGGCGAATAAGACAAGCCACAGGCGAAAAATAAGTACTATAAAATTGCATTTTGTAATTTTCAGCGAAATTTAGGACTGTTTATGCAGAAGCTGTTTGTAGTAGAGTAGGACTTGCTGGTTAGCTAGTTAACTAACGTGATACTATAGTGAAGCTGTGGTGAGTATAGCAAAATTGTAGTGAAAGTCTAGTAAAAGTATAGTGAAATAGTGACTGCTGAAAAGCTCTTAGTGAGACACTAGTAGATGTTTCATGGTCTCTATGGTAGAATATCTGCAGTAGTGGGTTCTACGTTATTGTTTCCTTCGTAATCCCATCTTGCTAGTAAGTGAAACCGAAAATTTCCCTATTAGGGAATGGCACAATAAGTGATTACTAATAAAACGAAATGCTTATTAATGGCGGATTATAAAGGCAAGATAATATCAAGATATAGTATTTTCAGGAATAATGGTAGTTTATTTAGTTACCGGAGGAAACAGAGGTATTGGTCTTGAATTAGTGAAGCAATTGGCTTCTATTCCAGAAGCTGTTATCTACGTCACTGTCAGAAATGAACTGAGTGCCAAATCAGTTGAAGCATTACGGTTGCAAAATGTTAAAATTATTTTTCTTGACTTGGAATCACCATTGGAGAAATTTGTTGAAGCTTTCAAAGGCATTGAGGATGGGGTTGATATCGTCATTCAAAATGCAGGTGCAACTTCGGAGACGGTTTTTGTCCCCACTCTTGATTTTGATATTGATGAGTACTCGAGACTTTATAACATCAATACTGTAGGAACAGTTAAATTGTATAGAGCAATTCACCCTTACCTTTTCAAGAAAGATACTGGAGTAGTGAAGAAATTCATTGCTATTTCTACTGGGGCAGCTTCAATCAAAGACATGTTTATGGGGTTCAATGCTTATGGTATGTCTAAAGTTGCAGTTAACTATTTCATCAAACAGATTGCATTGGAGCATAGCAAATCGGGTGAAAATTTCATCAAGAATTCAGTTTCTTTAGCTTTAGCTCCTGGTATGGTTGACACTGATATGGCTACAGAAGCTAAAGCAAGTTTTCCTCCTGCCCTCTTGGATACGATGCTAAGCACTGAAAGCAGTGTTGGTAGTATGCTTAAGGTGATTGAAAAACTTAGCGTGAAAGATAATGGCAATTTCTACGATTACGATGGCAGGGTATACAATTACTAGATAGGAGACAGAGTAGATATGACTATATATATATATGAACCAGGAACCTGAATGAGCTATTGAGTAAAGTGTAGTACAAAATAATGAAATGATACCAGAAAGTGACAAGCAATGGCTTCAGAATTGTGACAAGTGAATACAGGGACACCGTAAAAAGATTCAGGACTATGGGTGTAACATAGGGTAGTAGTGGCTGCAAAATTCCTGTGAAAAAAATTGTAGTAAATGTAAAAATTGTAGTGAAATAGTACAGTCAAACATAGCGAAGCAGCTAAAAGTAGAGCAAAACAAGACTAAAAGTGGACTGAAACAAGACTAAAAGAAGACTTAAAGAAGAGTAATAGAAATACTGTAAAATAGTGACGTCCTCACTCTGTGAGCTTGCTTCTCGCAACGCGTATGACAGAAGACGACACGCTACGATTACAGGCTCAAAGGCTCCTATCGCCACTGGTAGAGCTCGATGCACTCACAGATACTGCTAAGATAGATCGTCTTAACAAACTAGTCCAGAAATCCAAGCTTTATTCCGAGATAATTGCTGATAAGTTAGCAGCGAATGATTCGAAGCAGAATGATTCTAAACGCAGGAAGACAGATGTTCTTTCTATGCTTACTAGGAAGTCTGAAACAGCACAACCTAAACTTGTTAGTGGTGGTAAACTTTCAGGGTATCAAAAGGAAGGTCTAGATTGGCTTATTAATCTATATCAGAATGGACTTAATGGTATATTAGCTGATGAGATGGGATTAGGTAAGACAATTCAGTGTATTTCATTTCTTTGTTTTTTGATAGAACAAGGAATTAATGGACCGTTCTTAGTAGTTGGACCATTAAGTACTATTTCTAATTGGGCCAATGAATTTAAGAGGTTTGCACCTAAAGTTAAAGTGACATCTTATATTGGTGATAAACCTAGTAGACATAAAATTAACCTTAAAGGTCAAGTAGTTCTTGTTTCTTATGAACTAGCAATAAGAGATTTTAATAGACTTCACGAAATCAACTGGAAGTATTTAGTAGTAGATGAAGGCCATAGATTGAAGAATATTGACTGTCTATTGATTAGAATATTAAAGAAATTAGACGTTCAAAATAGACTCTTACTTACAGGAACTCCATTACAAAATAATCTTCAAGAACTTTGGGCTCTTATGAACTTTATTTTACCCGATATTTTCCACGATTGGGACCTATTTCAACAATGGTTTGATTTTGATGCTGTTGCTGATATTTCTAAAGTTGATGATCATCAAGCTGCAGCTTTTATTAATAGACATTTCCGTCTGAAGCTCTTGGATAGTCTACATGATATATTAAGACCTTTTATCCTTCGTCGATTGAAGAGTCAAGTCTTGGATTTACCACCTAAAAGAGAATATTTGATCCATATTGAGTTGAGTGATTACCAGAAGAAATTATATTCTGCAGCTTTAGATGGTGGACTACTAGAGGCTATTACTGAGTTGTATGAGTACGAGTATGCCAAATTCAACCTTCCTAAGGTCAACGGTGCTAAAGCTCGAAAGGAACTTCATGAAGGAGTTGTACAGAATCTTAAAGTACTTAAATTACAAAACAGTGCTATGCAATTAAGAAATATCTGTAACTCTCCATACATTTACTATGAACCGTTCCCAATTGAATCCAACTTAACATCATTTGATTCTCCTCCTTCTAATAAAGAGGAGCTTTTCATCGATAATTTAATATCGAATTCCATCAAGTTTTCTATAGTGAACCAACTTTTACCGTACTTGACTAAATATCATAAGACGCTAATATTTCTGCAGTTCACCAAAACTTTAGATTTGCTTTCTGACTTCTTGACACATCATGAAGTTGATCACTGTAGATTTGATGGAAGTACCTCACAAGAAGATAGAGACGAAGCTATTGAAAGCTTCAAGAGTAGTCCTGAGAAGAAGTTCTTTCTATTGAGTACAAGAGCTGGTGGATTGGGAATAAACTTAATTGAAGCAGATACTGTTTTGATATTTGATAATGATTGGAATCCACAAGTAGATATACAAGCTATAGATAGATGTCATAGAATTGGACAAACTAAACCTGTCAAGATATTCAGATTTGTTGTAAGGAATTCTATTGAAGAACTTTTACTCATAAAGAACTATTCTAAACGGTTTTTAGAGAAGTTGGTTATGCAAATTGGCAATGTCAAGAAATTGGATAATTATGAAATTGAGTTCAATAATTTAGTGAAACTTTCAAAAGAATTTGGCTTTATGGGAAATGCAGGTGAAGTTGATTTAAAAACCCCATCACTTCCTAAGCTTTTACTGGAAGAAGAAGTTGACGAATTAATGGACCGCTCAAAGGAGGGGTTTAAGAGAGAGATTCGCTTGAAAAATGTATCTGTCTTTGAAGCCTCAGAAGCTACTGAAAACCGTTCAGAGGAAGGCTTCACGAGAGAGAGCTGAGTTTTTAAAAGATACTGTGAGCTCATCGACCGTTCAGAGGATGGCTTAAAGAGATCGGATTAAAACTATATTCGAAGTTTCAGAAGCTATTGCATTGAGACCCGGAGGGTTTATAGATATGTAACAGAAAGAAACGAATAATAGTGGGAGTAGAATAGATGCAAAATTCTTCGCCGAATGGAAGAGATGCTCCACTTCTATAGCTCGTCACATCACATTGTTTATTAAATATTCTAAGATACACCTCCAAGAGAAGATACAAATGTTATTCACCAGGGCCATCCCCATAAATTCCAGTCACTCAGACTCCACCTCTACTTCGTCTCTAGCAAACTCCTCCACCTAAAAGCACTCACTAAACTGGCATAGGACCATGTCAAGTCCCGAGCCCCCTGCATGAACCCATGGTACTTATTGAATTGTTCACTAATTCCCCCATGGGCATCAACATGGTCTTTGATTGTTTCTAAAAATGAATCTGCTAGGTCTTTCAATGCCTTAGTAGTGGCTTCGAACTCATCAGACCCGTGTGGAATCACCTTGAAATTATCTGATTGTCCCACCAAATTAAAGAACTCACTATTGGCCTTAGTGATAACAATGTCTCTACCAGATAATTTATGAAGATATCTATAAATGATTTCTGCTGCCGTTGCAGTTGAAATGAACCATGGATTTCCTTCACTAGTACCATATCCATCGTAGATATCTTCAGGATATCTTCCTATACCAACTCCTTTTTGGTTATGGTTTACAGGGTATCTTTTCTTCATATCATTATACATATATGCAAGATGATTAAGAATAGAAGGATGATCAATATCAAATGGGATCAAATGATCGTTCAGGTTCATATCATGACTATGAATACTACCTAATAAAACAGCAGCATCAAGACCATTTCTGGATTTGAAAAAGGGAGTTTCTAATACATAATCTGGACCTTGGTAATAGCTCTTAATAAACTCAGTCATACTCTCTATAGTATTATCAAGATTATTTGTGAACTGAAGATCAAATTGGTCAAGATTGTGTTTATCTATCAATAATCTAACATCTATTAAACCCTTCAACTGAACGATTGAAGTGAAGAAATGTAGTGAATTAATTTCTTCCCATAAATCAAATGAAGTTTTCTTCCAATTATTCATGATAAAGACAACATCAGGTTTCAAAATTTCCCCATAAATATATGTTATATTAAGGTTATGATCTAAATTAAGATATTTTATAATACTTGAAACTCTCAAGCCAGGACCATCATTTTGAGGTCTACCCCAGTTCAAATTAAACTGGGAATTGTTAACAAGAAACTTAGGTTCACCAAGTCCACCAGAAGAAAAATCACCAGAAAGTGTATTAAGTCTTTGAAGATGATGATTATTCCATATATAATCTTCAACTAACTGATTAGCTTCTTGAGAAGTAATAGGTATAGTAATATTATCTTCTAAATAATGGATAAGGGTTCTAACTGAAAGAGCAGAATCACGAGTCCATTGATAATAGTAATCTGGCATGACCTTAGAAGGACTAGCCACAATAACTCCTGGATAAATATCGCTATCAACACAGAAGCTGGAATTTCCGATATTCCGAAGGAGATTTTTATAATTCACCAAAGTTTGATCAGTGATCCAGGCTTCAAGGCTAGACTTGTCAACACGTTCTCCATGCACATCGTAGCGGAATATACTCTGGCAAGAGACTATTCCAAAAAGTAATAACCAGATCATGTTGCAAATACAAAATCGCGATGGAATGACCAAATCTGGGGAAGTCCCATCAATTGGAGAGTCGTGAAAAGGGGAAAAGTGTGATTGTTTTGAAGAATTTTGGAAAGTGAGATATGTTTATATGGGGTTTAAGAAGGTACTGGTTTTTTTGTGGAGATTTTAGGGGGGGTTTGGAGAACTTTAGGTGGATGTTTATATTTAGAGTGACTTGATTTCAAATTTTTGAATATTACAAAGAAGAAATGTAAAATTGACGGTTGCGAAATTTAGAGTTCGGTTGCTAAAGTTTAGGAAGATAAGAGAGGATGTGGGGGGAGATAGAGGGAGAAGAAGGGGAGATAAGACAACACGGCGAGATAAGAGACGAAAAGGAGGAAAGAAGAGGTGAGGAAAGGAGAGATGAGGGAAGGAGAGGGAAGGAGAGGAAACGAGAGGGAAAAGAAATTTTGTGTTTATTTTTAATGGCTGCAAAAGAAATATGAAATTTTCGGAGTGCAAGGCTGCCCAGAAGTACAGAGAGAAAGTACATCTAGAGTCTACAGAGAGTGAAACTCCCATAGAAAGTCTCTTATCACACAGAGTTCCTCTAGTATTAACCAGTTACTGTCTCCCTCTAGTATTTATCATTTAACTTCTAGGGTGTGTCAACTAGCGTCTACTTGCTCCTTCTAGTATGTATTAGCTAACTACTGTCTACATGTTCCACTCTCATAGTCTCGCCTCAGAGTTACTCTAATATAACTAGTTACTGTTTAACGCTCTCTCTTCACTTCGTTCAGAGACTCGCCTATGGCAAGGTGTCCACGTACTGCAAGTACGCATAGTAAAAAGCTATAATCGTCGAGTGGGCATCAACAGAAGTAAACTCGTCAACAGAGTGAATGTGGTTGTCTGGAACCGGAACCGAGGGACTGTATCTGAAGATATGCGAGCTCAAGTCCCAGTACCATCTGGTGTCAGTATTACCCGTAGACAAGTATGGAGCAAACACAAATTTGGTGTCATCCTCTGGGTACTTCAACTCCTCATAGAAGTATCTCAATGAGCCACCAAATTTGCTCCAGACGTCACTACCAACTGGAGTAACGGGTGCAGGCTCTAAAGGCCCATCCAAAGTATAGTTGAAGTATCCGTTCTTAGTAGCTGGCTTGATTTCCTTGTCATAGTAGTAAAGTCCTAAATCGAATCTTTTGGCAATAACTTCAAGATTCTTGGTGATTTTTTTAACTACAGTATCTACCGACTCTTCAACAGCAATTCTCAGGTTAATCAAGACCTGGGCATGTTCAGGCAAGGCATTCGCCTTTTCACCACCTCCAACAATATCAACAGCTTGAGATGTGGTGACTAAATACTTGGAAGCTAAACTTTGAGCAGAAATATACTCTAATAATTCAGCATTGGCTTTCTTATCGAATTGAGCTTTCAAGATGACGTCTTTCAAGGACTTATCGAGATTACCATGTTCAGCAGCACATTGTTGTTGACGTAACACCGGGTTTTTGTCGGTGATAAGACTGGAAAATGGAGTCTTTTCAACTAAGCTGATAAATTCAGATAAAATACCAATTGAAGTGTGTTCTGGTGGAATAGAAGAATGTCCACCAGGGGTGTATAACTCAACAATGGAGTCTAAATGACCTTTCTCAGCAGTAGCTGGAATGATAAAGTTTACTCCAGCTTGTGGAGTATAACCTTCATTACCTTCATCGATAATTTGATAGATGGAGTCTGGGCCATATTTATCTAAGAGAAACTTACCAAGACTTTGAGCACCAATAACGCCACTAGATTCCTCATCAAAACCGAACGATAAGATGATGGATCTCTCTGGATCGAATTTACCTTCAGAAAGTAAGAGTTCAATAGTCTCTAATAAGGCAACTAATAAGTTCTTACAATCGGAAGCTCCTCTACCCCAAACTTTGCCATCAGCAATTTGACCAGAAAATGGAGGATAAGTCCAGTCTTTGATGGTATCCTGTTGAACAGGAACAACGTCTTGATGAGCTAATAACAATAAAGGTTTCTTACTTGAGTCTTTACCTTCCCAAGTATAAACCAATCCAAAAGTATTTACAACATCAATATGTAATTTCTCATGGACTAAAGGAAATGTCTTCTTCAAGTATTTATGGAATTCTCCGAAGTGTTTCCACCCAGGCTCCAATTTATATAACTCTTCAGTAGAGTTTGCAACATTAGGATTGATCATATGATCAGATACTTCAGTTGGGATTTGAACTGCACCAGCCAATTTCTTAGCAGATTCTAAATGGAAAGCTTCATCATTTAATAACTTATCCAAAGTATCTTTATTGTAAATATACTCCAGGAGATTGACTTTTTCATCTAATGGACATAAAGGTTCAGCTGCAATGGTAGTTACTGAGCAGTTAGTCAATTGGTGTCTAAAAAAGTAGACAGTAGTCAAGGCAATGGCGATGGAAGCAAGCCATTTCCAGCCTGAGTTCGAAGAACGAGGACGGCTGTTATTACTAATAGGTAAGATATCTTTCTCCATATGGGATATTGTGATAGCTGGGAAATTCCGCTGTGGATTCCGCTGCCGTACGTAGATGGCGGGACACTACTGGCGATAAGCGGCTTCGAGAGCTGAGAGCTTCGAATGGAGTGAAAAGCGATTGGACTGGGAGAGAAGAGAGACAGTAGTGGTCGCAATGTGCCATGGCTACATCAGCTTCCTTCCACACCTCCGCTTTCATTTTTTCTTTTCCTCTACTGTTCCTTTTGCTCCATCTTTTTTATATACAGCGTGTCCCAACCGATTAATTTATTTTGCAACCACTGATCAGATAGAGCATGTATTCATCTGTTATAATTGCGGAACTTGAGTTGCACGACGCTTGATCCCTGTCAGCCTTGATCGCTGTCAGTTTTTCTCTCTGCGTAGTCCATATCAACGCTTGGTGCCTTCAATTCTTGATCCCTGTGCTCCTTGATGTGTCAATCCAATTTTTGCAGCCATCCAACTGAGCCAACTGTCTAACAAATTATTATCGTCTTGATCATGTCTACGACAAGGGTGAATACCAGCTCTCCCGCTTCTACTTCTCTTCATTTACATCCCTCGATGCTCTCCTGCGTGCCTCCGTGCTTTGTGTGCCTCCACGCTCCTCCATGTCCGCCTACCCAACTTTTTTCACGTCAATTCATGGTCAAGGGCTTTCAGCTGATTGACCAGAGTCAGGAGGGATGCTGGCACCTCGACAGCTCTGGACATCCTTGGGCAGCCTGGCGGCGCCTCGGGTCCGGCGCCCGGGTCCGGTATCTCGCGATGCGATCGCAGTTCTCGCTCATGCTTGGCTACATCCTCCTTACACACACCCTATACTCCGCCTGGGAATACAACCAGCTCGGGCTCTCCTATGGCTCTGACCTTGTTGCTGAACTTGTAGTGAGCCTTTTGCTAATTGCATGGGGAAGCTTTCCGGCCGGATCCAGCAAGCTCTCCGTCGACAACCTTCTCGTTCACTACAAGAGCTTAAAGCCCATACGAATTGACCAGAGCTTACAGCAGCTCGACAACCTCGGAATGGGTGACATCTACTCCAACAGAGTTGACTTCATAGATATCGTAGAGAGAAGGCGCCAGTATTTAAATAACTAATGTACATTTTGAAAGCTATGCAATCCTCTGTATCGTTCTGTAATTTACACCGAGTCTATCGCTAACGCGCAACTCATTTCTAAATTTACCACCACCGTGCTGAAAAGTACGCTGATTTAGTACTTCAATTTTCTTTTACCCGGCCGCGTAGGCTTCTTAGGAAGTGTAGGTTTCTTGGGGAGGGTGCTGTTGCTGTAATTGTTACTGTAATTGTTACTGTAATTGTTGTAATTGTTGCTGTAGTTGTTGTTGTAAATGTTGTTGTAGTTGTTGCTGTAGTTGTTATTGTAGCCGTTGCTGTAGCTGTTGTTGTAGCTATTGTTGTAGCCGTTGTTGTAGCTGTTGTTGTAGCCGCTATAGGTGTTGTTAGCCTTGGACCTGGGTTTCTTTGGAAGGGCATTGTCATGGATACTTGCAAAGTATGGCTTCCTCAAATCCACAGGTAGATTATTCCCACTAAAAGCACTACCTGCTATATTAGGTATTCGAGACATTCTTGCACTTTTACAGTCGTCACCATAGTGGCCCTTATCTCCACAGTTATAGCAGTACATTACTGGCATTGTGGGTTTAGCATAGTTCTTCAAGAGATAAGATCTCCAGATATTTGGACAAGTATCATCAGTATGATTAAAAAGATCACAGTTCTTACAGTACTGTCTTTTCTTGACTTTATTGGTACAATCTATAGCTTTATGACCACGGTCTCCACATTTAGCACAAATAATGGTTGTAGGACACTGTGTCTCGTAATGATCTCCCACCACACCACACTTGTGGCATACAACAATCTTACATTTAGCTCTGAGATGACCTCTTTTATGACAATTAGCACAGATGGGTCCAAGCTTAGCGTCGGCACTCTCGCCAGTTTTTGGGTCTAGCACCCCGAAGTAGCGTCCCAGTCCACGTAGCTCCACTAGCTCATCTACGTTGTTATCCACCTGCTCAAACAGCGGTGCATGTATCTGTTCCATGGTAAAATTTTATCTCTGAGCGTAGTGAGAACTCGGGGAGAAATAGCGAGAAATAGCGAGAAATAGTGAGAAATAGGGAGAGCTTAGGGAGAGCTTAGGGAGAGCTAGGGAGAAAATAGCGAAATGAGGAAAGATGGAGAGGAATAGCGGTGGTAGGCGTCAATAGGTAGAGAAAAGTGGCTCTAGAGGTGGAATAGACAGAGAGAGGTGGAATAGACAGAGAGAGGTGGGAAAAGGAAGAACCATAGAGAAGGTAGAGGACAGGGTAAAAGAGAGGAAAACAGGCAGTCGAGAGTGCTGGCTGCATAAAGAAAATATTCCATTGTTAGTCAAAAATGGCTTCACACTGTTAGCGCACGACTCTTAATTCAGTAAAATGGTTAGGCTCCCAAATGCTGCGCTTGACGGTTGAAGTCAGTATACGAGCTAATGGTCATCAGCCCTCGTCTTTAGTTCTTCTTTTTGCAACTTATGTAGTTTTCGTTGCATCGTTTCTTTGACCTAAAAGGAGCTTATCATGTAAATGTATTTTTCGTAGCCAAGAGACATTTTTGTAATGATTTGGACAAAGAAATAGTGTCAATCGCTTCCAACGTAAACTCAAAGTATGCCAAAAGCCAAAGATACTTGAATGTAAAAACGTGGCCTGAAAATGAAAATACCTTGAAGGGCTTCAAGTGACTGCCATAGGCTGGCTAATCAAATTCCCAGGAATTAGCTGCCAGCCCAACACAAGCCACGGAGCCTCTCTAATTTGGGATTAACACGCAAACTGGTTCAACCTGACCTGTATAGTAATGATAGTCAATGGTAACCCCATGGTTTATTAATGCCGTATCGTTATATACAGGTGATACTTTGATTGAAAACAAAGGAGCCCCAATTAAGAAGTCACCTCCCAAATAGTTCATCATTGTTTGATGTTTTATTGTTTAGTTTGTATGAGGCCTATTTAGGAATTGGATGATTTTTTTTTTTGGGAAAATTACCAATCGAAGAAAGGATTTCCGACTCTACCGTCGACGTTTTGTTTTGATATGGAAACTTCACATCTTAGGAGCTTTTTGGAATAGAACAATCCTTCTGCAGTGACCGTCGATTATAGCGTCTATTTAGTGTTGCTTAAAATTGTCGAGCTTAGATCAACCGAAATGTAACCGAAAAAGCCTACAATGAAAAATTTACAACTCCATGTATCTCGAAATTGATGACGTGCTTGGAGTAAATATAGATGAACTAAATTCGTTGAGTCCCTTTTGGGAAATCGTCTATCGAATTCGTATCTTTCCCTTACTGTATTGGAAACGAATTGCCCAAAAGAGGTAATAGGCTGCACCTGACGCAAAAATCAACTATTGTTCACGTTCTTATTATTTAGAGATTTATTTATTTACCTTCAGGGTAAAAAGTTGTCCGAAAGAAGTAATATGACCTAATTCGACCATTCTGGTCTGCGCTTTAAGCAAAAACAACGCTTATTGTATTTCCAAAGAGATAAACTATTTACCTCATATCTCTTTCTTGTCATATTGGTCATAATTCGTCCAAAGAAGAAAAACACTTGACCTGCTTTGGATGAAGCAGTCTGCACTTCACGCAAAATCATCTCTTATTGACTTGGAAGTTTAGCGAACACTAGACAAGGCCAGAACACTCAAGTGACCATATTTCTCTATATCCCTAGAATCCCAATCAGTTTGACCACCAGCTCAATTCATAATAAAAAGATTTACCGTTATCACAATCCGCCCATAAGTATGCTAGGACTAAAGAAGAACTCTGGGGTAACCCTGACCTACGAAAACTGAACGAACAAATGCCTGTTGTAGTCCTGCATGTATCCAAATAACAATGCAAGCTGTCTAATTAAGTAATGGTCGGTGCACTCATGAGAAAATCTTTCCTGACAGGACTTCTCTTGTGTATTCTAGTACTCTGGTATTTGGAGGTAATTATTTAAACCTGACTACCTACTGCAGCAATGCTTTCATGGCTAGCTTAACAATGGCTGAACACTACAATACTGACCATGCAACAAAGGAAGTGTCCAAATCAAGAAGAACAATAGACCTAATGTAAAGCTCATATGCACTAGAAGCAAAAAACACAATGGGAAACGTCGGAGGCGGAAATCACGTAACTTCCTAGTACATACTTCTTATTTCTCGAAGCTCATGAAATAATCTCTTCAGCTAGTATCATTTGCTGCATTAAACGAAAATAACCGAAAATAATACGTCTTGCAGGCCGGAAAATGCTAAAATTGGCAAAAATAATCCCAAAAAGAGGAATATGCATTATGCACTCGGTGAAAAATTGGTAACTCAAGAGGTGAAGTCCAAAACGTCATTGTGTCTTCTGCACTTGATGCAAAATTCTCGATGTGGCAATCCCCGAAAGAGAATTTCATTGTCCATGTCTAATTGTTTAGTAAACAATAGATCTTTGTGGTACTGGTGATTTCTATTTTGGGTCAGTGTTTCTCTAAAAGGTAACTGTTGCCATTGATTGTTGATTACATTTTGGCGAATCGTGCCTATAATAGCCTGTTTCGGAAGAGGCTATTACCCTTCTGGGCCTGTGGTATCCCAAAAGGTAAATGGTATTTCAATGTTTAATTACCGTTTGGTAATATACTGGCTGTAAGGGTAGTATAATCCTATTAGGGCAGTGACTATTACTGTTTTGGGGGTGATAGAATAGGAAATTTTCCTTGTGGGCCTTTTGCGTCCTTGAAAGTATTGTTAGTCTAATTACTATTTGGTAAAACAATGGCCACACAGTGAAGTACGGCTCTGATGAACCACACTATAAATAGTCAATGATATTCTTTTACCTACTAAAATGAAATTTAGTTACTGGGCTTCATTGGCACTTCTTCCTGCTGCCTTTGCCATTGATGGGTGTTCTCCAACCTCCGTCCAAAAAGGGCTTAAAGCTGATTTCTTCAACAATGTCAAGTATGAGCTTATTTCAGGAAGTAAACCTAACTATGGATCGGTATTACGGACTTACCTTAAACAACTTGATGCTAAAAATACTTATTCGTCAATCTCTGGGATTGAAGAACAAAATTTTCACTTCTCTGGTATCACCAAATCTAGTAAAGGAAAAGTCTATGGTAAGACTATCGCCTTATCCCACTTTGCCATTAGATTGACTGGTTACTTTTATGCAGAGAATGCTGGTAACTACACCTTTAAAACAACCAGTACAGATGATGCTGTATCTGTTGGTTTGGGTGATGCTGCTTTCGCTTGTTGTGACACTTATTCGTCTCCAGGTAGTACAGCTCAAGTGTATGACTTTGGTGATAGCAGTGGTACACCAAGCAAAGGTGCCGAACAGACGTATACTCTTCAAAAGGGATACTACTACCCTATCAAGATTATCTACTATAACGAGGCTCCTAAAGTTGCAACATTGCACCTTACTGTTACTTATCCTGATGGTACTACACATGCGAATGATATTTCTTGGTATAGTACTAAACAGACCCAATCGTGTCCAGCAGAGCCACATACTACCACAACCACAAAAGCATGGACTGGTCATGGGACTACCACTGTCACCGAGTCACTCTCTGGTTCTGATGAATATGGTACAGAGACTGTTATTGTTGAAACTCCATACCACCATGATACTGTAACCACTACCGAGCCATGGTCAGGAAGCTACACTTCCTACGAGACTCTCTACCCTTCAGCATCTGGTAATGAATCAGTTATTGTATTTACACCTTATTCTCATCATACAACCCCAACCACTACCATTCCAGGTTCCAAAAAAACAACTTACACTAGTGTCATTACTTCAGGCTCAGTTCCAATCACCGAGGTTGTCGTTGTCACCACCACTCCTAGATCAGACCCTCCGATCTCAACCACTACCGTTCCTGGTTCCAAAAAAACCACCTACACCAGTGTGATTACCAGTGGCTCTGTTCCAACTACCGAAGTAGTAGTTGTTACTACTACTCCTGGTACTCCGATCTCAACCACTACTGTTCCAGGTTCAAAGAAAACCACCTACACTAGTGTGATTACCAGCGGCTCTGTTCCAACCACTGAAGTAGTAGTTGTTACTACGACTCCTGGTACTCCAATTGATACCACTACTGTTCCAGGTTCCAAGAAAACCACTTACACTAGTGTGATTACCAGTGGCTACAATACCACTACTGAAGTTGTCGTTGTCACCACCACTCCTAGATCAGCTCCTTCAATTCCTACCACCACTGAGCCATGGAGCAAGGCTTATACTACAACTTACACCACAGTTTCCGGTTCCTTCCACTGAGATTGTAGTCAAAACCCCATCTAGTGAGCCTTCTATTCCTACCACCACTGAGCCATGGGGCAGTTCGTACACTACCACCTACACCACAGTCTCCGGTTCCTCCACCGAAATTGTAGTCAAGACTCCATCTAGTGAGCCTTCAATTCCAACTACTACTGAGCCATGGAGCAAGGACTATACTACAACTTATCTTACCACCTCAGGTAGTAGTACTGAGTATGTAGTCAAGACCCCATCTAGTGAGCCTTCAATTCCTACAACCACTGAGCCATGGGGCAGTTCGTACACTACCACCTACACCACAGTCTCCGGTTCCTCCACCGAAGTAGTGGTCAAAACTCCAAGTATCACCTACGGTCCTGAACCGTCTCCAAAGGTAGTCACTATTACCACCGTTGTTCCATGTAGCAGCACCTTTAGTTCTGACGGAAAAGTATTCACCAGTGTCTTTGAGACTACTGTAACCACCGTCTATTCAACTACCGAAGCTACTGCAACAAGCACTCCTGACGTTGCTCAAGTATCCTCCTCGATTTCTACTAAATCTGGAGTTCCAATCATCCTGACATACCAAGCGGCTGCTAACGTGGCACAAATGAGCTTGTCATTGTTAAGTATCGTTCTTTTGGGATTTAACTTCTAGGCAGTTTAAACTATTCTAACGTTGTTCTTTTGAACATTCTTTCGGTACGTCTTTTGGGACACTTAATATATGTTTTCTATCCCGTAATGGTTAGCCCATTTTGGCTTATTATTTGATTCTGCGACAATAAAAAGTGTGGGTGTTATGGCGTGTCGAGGGTTTTATCTATTTATAGCCTCTAAGAAAAATTTATACAAGTATGGGGATAGAGGATAGAGTGTTGAAAAGAGTTAGTTTGAGAAGATCATTGGGCATGGTGATGAATATTTATACATTATATTTTGGAGAGATGCTTCTGCCAAATTTACTCCGACCGCTCACTCTTCACTTGTGGTTCCTTCACCAGCAGTATACTCTCTAGTCTCTCACTGTTCATGTGAAGTTGCTCTTGCTAGCATGGCTACACTCGTTTTGGACACGTTGGCTAGGCTCAGTAGGCTCAGTAGACTCAGCACATTCACTAGGCCTCTTCACTGGTCACTAGGTGCCCCTTCGCTACTTCTCTTCGCTAGGCTCAGGAGCACCTAGCTTCAAGTCCTCCTCCACAACAGGCCCAATCTTCCTGTTCAACCGCTCGTACTTCTGTCTATCCTTGTCACTCACACTTGGCTTTATACTTCCCAAAGCAGCCTTAAAATCATCATTCGTGACAAAAATATCTCCACTGATATCGTCATCCTCCTTGATGAACCCTGATTTGTCCAATTCGCCTATAGTTTGGGAATGAAAGAATCTCCTCTTCAAGGCCAACACACCAGCTTCTCTCACTAAACTACTGAGATCAGCACCCGAGAAGTTCCTACACTTCTGGTCATTAACGATGGTAGAAATATCCACAGATTGATCAATGGGAGTTTTATTCACCTTTATAAGAGTCTTCAAGATTTCTAATCTTTCTTGAGGAGTTGGAAGTTCAATATAAAGAGATTTATCTAATCTTCCAGGTCTAATCATAGCAGGATCAATAATATCAGGTCTATTAGTTGCTCCTATCACAAAGATCCCTTTTCTATCATTCAACCCATCTAATTCAGTCAAAAGAGTATTAACAACTCTACTACTCGACTCTGACTGAGAGCTGTCTCTTTTAGGTACTAAAGCATCAAGTTCATCAAAGAAAATTATACAAGGAACACTCGCTCTTGCTCTTTCAAACACTTGTCTTATAGCTCGTTCACTCTCTCCCACATACTTATTGAGTAATTCTGGACCTTTAATGGATATGAAATTAGCTCTCAGTTCATTAGCAACAGCTTTTGCTAATAAAGTTTTACCACAACCTGGAGGTCCCCACATTAATACACCAGCAGGAGCTGTTATACCCACTTTTTCAAAGAGTTCTGGTTTCTTGATTGGTTGAACAATGCACATATGAAGCTCCATTCTAATTTTAGAGAGGGCACCAACATTATCCCAAGAAACATCTGGTATAGTTGCAAAGCCTTCTCTTTTAGCAGTAGGTTGAATGTTTGGTAATGCCGTAAGGAAGTCATCAAACGTGATACATAAAGGTTCTAGCTGTTCATCACTAAGAGGCTCAGGATGAGATTTGAGGAACTTTTGGATCTGCAGCTCATCTTCAATGTCCATTTCATCACTAAGAGTCTCAAAAATTCGTTTAATGGCTGCAACTCCACTAGCAGTCACCAAACTCTTCAAATCAGCTCCTACAAACCCTGGAGTTAACTTGGCTAGATGATGGAAGTCAAAGGACTCTTTTATCTTGAGGTTCTTTACCATAGCTTGAAGAATTTGACACCGTTGATTCTCATCAGGTACATTCAAACAAATTTCTCTATCAAATCTACCAGCTCTTCTTAGGGCAGAATCTAAACTATCAGGTCTGTTAGTTGCTCCAATTACAATCACAGGCTTGTAGTTAGTCTTCTCCAATGATATCTCATCCATTAAGGTCAATAACTGGGCAACTATTCGCTTCTCCATCTCTCGTTGAGAGTTATCTCTTTTAGGTGTTATGGCATCAATTTCATCCATGAAGATAAGACATGGAGCCATGGACTTAGCATCTTCAAACACTTCTCTTAGTTTCTTTTCACTTTCACCT
The DNA here is from genome assembly GCA_003707025.2 of Yamadazyma scolyti. Classification (NCBI taxonomy): domain Eukaryota; kingdom Fungi; phylum Ascomycota; class Pichiomycetes; order Serinales; family Debaryomycetaceae; genus Yamadazyma; species Yamadazyma scolyti. Next base: position 228,026 of record PPMW02000007.1, read on the forward strand.
GACATTCCTGATACGATCAGCGGTGCCAGGATGTTGATGAATGGTACTTGAAGTTCACCAGCTAATGCATTGGCTATAGTAGTTTTACCACACCCCGGAGGTCCATATAAAAGTACTCCTCGAGGTGGTTCCACTCCTGTCAGTGTGTACAACTCTGGGTGAAGAATAGGGAGTCCTACTAGTTCCATAAGTTGACTAGTTATATGGTTCATTCCTCCTAGTTGTGAGAGTGTGACTGATGGAGGACTATAGTCTCTTGTCTTCTTCCTCTTCTTTCTCTCTGGCTCGTTCGTCTCGTGTGGCTTCTCCTTTGCTTGGTTCGGCTGGTCCTTTGGTTGCTCCGTGACTGACCACTGGCTGACGACAGACTTGTTCATATCATTAGTATCGATAACTGTCATGACATTATCACCAATATCGTCAATTTCCTCCTGGAGCGCCTTCTGCTCCATGTATTCAGAAAGCTCCTCCGCCTCGTCTTTACGTATCTCGTCTAGCATAGCCTGGATGCTCTTCTCTAGCGTCAACTTCTTCATGCGTCTTAAGTAGACATTCTTGGTCTGAACATAGCTGAGTATTTCACTGACTCTGAGATCTCTTGCAAAGGCAAGAGTTTCCAACTTATCACCGTCGGGTATGTTCTTCTTGTTTGCAGCAGTCTGCTCTTCTAGAAGGCTGTGGATGAGGTCGTAGACCGTCTGGTTCAACAGCGCCGGTTTCATGATGAGCTTCGAGAGCGAGAGATGAGAAGCGAGAGATGAGCAGGAGCTTCGAGCAAGGCGAGAAGCGAGGAGAAAAGGATCGTGGTACTCTGTAAGAAGGAGAGGAGAGAGAGAGAAGGGAGAAGGGATAAGGGAGGGAGAGGCGAGGAAAGAGAGAAGACGAGAGTAGAGAGAAGAGTAGAGAAGATGGGAGTAGAGAATATGAGAGTAGAGAAGATTACAGTAGAGAAGAGAGAAAAGTAGAGAGAAAAGTAGAGAGGAGAGTAGAGAGAAGAGTAGAGAGAAGAGTAGAGAGAAGAGTAGAGAGAAGAGTGGAGAGAAGAGTGGAGAGAAGAGTAGAGAATATGAGAGAAGAGTAGAGAGAAGAGTAGAGAGAAGAGTAGAGAGAAGAGTGGAGAGAAGAGTGGAGAGAAGAGTAGAGAATATGAGAGAAGAGTAGAGAGAAGAGTAGAGAGAAGAGTAGAGAGAAGAGTGGAGAGAAGAGTGGAGAGAAGAGTAGAGAATATGAGAGAAGAGTAGAGAGAAGAGTAGAGAGAAGAGTAGAGAGAAGAGTGGAGAGAAGAGTGGAGAGAAGAGTAGAGAATATGAGAGAAGAGTAGAGAGAAGAGTAGAGAGAAGAGTAGAGAAGATGGGAGTAGAGAATATGAGAGTAGAGAAGATTACAGTAGAGAAGATGACAGTAGAGAAGATGACAGTAGAGAAGATGACAGTAGAGAATATGACAGTAGAGAAGATGACAGTAGAGAAGATGACAGTAGAGAAGATGACAGTAGAGAAGATGAAAGAAGAGTAGAGAGGAGATGAGAGTAGAGAAGATGAGAGAAGAGAAGATGAAAGAAGAGTAGGGAAGAGAGAAGAGTAGAGAGAAGAGAAGATGAGGTCGCTTCAGCTGTCTTTCCCTCTATCTTTTCTCTCTATCTACATGCTCTCTTCCCGATGTCTACGTCTTATTTACTCTCTCTCCCTCTTCTCCCTCTATCTACCCTATCTATTCTTATCCTGTCTCTCTCCTTTTTCTCCCTCTATCTACCCTGTCTATTCTTGTCTACGTCTTCTGTCTCTCCATCTCTCCTCTATCTACCCTATCTATTATTGTCCTGTCTCTCTCCTCTATCTACCCTATCTATTATTGTCCTGTCTTTCTCCCCTCTCCCCTGTCTATTCAAGGTAGCAGCATAAACATGCAGTAGAGTATGGTTCGTTGAATAGAAGGTAAGAGTGTAGAGCATGTTCCAAGCCTACGTCATTGGTCCAGGTGTCGTTGTGTCTGTCTCACAGCAACCTTCCCAATTAGGAAATTCAGACACAATTTCATATGATCATACCTGCCGTGGATGTGGCCGCAGCATTACAGTACTTGGCATGTGCAATCCTCTCTCCATTCTCTCCGACCCCCTTCAATCATAACCTCTCACCTCGTCTCCTTCATCTTTAATTACACCCTATATTCCCCATCCTGTATATTAAATGTTCCATGTACAGTACGATAACCTTGGAAGATATACACTAATAAACTAGCTACGGGGTACTCGGAAAAGGCAAGACAGTGTTCATACATCTAAGACACCATGTGGAGAAGTATCAGACACAAAAACAAATAGATGGTTTCGTGTCTGAAACGGTGTCTGAAACGGTGGCTGGAACATTGCTGTGGATAGCAATCCAACCTTATTTGCAGCCGTATAAATAGACCAACAGTTTCCATAAAGTTTAATTATACAATCATGTCTGATTTAGGAAGAAAGAACTTTAGCGATAAGGCCCAAGAAGCCATCACCCCACAAAGCCAAAAGAGTGGTCTTGACAAGGTCACTGAGACTGTTACTGACAAGGCCGATGAATTAGCTGGTAAGGTGACTCCAAATGATCAAAAGAGCTTTGCTCAAACCATTGGAGACAATGCCAAGCAGGGTCACGATGATGCCAAGAAGGAGGTTCAAGGTAACCAAGAATCTTTGGCTGACACTGCTAACGCCTACTTGGAAACTGCCAAGGAGCAACTCGGAAATGCTGCTAACTACGTTAGTGGTGTAGTCACTGGTGCTTCTGAGGGTGCCAAGAAGGGTGCCGATGTCGACAAGAAGTAGATAGATCAATAAACACTAAAATACAAACATGTGTAGGCACACTAGTGCACTCAAAGAGCGGTTTGGTAGCCATGAGGTCAGTCTTGAGCAGCGTATAGTTTCAATTGGGCCTTTTGATTGCTGATTTAGAGAGGTTCTTACTTAGAGAGGTTCTTACTTAGAGAGGTTCTTACTTAGAGAGGTTCTTATTTAGAGAGGTCTTAATTAGAGAGGTTCTGAACTAGTTCTTGTTTCCTGTTTGAAGGGGTTCGATACCCAAGGAAAGACTTGGCAGATGAACTGACCAAAAGTATGCAAAAGAGGCATAAGCTTGGAGACTTTAAGGCCTCTCTATAACACATTGTTGAATATTATAGTCATATTTAAAGGAGTCTAGAAAGCTTCAGAGCCACAGAGCTCATATTAGGAACATTCTATTCAAGGAAGCAGCTACGTATTATCGGATTATTGTGTTTGTGGTATCTTTGTACAGTGCATTAACTTTCAAGATGTAGCTACTACCAACCAAAGTTGGTAGTGTTGCTTACTTGGTGTACTGATACATTTCAGAGGAACACAACACCCACACCAGGACACACACAACCAAGGATCAAACACAAGAACAGATGACATTGTTTCACCAAAAACCTTGACTTTCTCTTCTAGTAATATAAGCCGTAATAGATATGTGTACAAGTGTAAGCAAACTGCTTGGTAGCCATGCCCTTCCTCTGTACCTCTCTTTTCGTCACACCTCTCCTACATGGCTTCTTTCCGCACCTCTCCTACATGGCCTCTTTCCGCACCTCTCTTTACCGTACCTCTTCTCACAACTCATCTCATGAGTGATAACGAATTCGACGACTTTGCATCAGACGAAGAGGACTTCCGTGTGGCTTCCGTGAAGAAAGCTTCTCTCCCTCAACAGGATCACGACGACGATGATTTTTCTGGAGAAGAACTCCTGGAAGAAGAGGTTTTAGAAGCAGATGAAGAAGTCCATGAAGACCATGTAAGGGACATTACTCAAGTAAAGTCAAGGATAAACACCCGTAATATGACTCCTGAACAACTTGAAAAGCAGCAAAAGAAGATTAAAAAGACAGGGGTTTGCTACCTTTCAACTATTCCTCCATACATGAAGCCATCGAAGCTTCGGTCAATTCTTCTGAGGTTCGGTAAGATAGACAGGATCTTTCTCAAACCTGAGGATACCAAGACCCACAAGAAGAGAGTGAAGTACGGTGGAAATAAGAAGAAACGGTTCACTGAAGGATGGGTGGAGTTTGTTAATAAAAAAGATGCTAAACTCTGCTGTGCTACCATGAATGGAAATATCATTGGAGGAAAAAAGACCTCCTACTACTATGATGACATTCTCAATATCAAGTATCTTAAGGGGTTCAAATGGCTCGACTTGACCCAACAGATATCTAAGGAGAACGAAGTGAGACAATCGAAGTTGACCCTCGAGCTCTCCCAACAGCAGAAACTCAATAAGAGCTTCTTATCCAACTTGGACCAGTCCAAGATGGTTAAGAACATCAAGAGAAAGCATAATGACACCGAGATTGACCTCAGAAGGAACTTCAAGCAGAGAGACTTGGCGTCCAAGAGGGCAAGCGAGTCCGAGTCGATCAAGGAGAAGAACAGCGACAAGTTGGACAGTGTGCTTAAGAAGGTGTTTTAGTGCAAGAAGCTTCGAATGGAGAGAAAGGAGCCCCGAACGGAGCGAGAAGCGATGGAGGACGGTGAGAAAGGAGCCTCGAACGGAGGGAGAAGGATTACTAGAGAGGAGAGAAGAGAGAAGGTGGAGCTGAAGGATAGAGGAGAAGAGAGTATATGTATAGTGGATACACGAGAGAAAAGAGAGTCTACCACAATGCTGACGCCCGAGGGCTGCAAGTTTGTATCCGGGATGTATCAGTGTCGTATAGAATGCTTTATTAATACACATTATCTTACAGAAATAAATTATCAAGGGTCTCTTCCACTCGTTTTCAGTTGCCAATGTACTCTACTGAAGGGCTAGCAGGGTGGGTTAACTGATATATAAGGACAAACGACCACTATGATCGCCAGAAGTGTTGGGGCAGAGTAAAGAATTTCGATGACTAAGCACAAATCTCTCCTTCTCTCCTACTCTTTCTATAACCTGCCCTTCAGAGCCTGCGTCCAGCAGCCTCTCATTCTCTCCTACCGTCTCTACTCCTGCCTTTGCTTCTCAGTACGATCGAAGCTTCTACTGTCTCTACCCTTGCCTAGCTCGCTTCTCAGTACGATCGAAGCTCCATCTGCGTTCGAAGCCCCTGCTCCTACCCAGCTGGCGCTCCAAAGCTCCGGCTCTACTCCTGTCCAGGTCGCTTCTCAGTAAAAGCTCCCTTCCTTCGCTTCTCACTACGTTCGAAGCCTCTACTGTCTCTAGTCCTGCCTTCGCTTCTCACTACGTTCGAAGCTCAGTCGAAGCTCAGTCGTTCGAAGCTCAGTGCTCAGTCACGCAAGCTGGCGCTCCAACGCCTCGATCTCCCTCCTCAACTGCCTGGTCCGGTTGAGCTCCTCCAAAAACTTGACCGCCCTTGCAACCTCGGCCTGAGTGAGCCCCAACTTCTGCCTTACAAATGAAGAGTCTATGATATCCTTTTGGTGTAGTCTCTGAACCAACTTATCCAAAACAAGCCATTCTCTATCGTTCAAGTCTGCAAGGGACTTGCGTTTCCTTTGCATGTGGTCATTAAATTTACTCTGGAGGCGTCCGTAGTGTTTCCCAATTGGGGTCAAAGTCTCTCTAGCAGGACTAAAAGTGGAGTACTTACGGGGAGTTGGACTTGCCATGCGTTCGGTGACTCGATCACCAAACAGCGAGAGTTGTTCTAAGAGCTCCTCGTTCTCTTCAACACTCACGTCGTCCTGTTGGACTCGTAGACTTCCTCTGTCTACAGAAACTGTCTCCGCTTCAATACTGGGCGAGATGGCCCTAAAATCAACTTCTTTCTTGTCTAGAAAGACATTGGACTTCAATCCCCGGGGCGAGAAGTGGTTGTTGTCGTCTATGAGCTTTGGGGGGCTGTGGATGTCTTCCACCTCTTCGAACGAGTCCGAGTCCATGTGCGAGCGAGCTTCGAGCGCAGCAGCTGAGCTTCGAGCGCAGCGAGAAGCGACGTGACAGAGAAGCGACAGAGCTCGAGCGCAGCGAGAGGAGATGTGGAGAGAGGCAGTGAGAGAGGTAGTGAGAGAGAAGTGGTGGTGAGTATATAGTAGAGAGAGACAGAGAGAAGAGGTGACAGAGAGAAGCGGTGACAGAGAGAAGAGGTGACAGTGAGAAGAGAGAAGAGATGTGATGAGTATATAGTAGAGAGAGGGAGAGAGAAGAGGTGGTGAGAGTATATAGTAGAGAGAGTAGAGAGAATAGTAGAGAGGAGAGTAGAGAGGAGAGTAGAGAGAAGAGTAGAGAGAAGAGAGTATATGGTAGAGAGTATATGGTAGAGAGTATATGGTAGAGAGTATATGGTAGAGAGTATATGGTAGAGAGTATATGGTAGAGAGTATATGGTAGAGAGTATATGGTAGAGAGTATATGGTAGAGAGTATATGGTAGAGAGGAGAGTATTTGGGGAGAGGAGAGAAGAGAGAGTAGACAGAGACAGTACGGTATCCTAAACCGAGAGCTTCAAACGGAAGAGAAGCGATGTATAGAGCCTGGAGAGAGGCAGAAGTGTATGGGTGGATGTGTGAGTATTGATTGGTGGTCAATTGTCGATGTTGGGAGTATTTGGGTGGTTACTGTCGTTGATGAAGGTAAGTGACCTGCATATAGACATAGCTTCGAGTAGAGGGAGAAGAGAGAAAGGAGAAGACAAGAGAGGAGAAGAGAGGAGAGGAGCAAAGGAGAGAAGACATGAGTGAAGCGAGAAAGAGTAGAAAGAGACCGGAGAATGGCGAGGAGAATGGGAGTATGGAAGGCTAAGGGCCGGTACTTCATTGTGCTTTTTGCAGCCACTGCTTCGAGAAGTGAGCGATTGGAGTGTCGCCAGTGATAAGAGGCTAGGCAGATAGTAAACAGACATAAGCCTCGGATTAGCCAGAGATAGTGAAAGTGTAGAGAGTGTAGAGAGTGGATTAGCTGAGACAAGTGCTTGCATAAGTCAGATAGTAGCTAAGAGCTTCGAACAATGGAATAGAGGAGAAGAGAGCAGACGAATATGGATTGCAGAGAGATAAGGAGCGGTGGGTGATCCTGTCTTTAGCTGGTGGTATTTTGGTGGTTACTGTCGTTGATGGCTTGAGTTAGTGACCTGCATATCATCATTCTATGTAGACACGAGAGTTTCGAAGACTAGAGAGAGTTGAGAGCTGAGCTGAGAGCTGAGGATTGAACCTCAGAGTGAGAGACGAGAGACGTCAGAATGGCCCAACTGCTGGTCCAGTAAATGCTATACTGAAAGGGTTGACTTACAGTATTATTCTGAGTGTGTTGTTCACTGCCAATGGTCCTGTGGCGCTTGTAGTAGCACTTACACTCACACCCACACTCAACGCCCAGTTCCAAATTCATTCTACGTAGTGGTGCAGTATTCATTCCCAGTAACCCTTCATAGATTCCGCTTCAAGTACTACATTTCACAGTACTTTATACTCACTCCCTCTGCCCTCTCTTTCCCTCTACATCGCTTCTCATTCGCTCAAGCTCCCCTCTGCTTCTCTTCGCCAAGCTCCCCTCTGCTTCTCTTCGCCAAGCCCCCCTCTGCTTCTCTTCGCCAAGCTCCCCTCTGCTTCTCTTCGTCAATGCTGATGCTCCTCGTATCTTCCTGTCATCTGCTTACATAAGTTTCACATAAGCGCTTAAATATGCCTTGTACACTCCTACCTTCTCTCTGCGTTTGCCTCTTATCGCTTCTCCTCTAGCCTCTGCATTGCTTCACGCTGAGTAGAAGCTGGTTCGGGCCCTCGCTCTCTCTGCTCTCTTCAGCCGCATCGCTTCCGTTGGAAGCTCCTCACTGCGTTCGAAGCTCTTGGCAGCTTCTCGCTCCTCTCGAAACTACCATCATGTCTAAGCGATCCAGAAATGGGTGCCTTAGCTGCAAGAAACTCCGGATAAAGTGCAACGAAGCCAAGCCTGTATGTGAGTATTGTCTAGCCACCAAAAGAGAGTGTTTATATCCGTTTCCTGTTGATCTGAAGGAGCACACTTGGAAAGCTACCAAGATCATACTAAAAGTAATGGAACCCAAGTTTTACTTTAATACGGCATCTACAAGATCCATTAACTCGATAATCAAACATCTAAAGATCAATACCTTCGAGTTAAAACTACTAGACTTATATAAACTGTCCATGGTGACTTTTATATCTACAAATAATGGGACATTGCATAGATTTCTATGTCAAGATGCACCAAGACTCTTTGTGAGGTCATCTGTGGTGAAGAATGCTATATTCAGCTTCACCAGTATAGTGTCGTGGAGGCTCTTCATCCAACCACTGAACCATAATGATAGTATCTTTGACCCGGAGTCAAAATTCATGGAGGGCAGTAGAAAAAGCTTGTTCAACGCTACTAATGAATACTTTGGTAATACAGTCAAAGATTTGAATGATATCATTCTAAATAAAGTAGATGGTGCCATAGTTTTAGATCAAGCTGATGCAATATCGATTATAATTGCTGGTCTCACTATATTTGTCTACTTAAGTCTTCATAGTCACAATATCGTTCCTCTAGTGAAGTTCGATGCTAATGACAATTATCTATATGATTATGGCGAAGTAATTAACTTGAATACTGATCTTCTAACCATCAGTGGAACTATTGGTCGAGTATGTCCTATTGCTTCAATGTCTCTACAATTCATCAAACACGATAAAACCTGGGGTTGGAAAGTCCCTAAGATGAACCCATGGACTTCTTTACTTCGAACCGATGTAGATCTTGCTGAATATGATACAACAACAAAGGAAACCCTTATAGATACGATTTGGTATTTGGAGTGCTGCATGCATAATGCATCTATTCTTGACCTTACAATCCCCGTCTGTAAGTTCATTATATTAGTCAATAACAAGTTCAGGAATCTAGTAAGGGAAAAAAATCTATTAGCCCTAAGAATCTTGTACTTCTTTAGCTTCCTTTGCTTGAATAGTCTGCTTTATCTAATTAAGGATAAAAATGTTTGGTACGATTACATGGTCTGGTATCGTGATTACAACTTCAGATTATATGGTCTGTTCAAGTATCACATTGACCTTGTGCTTTGGGAGTTGGTGCAGTATGTACCTCTACCCATGTCCCCCAGTGAAATGATTGAGGCAGACCCAGAGGAGATTCGTGAAAGATTTAGAAAGGATGGGCACACAGGAGTCCACATGGCCGATATATGCACCATACCGTAGGCTGCTTCGAGCACAGGCCAGAGAGCAGTCTAGCCCAGTGTCCAGTGCCGTTGCTAGAGATTGGGCAAGACAGGCTGAGCCTGGCCTGGACACCTATGCATACTGTTGTCGTGCTTCCTTTGCTAGAGTTTTCTGACTAGCTGAAGCTAACTGAGCGAGAGCAGAGAGCTGGTTGAGACTGTCTCTCTTGTGTTTTGTATGTAATATATATTGTTATGGTTTAGACTTCTACCCCTGTTTTCTGTCGTGGGCTGCTGCTTCACTTGTACTGGTCCTTCAGGTCCCAACGGCTTCGACTCGGTCTTGACCCGGTCTAGACTCAGTCTCGACCCGATCATAAACTCACAAGATCCCCCATCACATCAGTCTCCACGACTCCAATATCCGTCTCGTACAACCCGTACACCCTTTCAAATGCCAAGTAGCTTAAACTCTCAAAGAACGTACGCAAGTTGGAGATGGAGCTGATTGTTCTTACGCCGTCAAGCAATGGAACTAATTTACCATCTTTTACATACTCCACCTTGATAGCAGAATCTTTCAACAACGTCAAATCGTAGCACTGGCTTATCTTGTCAATTATGGCAAATAGAGAGTTTCCACTATTAGATACATCAAATTGGAAGTTTATGAAGAGCCAATCCTGGAGATTAAATTCGTCGATTTGAAGTAATAAGAGCTGATCCACAAGCTTACAGTTGAATAAGACCAATTGTAAGTCTTGTGAGTTCATCATGGTGAGCTCTTTCAAGGACTTGTTGAAAATGTGGGTATCAAAAACTTGAATGATCTCGGAAATAATAAAATTCCATTTAGATAGTAAATGCATCTCACTGAACTTTAAAGTTATGATTCTAAGAAGAAGGTTAACATGGTGTCTTGATGAGTGTTTGAGCTTCAGGAATAACTCATCAAGATATGTTAAGAAGAAGTCCTTTGGTTGAATTAATATAAGATAACATATCCTTTTAAGATCAACCTCTGATTTTTCATTGAATAGAAAAATTGTTTGATGGTTTAAGAGGTCAGTAAATCGTTGAATATCTAAAGTGATCCAAACTTGAATAAGTGAGGTATAATTGAAAAAATCAGGACTCATGAATAATTCATTAACCATAAGTTTCCATTGTTTAGTATGAAAGTTATTCTTACCTATAAGATATAAGATATTACTAGCTTCAGTGTTTTTCAAATGAGGTTGAATTAAGTTGATTAAGATAGCATTTATAGCAGAAGATACTTCGTTCTCATGAACTATTTGGTTAATATAAGGAATAATCTGTTCAAAAACAGATATAAATGTAAAATCATCATGTACTCCACTAATCAACTTGATATTGATATCTCTAATTTCTTTACGATCAGTCTTAAGTGCCAACTTACTACCAGCAAGTATTAAGGATGGTAAGAGCTTCTTATACTGACCTAAATGGTTGACTATACTCTTATAGAATGTGATAGTCATTGGCCATATTTCGTGAATACTATCTTTATCCATAAACTCGAAATATCCCACCAAAAAGTCCGCCGTTTGAGCAGCTGGAGCAGCTGGAGTAGATTGGGAAGTCTGAGCTTGAATGGCGTTGAAGATGTGTGGTAAGGTGACTTGACATCTGCCTCCGTCAAGGACATTAAGGATCTTCACAGCTTCTACTTTATCGATTCTTATTAAACTTTCAATGATTTCTTGTCTTTCTAAATCCATAAGATGTTCTAAAAGTTTCTTACATTTGAACTTTAAAGTATTTTGTTTCCATAGTCCAAAGATCACTCTTACTGTATCATTAAGACTATTCATAAACACATGAAGTTTGTTCTGTTCTTCTAACTTATTAGCTGGTGATTCTATCTGGAAGATTCCCTTTAAACCATTATCAGTATTCACCTTAGATCTTTGAAGGTAACTATGACTTATAGACAAGATATCTTCCAATCCATTGATTAGGATATCTTCATGATTGTGTTGTAATTTCTTCAATAAACAATTGGTTAGATCAGGTAAAACTTCAAATACTTCATCATTATAGAAATAAACAGTTCTAATCAATACATTCATCCATTGTTGAAGGAGAATATTGTACTTACATTCTTCAATTCCTTGTATTAGGAACGGTACTAACACTGTCCAGTCTGCGCCATCTGAAGTCATATCAGTCACAATAGCTGAAGTCACAGCTGAAGTCAGAAGGGTATGGAGGATAGTTTCGATGAACTTACACTGAATGAGCTCTACTTCATACACTTTTGGCTGAAAGCTCACAAAGAACTTACACAGGTCAATCATACTATCAAACAACTTAAGGAAGTCGGGCTCAGTTCCTATCATCATGAATATGTCTAGAAAGTAGCCAATACAAGCATTATAGCTCTTGTATTGAGGACTAATAGGTAATGATAAGAACTTTCGTTGGAGAGCTAAAATCAAAGATTTATAAGTAGAAATATCCCAATCTTTTACTATTGAAAGTTTGGTGATAACTGCAAATTCATGACTGCATTCCTTTATGAGTTTAGGACATACACGTAAAACGTCGTATAGCTTCTTTAGGTAGTATTCAAACTTGGAGATTTCTTCTATAGGCGTGTTAGCAAGGAATTCAAATTCAAGTAGTTGATTAGTGAGGATTTTAAGTAGTCTATTACTATCAGTTTTTACTAATGTATGAATAAAAGCAGTAACACTAACAGTTTCTGTATCAATATCATCTAAGATTAAGAATAATGGTGTTTCAACAACTGTCCATAGGTTCTCCATGATGGAGAGTTTACTAGTGATTGGTTCCTTTTGTAATAGACTGGATATAGCTGCTTCTATGTAGTAATTAGATACATGTAGTTGCAACTCAGTTAGACTCTTTATATCTTCAATTGGCCATAGAAGGGTGATTATATGTTTTATAGTACGAGCTAATTGGATTGAAGTTAACGATACCTGTGGTAAGAGCTTAATACACGACCTGGGGTTGGTGTTCTTGATAAGGAGATCTATGAGTTCAGTATCACCACCTATTTCTTTGCCCATGATATTACATACTTCGACGAAGAGAGTGGTGAGTTGTAGGGAGTGGTCCGTGGCAATAACCGCCTTGAACCGGTCGAATATGCACCGGCAGAGCTCTTGGGGAGTGTATGGACAGGGGAGAGTGGGTGCAGTATATGCCAGTGGAGCGGGAGAAGGACCTGGGGCGGGACCTGGGCCACGCTGGTAGAAGGCCATCACCTGCTCCTTCGCAAACAGTACACTCACACTCTCGTCTTTGAAAGACCTCGAGACTAACATTCTCGAAAGCTGACCTAAAACACCAATCTTGGAATCATCGTAAGAGTTCAAGAGAACGAGTAAGCATAAAGGAGCATGAACTTCCCTCATCTCATCATCGGAAACATCATAAGTATCCAAAACGAACTCAAGTAAGGGTAAATTTGACTCAACTAGTAAGATCAATTCCAGCCAAATACTCTTAGCTTCAATAGCATTGAACACTTCTTGACTAGAAGCTATAACTTCTGGATCATGTCTTAAACTGTACGATTTTTGAAGGATCGGAAGAAGTAATCGTGGGATTAGACAGTTGGAGATCTCCCATTTATCCATGACTAAAGCAGTAGTTATCTTTAATGTAATTACAGTATTTTGGTTCATAAGTTCTAGTAAGCATGTAGTTAAGGTGTCCAAGCCATGCTCTTGAAAGTACGCAGTTGATTCATCAGGTCCTAATAGCCACGTCCAAAGTCTTCTATTGAGACTCATATCTTTTCTAGTTAAAATGTTCAAAGCTTTAGAGATCAATAGATTCTTATCTTTAGCAAGCGTAAACACGGGGCTATTAAGGGGAAGATGAGACAACAAAAGGTCAAAGTAGCCTCTTATAGTAAGGATATCATTTGCAGGATTGAAGGTCGTTTTTGTATTCAAACAACTAGCAAAAGTTCGTATTAAAAGGCCAGGATTTGACCCTAAACAAGCAGTAGCTTCATCACTAAATACAAGAGGTTGAGAAGTCAATGGCAAGAATACTGGTAGTCTCTTATTACACCACTGAAGAGCACCAAGTCGTTTTTCGGGATTCGAAATGATAGCCACGAACATACACTGCCAAAAATGGACATCATTGTTAAGTTTAAATTTCAATGAGTCAAGAAGTTTGATTATATCGGCAAAACTTTCGCTATTCTCGTCCTCTAAAGCTGGAAGAAGACTCAAAATGAGTGGCTTCGTAGTATCATGAATAGTAGAACTTGACAACCGTGGTAATAGTAAATTTAGCACTGCTATGACATCAGATTTGACGGACATGGAAGCGTAAGAAACCAACGGAAGAAGGCCAGGAAGCCAAATCGATAACTCGCTGTTGAGTGATTTCGACGATAAGCAAGTGAAGATCGAATTGTAGATAGCAAGGGCCTTCTGATGGACTCCATTAGGGAGATCTGGCGATAAACAAACACCCAACTTTGAAGCGATTGATGAAGCAAATGGTAGCGATTCGGTTGACTTTGTGAGCAGAAGCGACTTCTGGAGACGGGAAAGGAAGGCTATGTAGTCGGCCCACTCGTCTACCTGGTCGAACAGCGCTAGGGTTTTGTCGATGGCGGCGGCGTACTTGTCCATGGAGCTTTGAGCGTAGCGAAAAGGTGGAGCGAAAAGCGTAGGCAGAGAAGCTGAGCGGAGCGCAGGCAGAGAAGCTGAGCGGAGCGAGAAGCGTAATTGTATTAGATGGCATAGCAGAGAGTACGTAGTAGAGTATAGTATAACTGAGTGTGGAGTATGTAGTAGAGTATATTATAGCAGAGAGTGGAGTATGTAGTAGAGTATATTATAGCAGAGAGTGGAGTATGTAGTAGAGTATATAGTATAACGTGTGGTGGAGTATAGAGTAGATATACTTGTAGGGTGATAGAGAGAAGAGGTAGTGAAAAATAGAGAGGAAAACGAGTTGGTATTGAGAGTAGAACGAAGCGTACGCAGATAAGGAGCTAGCAGTAGACCAGTGTGCCAGGTCTGGAGGTAGTGTAGTATGAAGAGGAGGTATCTACTAATTACCAATTATTTGCAATGACTAGTTAGTTTAGTGAACCATTGCCTACTACATTCTTACACCCCGGAGTAATGATATGAAACAGCCTCTGTAGCACCTCGCTACGCCATAATACTACAAGCGAAAAGAATATTGGCATCAGATAGTCTGCAACTTCCCCATATTCTTTAATTCGTTCTCTCCATATCAAGCAGTGTCTAAAAGAAATTAGAGATACAAAAGAATATTACAAGAGCTATTAAGAAAGAATATTAACGATGAGATGATATTGGAAGATTTAGAAGATTATAAAGGCGTGGCTCCGCTAGTCAGTAGCATCCCGAACCCCTCGCTGTAAGATCCCATCGGTGAATTCCCAATTAGGAATTGTTGAATCACCATTCCTATCTCCATTGTTGAGTTCGTCCCTTATAAATCATCTGAAAGTCATACAGGGCTCGTAACACACATTTGTAAGCCATATCTGTGCACTTATCAGTTTATTATCGATTCAACACTGGATATCTAATAATATGTCTAACTTCGATGACAACAAGCCAGGAAAAGTCACTCTTTGGGACTTCCCTAAAGGACCATATCCTGCCAGAGTTCGAATAGCATTGTATGAGAACAATTTGTTCAACAAGGTTAACTTTGAGTTCGTCAATTTGTTAAATGGTGAACATAAGACTGATGATTTCAGAGCCAAAAACTTCTCGGGAACTCTCCCAGTACTTGAATTTGCTGATGGTACATATCTTCTGGAGTGTGTTGCTCTTACTCAATATATCGATAATATTGATGGGAACCCTATTTTGACAGGTGCTACTCCTTTGGAGCAGGGCTTAATTCATATGTGGACCAGAAAGGTCGAAAATGAATTTCTTGAACCAATAAGCATTTATTTCCATCATGGAACCCCTGGCTTGGGACCTACGGTTGATATCCCAGAACATCAGAACAAGGCCTGGGGTCTCCGCCAAAGGGAAAAAGGTCTTGCTGGTATGAGCTTCTTCAACGATCTTTTGGGCTCAAGACCGTACATAGCAGGTGATAACTTCTCTATGGCTGATGTGGCTGCTATTGGTGCTATGATATTTCTCGCTATCGTACATGAAGAAGTTCCCAAGGAATACCTGAGTCTCTTGGCGTGGTACGATAGAGTTCGGGAAAGACCCAGTGTCCGTGCCTATTTCGACCTGGCCAAGTCCCATGTCTAGCAGTCGCCGTAAAATACTTCTATTAGTGTCTAACCGCAGTCAATCATAGTCTACATCTACTAAGACAAATCACCACCTCGAAGAATCAAAAACACCTCGTCCTTCCACCAATGCTTTTTATAACGGCAAAATTCTCCCATAGCTAAGTGATCTTTATTTTTGGCTAATTTAAATGGTTATAAATATACTATTTTATATTTAAATAAAGATACTATTTGATATATGCCTCATATGTTATTAATACTGACTCACGTCGTAATTAACCCATCTCAAGTAACTCCTTAGAGGACGAACAGTCCTAGATTAGGTATGGCAGGGTTTATAGACTGTATAGTTACCAGATGAGAGTGTATGGCAGGGCGTTAGAGAAGAGAAGAGGGAGAATATATAGAGAGATATGCAGGAGTGAGGTGGAGGAGCATGGTTATGTGTGGTATAGCAGAGAGTATGGAGTATGGAGTATGGAGTATGGAGTATGGAGTATGGAGTATGGAGTATGGAGTATGGAGTATGGAGTATGGAGTATGGAGTATGGAGTATGGAGTATGGAGTATGGAGTATGAAGTATGAAGGAGTACATGGAAAAGACTATGAGGGAGTATATGGCGCAGCAGAGATTACATTCAGTTGAGTGGGTAGTAAGAATAGAGTAGAGAAAATAGTATGACAAAAAGGATGAGTAAGATTCGAGACAAAGTGGAGCGAGAGGTAGGAGGTGCAAGTATCCAGTGGAGAGTCCAGAGATAAATGAAAAAATGTGACATTCACAGAAGTATCACCTCTACACTTCCCTTCACTGTGGTCCGGTGAGATATTTTTGCAGCCATCTCACGAGGTGCCTAGGAGCGTTCAATACATTCACTTCAATGCATACATAGTTCCCAGAGTTCCACAGCTACCGTGACCACTGGATGTAATTCGAGTAGGGGCCATTCTTCGGTCTGAGCTTTTTTACACCAGAGAAAAGAGAGTGAGCTGTGCTTTGCAGAGAGAAGCGAGGAGATGAAGTGACGTAGAGAAGTGGACTGGTGAAAGAATGGTGAATCAACATATTCAGGAATCATCACTAATTGCATCAATGCTCTGGAATCTGGCTGCTGCTGGCAATTCTCAGCTGATCGGCTGCAGCAACACCCCTTTCCGATTCCTTATCTTATCGCTGCGACATTATTCCGCTCCCGCATATATAAACCGCAGATCCATGCAAGCCATGCAAGTTGTGCAGATGGCTGAAAAACAAGAAAAGGAGGTCATAGTACAGTATACAAGCATCGAGGAGATCGATCGTGAGGCTGAAAAAGCTGTACTTCGTAAGATGGATAGAAGCTTAATGCCCTTATTTGGTGCCATGTATTTTTTTTCGTATCTTGACAGATCTAATGCTGGTAATGCTAAAGTTGCAGGTATGTTAGTAGATATAAATATGACTCAATCACAATTTTCAGCAGCCAGTTCTATCTTATATGCACCATATATCATTGTTCAAATCCCCGGAGTTTTGATGATGAGGAGATTCAAGGCAAATCTATATTTAGGTTCCATGATGACTTGTTGGGCTCTTGTTACTATATTCACAGTTTTCATAAAAAGCTACGGTGGGTTTCTTACTCAAAGAATACTTATTGGACTTTTTGAAGGTTCCTTTTATAGTTGTATGGCAGTTTATACCGCAAATTGTTACGATGCAGGTGAAATGGGTAAAAGGTTTGGTTACTTGTTTGTATCATCATCTCTATCTTCTGCTTTTGGAGGGTTGATAGCCACTGGGATCACTAAGATTCATGGAGGTGCTTTGGAAAACTGGAGGTACCTTTTTTTAATTGAGGGAATAGCTACGCTTATTCTTGCTATATGTGTAATCATCTTCTTGCCAGCTGAAATATCCGACATTTTCACTACTGAAGAAGAGAAGAAAATTCACGAATTAAGGCTTCAGAGAAGGAAGTTATTCAGCGGTGAAAAGGAATTCAATATTAAAAAGGTATTAGAAGCTTTCACTTCAGTAAAAACTTACACTTCTATAATCGTACAATTTTGTCAAGATATTTCATTATATGGCTTCACAACGTTTTTGCCATCGATTTTACTCTCCCTAGGATTTGATAGCTTACAGTCCCAATACCTTACAATCCCAGTTTACTTACTTGCTGGTGCTATTTTCCTTACCCTTTCAATTCTTTCAGATATATACAAGATAAGATCCCCCATCATGTTTTGTGCAAATTTATTTAGCATTACTGGATATGCTATTATTTTGGGGGTTGATAATAATGCAGTGAAGTATTTCGGATGCTTTTTGATTACCGTCTCTCTATATACTAACGTGGGAATCAACCAGGCTTGGATATCTACAAATACTGCTCCAACTGATAAAAGAAGTACTGCACTTGCTGCCAATCAAACGTTTGGTAACTCTTCAGGTATTGTTGCCCCACAAGTGTATCGTGCTGCTCCATATGCTTTAGGACATTGGTTTACCATTGGATGCTTGATCTTCTCCAACTTGACTATTCTTTGTCAGGCCTTGTTGTACAAGAGAGAGAATGCCAAGCGAGAAAGCCTTCTTAGCTCAGAAGGGTTTATTCCGGATGAGGAGGAGGAGATGAAGAAGGGGGACCAGTCCGTGCGGTTCCGGTTTATGATCTAGGCCAGTGGGTGGCAGCTGCCCTGCTGGAAGAGGCTTGGTAAGGAGTTGATACGGTAGACAGGTTCCAGGTTAAGGCTAAGATAGCTTTGACAGGTTACAGGCTACAACTTAGACCTACAGCTTGCAGCCTACACAGCTTAGAGCTTAGACAGCTTAGAGCTTGCAGCCTAGAGCTTAGTAAATATAGAGAAGTGAGTTAGCATAGTAGCGATCCTCTTTACTCTTCTCTTCTCTTGAAACTACTTCCTCTCTATGTCGCAATGTCGTGCTAAGCCGGGGTTTTAGATTTTGCAGCCTAGCGAAAATTTGCGCCGATAGGCAATTATGAATCAAAATGCCGATCAAATAAAACTACAATAAGATAACAATGATAGGCAAATCGTGAGTCACAACCCTATCAATAGATTCATCACTCGCCTATCAATGCCGTTATATCATCTGTCCAATATCACTGCCTAAAGCTCTCACCACCTTCTAGTACCACCTTATAGCACCGCTTTATAGAACCACCTTGTAGCACCTTCTAACAGCACGTATCTCCGAAGGCATCTTGCAGCGAGGTCAGATTGTAGTGGAAGTACCCTGCTTCGTACCTACTGATTACTAATCACACCCTTACTATACTATACTCAGGCTTGTTCTCAGATAGAACTATATAAGTACAGAAGTATATACCCAATTATCTATGACTCCACAGGAATACAGACTTAAGTGCCGTTCTGGCGAGATTACAGGTTGCACTAGTGGATCATGTGAAGGCTACGCTCAAGCTAACCTTATTGTGCTACCATCAAAATTAGCTGGAGATTTCGAAAGCTTATGCTATAGAAATCCTGTCCCATGTCCACTTTTAGCAAAAACAGTGTCCAGATTCGAAGTTGATAACAAGGCTATATTGGGGTCATCAGATTTCGATATAGCTAAGGATTTACCACAATATAAAGTGTTCAAGGATGGAAAGGTTATAAGTGAGAAATACGACATTTCTGATGAATGGACAGACGATCACATAGGTTTCCTCATAGGGTGTTCCTTTTCATTTGAAAATGATCTCATCAAGCATGGATACGATGTTAGACACCAACAGGAGAACTGCACAGTTTCTATGTATAAAACAACCAAATTACTTGATCCAGCAGGTGTTTTCGTTGCATGTCCTTATGTAGTAAGTATGCGCCCATATAAACCTAGTGATATCGAAAGAGTAAGACAAATCAGTGGTGCATTCAAGACAACCCATGGGGAGCCTATTGACTGGGGGTATGATGGTGCAAAGAGATTAGGAATTTCTGATTTGTCAAAGCCAGATTATGGCGATGCAGTTACAATTGCAGACGATGAAGTCCCCGTATTCTGGGCATGTGGAGTCACTCCACAGGTGGCTATTGAAAGTATTGGAGCCAAGGCTGAGGGACTTGTAATGTCTCATGGGCCTGGCCGGATGCTTATTTTGGATATTACCGATGATGCGATCAGGGGATGAGTCTCTGGAATCCTCCCCCCTTATCAGCAGTGTTTAGAAAGAAATATACTCAGCAGATCACACGAGACATTCCCTTTAGGTCAGGAAACTATTAGCGATGCATCTTGACGCAAGTGCACATAACCTCACATGGGCAGCGAGATGCAATGGCGGTTAGTCAGAGTGTCGAGGGGATGAGATATTCGTCTTCCAGCCCCTCGACATCGCTTCCCGTTTGTCGCTTGCCTACTTTCCAGTGTGAAGCTGTATACTTGCTACATAACAATCTCCTGCTCTCCTGCGTCGCTCAGCTCCTGCTCTCATCGCCTGCTCTCCTGGCGTCTCTACTCCTGGCGTCTCTACTCATGGCGTCTCTACTCATGGCGTCTCTACTCATGGCGTCTCTACTCATGGCGTCTCTACTCATGGCGTCTCTACTCATGGCGTCGCTCAGCTCCTACGTCGCTAAGCTCCTAGCTCAAGGCAGCACGCAACACCCCAACCACATCGCTCAACTCGTCCTCAGCTACACTATGGCCCGTATCGTACTCCCTCAACCTGACGTCATAGCCCAAGTCCTTGATCAACTGGTACGTCAATCTGCCATACTCAGGCAGAATCACCTCGTCTTTAGTGCCATGGCCCATGAAAATAGGCGTGGCGACGTTGGTGTTGGTGTGCAACTCCGTAAGCTTATCCTTTATAGGACAAAACCCACTCAATGAGATGACAGCAGCAAGTTTAACCTCGGTTAACAACCCGACTGCAAGAGATAATGCAGCACCTTGAGAGAACCCTCCTAAGATGATGTTCTCTACGCCTTTGGATCTCTGGTCTTTGATGATGTCTGAGATCTTGTCGCAGCTGGCGAGGAACCCATCCACATCCTGGGGTCCATTGGCGTTTCCGAAGCTGTAAATGTCAAACCATCCAGGCATTCTGTAGCCTCCATTAGCAGTTATGGGAATAGTGGGAGCATCAGGGAAAATGAAGCTGGTGGAATCAAGAACCGAGCTGGGAATGAGCTTGCGCTGGCGGAGGAGGGTGGGAAGCCATTGCCACCCTGCGCCAGAGTCTCCAAGGCCGTGAAGGAAGATGACTGCGTTCTTCATGTGGTGAGAAGGCGAGCGTAGCGAGACTGGCCAAGTAGCGCCGCTGGAGCGAGCGCAGCGAGACTGGGCCAAGTTTAGCGCCAGCGTCTCACTAGCGCAGCGAGACTGGAGCGAGCGCAGCGCAAAGTTTATAGACTGGGCCAAGTTTAGAGACTGAGCACGGCGAGACCCATTCTGGGGATCCGTAGTCTCTGGTGGTGGGCACTCATTCTGGTGGATCACAGAAATATCTCTTGGAGAGGTTGGAAAAGACTTCACTCCATTGGATCACCGTAGTCTCTGGTGGATAAAGATTATCTATTAACAAATACTGTCGATGTTACTCCACTCGACAATTGCCTTGTTCGAGGCTCCTCTGTTAACTGTAGTTTGGCAGCTCTGTAATATACTGTTGTCACTGCATATTTGGCTCAAGTTAAAGTAGAAGAGACACAAGGCGTGCCTTAGAAGTCTGTCGTTGTGTGATAACACCACCGACACTCAAACGGATGCTGCCCTGAGGCGAGATGAGAGCTTCGGAAGAGAGAAGAGTAGACAGGAGAAGAGTAGACAGGGAGAGAGTAGGCAGGGAGAGAGTATGCAGGGAGAGAGTAGGCAGGGAGAGAGTAGGCAGGGAGAGAGTAGGTAGGAGAAGAGTAGACAGGGAGAGTGTAGACAGGGAGAGAGTAGGCAGGGAGAGAGTAGGCAGGGAGAGAGTAGACAGGAGAAGAGTAGACAGGGAGAGAGTAGGCAGGGAGAGAGTAGGCAGGGAGAGAGTAGGCAGGGAGAGAGTAGGTAGGAGAAGAGTAGACAGGGAGAGTGTAGGCAGGGAGAGTGTAGACAGGGAGAGTGTAGACAGGAGAAGAGTAGACAGGGAGAGTGTGGACAGGGAGAGTGTAGGCAGGGAGAGAGTAGGCAGGGAGAGAGTAGGTAGGAGAAGAGTAGACAGGGAGAGAGTAGGCAGGGAGAGTGTAGACAGGGAGAGTGTAGACAGGAGAAGAGTAGACAGGGAGAGAGTAGACAGGGAGAGAGTAGACAGGAGAAGAGTAGACAGGGAGAGAGTAGACAGGAGAAGAGTAGGCAGGAGAAGAGTAGGCAGGGAGAGAGTAGAGAAGAGTAGAAAAGAGTGGAAAGTAGAGGAGAGTAGAGAGAGTAGAGAGAGTGGAAAGTAGACGGAGAGTACATAGGCGTGTATTAGGGTATCTCAGGTACCGGAAATATGACAGCAGCGCAGACATGCACGATCATGCACTATCATGCACGACCATGCAACATCATGCACAATTATGCACCTGTTTTGACCCGCTTTCTGGCACTTTCGTCCCGGTCTTCGACCGCCAGAGCGGCTGCTGGCGTGGCCGCTACCTCTAGCACCCTCGTGTTCTGCTTTTCACCGTCAACCCGGCGGAAATACGGCTGGCAACGCCAGTAGGGCACCTCTCTATACCTGCCGCCCCAACTTTCGACCTTACCAACGTCAATTTTGTCGGATTCGGGGCGGAATTCGTCGTGCACCAAGGTGTCGACGGTGTCTACAATGTGCTCCCACTTGGACAAGTCGTCGTGGACGGAAGTCTTGCCTATAATGGGTCTTAATTCGGTGTGATGGTTCAAAAACTCGTGAAGAATTTTAAAAAAATGTGCCTTCATTGCATGACGATTTGCAGGAGTTGGGTACTTAGAGACGACGCCAAAGTACTCACGTAGTACCTTGTTGACCATAGGGAACTCGTCGTCTTGGTTAAAGATTCCTGGGTTGTATAGCTGGCCTTCAGCAGACATTATACCATCGCAGGTAGTTTTCTCAATACATCTTTCAATATCTTCATTATAAATGATATTTCCATTAGAGAAAAACACTGTATCTTTGGGTAGATTATCCCTGAGGTATCTGAGGACATCCCAGTTAGCTAGCCCGGTCTTCTGGCCCTTCATGTCTCTTGTTCTGCCATGTACTGTGAGAAACTGTGCACCAGCAGAAAGGACCATTTTAGCATAGTCTAAGCTCTTCTGCCAGTCATCGTAGATGCGGATTTTGGCAGTCACAGGTACATTAAGGTTTTCGTGTAAGTTCTTGATCAACTTCTCGATCAAAGGCCAGTCTTCCATGAGGAAAGACCCATAGTGACCTTTTCTAGCAATTCCTTGAGGACATCCAAGATTTAAGTCCACAGCATCACATTTGGACTCCACTAGCTTGGCTGCTTGAAGGAGGTACTCGGCGTCGTTAGCACAGAACTGCACAACGAGCGGCCGGTCCACATCCAGACCGTCAAAAGGACTCCATTGGTTCTTTCGATATTTTTCATCAGTAGCGAAGAGTTTGGCATGAAACATCGGAGTGTAGCAGAGTTCTGCTCCGTGGTTGCGGCACACGATCCTCCAGGCGAGCTCGCTCTGGTCTACCATAGGAGCTAGGATCTTCCTAGGCTGGGAAAGCGTGTTGTAGAGGTCTCTTCCTTTCATTGCAGGGCGATGAGCTGAGCAGAGCGATGAGCTTCGCGCCCGCCGCGCCCACCGCCATTGCGGTGGCTCTACCGCCATTCCTCGCTAACTCCACCGCGAGCCAGCGAGAGCGTCGTAGTAAGGCTGCGGGAGTGTAGCGACGGTGGACCTGCAGCAGAGAGACGAGAGATTACAGACTAGAGACTAGAGAGAGACTAGACGGAAAGAGGAGAGGTAGTAGGTAGAGTGTACATTATACGCTACGCATCTGCTTTGCAGTCCCTGGAGGCCCAGTACGCCAAAGCCTTATGGCCAGGTCTCTGCTCTTTAGTGCTTTGAAAGCGCCTCTCTTCATCGGACATGTCTGCTGTAGCACTTCTCGGTTGGAGCGTGATCTCGGTGCTGTCGGATTCTCTTATATCAGCTGTAATGCCTGGCGACTCCGGACTCCCTGCGGACTCCCTGTGGACTCCCTGCGGACTCCCTGTGGAATCGCTTCTCTGGCGGCGGACTCGCTTCTCTGGCGGCGGACTCTCCTCTGGCGGCGGACTCCTAGATCTGCAGAATGTAGTTCGCCCGGTTCTTCAACGCCTCGGCAAACCCCATGGCCAACGGCCAGATCGGGGCGTCGGCCAAGATCCTCACGCCCAAGAACAAGCACTTATTGCTCAACCTGATCAACTTCAACGAGTTCACGATCAACTTGGCGTTGGAGTTCGTCTCGATGAGCTTCCTGATGCTCTCGTAGTTTTCGAAGTCTTCGATTATAGGGTCTTGTTTCTTATAATTAGACAGGAGGATGCGCTCACAGTGCTTAAGGGAGTGTTCACAACGTAGCCATAACACCTTCTCTGTTATTCCTAGACTTATACCGTTGTCTTTGTCGTTGATCTGCTCCACAATGTATAAGAACTGAGACATAAGTAATACCAGTACAAATATACAAGTGACGAAGAATACAGGGGTTCTTAACTTACTAGAGCCTAAAATACTGATATTCTGGTTCCATAAATCCATGATCTCAATACAGTAGTCCATCAGTTCCTTAAGACCATTGAAGTCTACATGTAAGTTGTTCAAGTAGTAGTTCATATTCTCCCAGTCTTTATATACAATTCGTTCCACCACTGGTACTAAGTTCACCGCCAACTTGATCTTGGCAAGGTAGAACAACGGGAGAATGATCTTGAGCTCGTGGTCGTTGGTTAGAATGGCTTTGTTCGTAGCATCTACCTTGATAGAGTGTCCGTTCTGAACAAACTTGGTTTCCCAAGCATTCAAGAGCGCCTTGAGCTCCGGACTGTTGAGCCGCCAAAGGACATGGTCGAACTTGAGGAAGTTGGACCCGGTCTTCTTGTTAATCTCGTGGTAGCGGGCCTGGATCTGCTCGTGGACGTAGATGAGCTGGTTAAGAAGGTTGTTGAGCGAGAGCGGCGCCGTGCAGGTGTAGTCCTGGAGGCCGTCGATGAGGTCCTGGGCAGTGCCGTTGTTCAGAAGGGCCACTATGGCCGGGACCGTGGTCTGCGCCATGGCCTGCACCAGCGGGCCGTGGGCCAGTGGAGGCAGCGGACCTTCCGACATTTGCGGAGCCAGCAGACCCTGCGGACGCACTAGCGGACGCATTAGCGGACCCTGCGTCAGCGGACTTGCAGACAGCCGCGACATCTGCGGCGCTTGGGCCTGCAGGGCCTGCACCTCATGGGCCCATTGTGCAGCAGTCTCACACCGCCAGAGAGCCTCGTTGGCACAATATGTACCGCTGGTGATGCTGTCGGCGTGGAGAAGGATCAGCAAGTCCAACAATGTCAGGGTCCGGAACTGCTGAAGCATGTAAAACACCCAGATGGTCCTGATTCTCGACTGGGCCATGACGAAGTAGTCAAAGTTGGCCTGGAGCGTACCTGCATCCACCCCGAGGGCACCAGCCGTGTCAGTGGAGCCAGCGGAGCCTGTAGGCGAGTTTCCCAGCGGAGCGCTGGCGCTGGAGTCCCCGGAGTCCCCAGAGACTCCCAAGTGAATACTCGGAGGCGGCACAAGGAAGTTCTCGAGCGGCTTGTGGAAGTTGGTCGACTTGATCAACCCCACCATCGACTTCATCTGACGGGAAGTGATATCGATCATCGGCGGCTCATTAAGGAACATGGAGATGAAGATATGAAGCACCAAGCACTGATGAGCCATCAATGGCACCTTCTTAAACTGCAAGTTATCCAAAGTGATCTCCTTCTCGAAGAAGTTTTGGATATGGTACTTGGAGAGGTTGAATAAAAGGAGCGTGTTGGAGTCGCTGTATGAGTACAACGCTCCGATGGATGCCATGGAGAGAAGTAGCGGAATGTTCTCGTAGTTATCCACCATCGGGTTCTTCAATGACGCAAGATGTATGAACGGGAAGTACTTGTTGAACTCGAGTTCATAGAGCTTCATATACAGGTTGAGTTCGTCGGTGTGGGGGAACTGGACGTCGGTGATGTTGGAGATCATAATAATTTTGGCCCGGAGGTCGTCGTTGATGAAGGGGACCCTGACACCGGCTCCGCTGGTGGCGGTGGCAGTGCCTGTGGCAGTGGTTCCGGCGGCGGTACCAGGGGCGGCGCTTGCGGCGGCGCTTGCGGCGGTGCTTGCGGCGGTGCTAGTGGGTCCACTGTCAGAGACTCCGCTGAAGTCGGAATGTCCGCCAGGGCCATTGACGTCGGAGCCATTTGCGGGTCCGCTCGTGCGTCCGCTGGCGTCGGAAGGTGCATTAGTGTCGGCGGAGCCATTAATGTCGGCGGAAAACCCCATGAACTCACTGGCTCCATTAATGCCAGGTCCATTGACTCCAGTACCATTAACTCCATGACCAGGTCCAGGCGCACTGAGGTCGGCCTGGCGCAGGCGGAACAACGACGCAATCTCGTCGTGCTGGTCCACGTCCATGAGAACAGAGTCTAAGGGCACATTAATGATCTCCTGGAGCCAGTCGCCATTATCCAGCACCAGCTCTCGCTCTTGCTCGGCGGTGAAATGTGGAGAGAAGTCAAGCAGCTGGGGCCGGGTACGAGGCTTATCGAGGAATTCTTTCTTGAATAGCAGCTCTGGCAAAATATTAAGCTCGTCAAGCTCTAGTTCAGCATAGTCAAATAGCATCATATCACTGGCCCCAGTACCACTGGCCCCAGGGCCGCTAACGCCTGAGCCGGTACCTGTAGCAGTAGCACTCATACTACGTTCATGACGATCGTGGGAGTGCTCACGTACGTGGTCAGGAACGCTTAAAGGACCACTATAGCTGGCTCGTTCTTTTGGTGTGAAATTACTACCAGCGGGCGAAAAATTACTACCAGCGGAGGTGAAGTTACCACCAGCGGGCGCGACATTCGTGCCTGGCGATGCGAAATTACCGCCGCTGCCAGGCGAATGAAAATTACCACCAGGCGACCGAAAATTAGCGGCCGTGAAGTTCCCGTCGAAGCTGAAGCTTGTAGTGAAGCTATTGGGGCCGCTAGTTCCCACAGTACTAACGCTGTGTCTGCTGGCTCTGCTGTTTCTGCTCGCACCGCTGGCACCGCTGGCACCGCTGGCACCGCTGGCAGTGCGACTGGTGGTAGACGCGGCCAGGAGACTCGAATGTCGAGGAAACGTCCCACTAATGCTACCACTTCGAGAGATTGGGGCATTAGCGTCTGTATTGTGCTGTAACACAATGACATGCTCGTGGCTATCATCTCTGCTGTTGCGGCGCACTGGCAACTCTGTATGAAGCTTCAGTTGATGGCGTAACACCAAGTCCCTACGGGCGAAACATCTCCCACAGTAGGCGCATTGGAACGGCTTTTCATTGGTATGCAGCCTCTCATGTCGTTTAAGATGCTCAAGACGGGCAAAGGCCCTCGTACATATGGTACAGATGTGCGGCCGGGGCTTATCTGTCTTGATCTGCTGACTCTTCTTGGGGATGGGCTGGGTCATACCCCGGAAAATGGGCGAGATTTTTTTCGCACTCCGACGCCGCGCGACATGTGGGGGCGACATTTCCGCGGCCGCACCCGCAGGCAGTCGAGCCCGCAGGCCCGCAGGCAGAGAGTGCGGACTGGTGCCACTGCGGCATGCATCTGCGGGTGCATCTGCGGATGCATACAGCTGCGGAGTGCGGTGCGGACCATGCAAATGCGGTGCGACCATGCGGTGGCTGACGAGCAAAGCCGACGATGACGCATTCCCCTCGCACTCCGACACTCCGACGCTCCGACAGTAAACTCCGACCTGATAGGAAGGGTTCCACCCAAGACGACTCTGCCGCTGACAAGAGGACTCCAGCAGCGATCTCTGCGACTCTACGCTGATTCCGCTGCAGACGGACTGCTACGGCCTCGCAGGTCGCCGAGAGACCAGCCGCAGCGGTCACGAGCCGGGGCCAGAGTACGACATTTTTGGCCACAGGACCCTCTACACACTATAGACAGTCCCTTCCACACTACACCCCAGACTCTACCGTAAAGTGTCGCTCCATTCAAGCCTCTGGAACTCTAACTGTCTACTCGCTCGGTCTAGTCGGTTTAGTAGACAGTTCTACGACGCTCCGCCTGCCTACGCTCGGTGTACGCTCGGTGTACGCTCGGTGTACTTTGCCTACGCTCGCACCGTCTCGCGCTACTCGCCCTACGCGCCCTACGCTACCGCCCTATTCGCACCGCTACTTTGCCTGGGCCGGCCCACTCGCACCCTTCTCGCACCCTTCTCGCTGGGCTGGAGCGCGCTCGTAGGCATGCAGCTCCTAGTCACCACCGGGGCAACAGTAACGTTCCATGGGTTGGTTGCGGAGGTGCTACTGACGCCGTTCCTCGATGCAGCCGCCAGGACCTACTCCCGCTTGTACGTACAGTACGGCAATGGCCCAGACTCCGACGAGTTTGTCTCCCTGCTCATCAACTCCAAGACTTTCGCCCACCACCAGATGGAGGTAAAATGCTTCGCTTACTCTCCCAACCTCGCCGCTATGATCGCCGAAAGCGATGTGGTAGTGAGCCATGGTGGCACAGGTACTATCCTTGACGTTCTAGAGGCCAAGAAACCCTTGGTGGTGGTGCCTAATGAGACATTGATGGATAACCACCAGTTGGAAATCGCAAGCGAGATGGCTGCTCTCGGCGTGCGGGTGGCGCCGTTGGGCCTGGTGGCTACCGCCATCGTGGACCCGCCGGTGGTAGAGATCGCGCGCCAGCCTAGCGCCCTCCGCCGCGTGTTCTTTAACACCCTCGCTATCCGTCGCTGACTTCTCCCTGTCACTCCCGGCCACCTCCTGTCCAGTACCAATATACGCCTACGCCTACGCCTACGCCTACGCCTACCCCTACGCCCTACGCCCTACGCCTCACCATCCTCTGTGGTCTTCCTCCCGCCGCTCGCCCTCTTCGCCCTCGCCCTCGTCCTCGCCGCACTCTGGCTGTCCTCGCACTCGCGGTGGCGTCGCTGGGTGTCGCTCGGCGTCGCTGGGCGCTGGGCAGGCAGGCGCACTGGGCAGGCAGGCGCGCTGCTTGTCACTACGTTCGAAGCAGCTATGAAGCAACGACTCTTCACCAGAGACGTCGAACAGCTCCTTTACTCGCTAGGCGACGGCCCCTACCTGCAAGATGATACCGTGGCAGCTCTTGAGGACTGCCTCATGGGGTTCCTCGTGGACTTGTGCAACGAGACGTTGGTGTACGCTAAGAGTAAGAATAGAAGCAGAATCAAGGTCGATGACCTCCCATTCGCTCTACGGAACGACCCGTTGATGCTCCTGCGGTTGGAGTACATCGTCAGCCACGCCCAGAAGATCGAGATGGCCAAGAAGATCTTCGACGAGGACGAGC
Source organism: Yamadazyma scolyti (assembly GCA_003707025.2). Classification (NCBI taxonomy): domain Eukaryota; kingdom Fungi; phylum Ascomycota; class Pichiomycetes; order Serinales; family Debaryomycetaceae; genus Yamadazyma; species Yamadazyma scolyti. The sequence goes on from PPMW02000007.1 coordinate 256,918, forward strand.
GGGCGTTGGCCCGGATGGAGAAGTAGGCGCCCAGCGGTGCCAGCGGTGCGATGGTGCCAGCGGTAGCGACGCACCGACCGAGCCAGCACCACCGCGCCAGCACTATCGCACCGCCGCCTCGGCCCAGTCACCCAGAGGTCCAAGATGTGGTGGCAGGTGGCAGGATGTGGTGGTGTGGGTGTCGGACCGTGATATGTAGATGTAAACGAGTGTGTATTTTATGTACTGACTGTATGGAATAGGAGTGTAGGAGTGTAGGACGAGCGGTGGTAGACGTGGCTATGAGCTTGAATAGTATATATTAAGGTTATAGTAAATAAAGACTGAAGCAAGGGTAGTATAGTTCCGATCCTCAGGGTACGGCAGGACGTGGAAGGGTACGGCAGGACCACTGCCTGGTGGCTCTACCCATCGCTATGTCCCAGTCTAGAAAGATTTACCACCATCTCATGCACGTCTCATGCACATTGATGCACGTCTCATGCACCTCGATGCACAACGATGCACCTGGGTGCATAACCGCTAAACACAGGGCCCATAATGCCAACAGGCCATAACACCCGGATTTTTTGTTGTGGTTTTGTGTTAGTTCCTGGTATAGAGCAGAGGAGTATGCGTTGCATATATTGCACTATAGACTAGGGACGCAGGGACCAGCAGCCAACTCCCTCCCTCATTAATCTGCACTCACCACTGGCTCTCGTGTTGCTGCCCTTGTGGCTAAGCTCTCGGTCGAAGCACTATCGCCCTACGCTTTTCTCTTCTTCTCTTCTTCTCTTCTCTCATACCCTAGCCTCACTCTGTAGAGGCACTCTCCTTCTCCTCTCCACGTCCAAGACCTAGTCCACGTTCTCCAACGCCCGGCCACGGACGAACTTCTCGCCCCGGACCTCTTCGTCCACCCTCCGCCACACTCTCCGCAACCCTCTCACCACATCGCCGGCCACGTACACGCCGAACGTCCACGGTAACATCTCCAATCTCCACCACCCCGGCACGCACACCAAGGCCACCACCATTGCCGTTCTCACGATGCCTATGGCCTTGGCAAACGCTACAGGCTCAAAGTGGTCGTAGTCGTAGGTGAACACCTGGTGAAGGTACTTGAGGAACATGCCCACTGTCCATGGCGATACCACCAAGTGCGATACCACCGCCTGGGCGCTCCAGGAGAACCGATCAAACGAAATCGTGTGGCTGAAGTGGTAGTCTATGAGGTACTTGTGAATGGTGATGGTGTAAGTGCCAGCCAAAGACGTCAATAAGGCCAGGCCTACCGTGACTTGAATGAACTTGTTGTTGATGCCTTCCACCACCGATGACGTCTCGTACCACGCAAGGGCCTGGATGCCCACGCCAATGCCCACCAAAAGCGAGAGCACGTCGACCTGGCCGCCCCAGAGGTCCTGCCAGTGTCTCAGCGCCTGCCAGTGCCACAGCACAGGCACTATCAAACACCGTCCTACAAGCAAAGACGCCAGGCCTACGGCAAACGCCAATGCCAACGCAAAGCCCCAGAGGAGCACTATGAGCTGAACACACCTAAGCTGGAGGTGTGGGGGACGATACACCACCACGTAGCTGTCATCTCCCACTTCCTCCTCGTCATCAGAGGGTTCCGGAGACTCCACGGGCTGGAGAAGCTGGTCGTCTTTGGTGACACTGACGAAGAGCTTCTTCACGTACCGTCTAGACACGCTGTCGTTATCGGGGGCCCGTACGTAGGACCCGTTGGGGACGAAGCAGCTGGCCACGCCTTGGCCAAAGAGCACCCTCGCCTCTCGCATCGTCACAGGACGGGAGTACGTCCCTTGGTCCTGGCCCTGTCCACGGCCAAACAACTGGCTAAGCAGAGCCTTTGCCAGGTGTAGCCAGCTGGCATAGACCACCCGGCCCCTCTCCTCGGCAATAGGCCTGCCCAAGATAAAGTGGGACAACCGGAGCTTATGACAGCCAAGAGCGAAGCAGTACTTCCAGTACACCTCGAGGTACTTGACCAACACCGCGTGGTAGCTGTAGTTTTGGTTAATCACGACTATACAGGCCATGACCTCCCATAGACTGAAGTCTACTTTAAGAGGAAGAACGTCAGTGAAATGCCTTAAACTCCACGTTACACCGCCCAAGCCCACCACTATGAATGCAGTGTACACCTTGCCACTGAGGTAGATGCGTGACAACTGGAGCTGGAGCGGCTTCATCAACGCATCGTGGATGAGTCTGGCATTAGGATCATCTGGGGATCGTATGAAGAACAACACTCCAGACCGGAGGATCTTGTTCCTCACCATGCCGACGAACAAGGCAAAGAACAACATGTAAAGCGTGCCTATGGCCCAGTAGAGGAACACCCTGACATACGGGATCCGTAGTATCCCCACTCCCTGGCTGAAGAGGGGGCCCGTCCTGCCGAGGTCTTCCAAGAGTAGTGGGGCAAGACAGAAGTCAAGCAAGAGCCCACAGTACACGGGGAAGAAGAAGATCTCAATGGCAAACACCACGAACACCTTGGCGGTGCAAGTGATCTCAAAGAGAACCTTGTAGATCTTGCGGGGGGTGCCTGTGACGGGAGTCTTCTGGCTGATGATGTCCATGACGCGGAGCATGGCGGCGATGATACAAGCGTAGCCGAGGGCGAGCGACGCCAAGCGGCCCATAAGCAGCTGTGATGGCAGTTGCGGCGTGAGCTGCTGTTGCCAGAGTTGCAGGACGAGTAGCACGACGGGTTGGAAAATCAGCCCAATGCGGCCAGATGTGTTGTCTGCCTGGCTGTCGGCTTGGCTGCCTGGCTGCGCAGCCTGCGCTGCATGCACCGCCCGGCCAAGCATCTGGCTGAGCACACCCACAACCAGCATCACCAACTTCCCGAGCGTCTGTGGGATGAGGTACGCTACGAAAAGGTATATGCTGATGACACAGTTGCAAAGAAGCATCACCACAATGGGGGTGGTGAGGTTGAGCTGGAGCCCGATGAGCTCGAGGAGGTTATCGTCTCCTTCAGCGGCTTCCATCTCTCTGAGCTCCACTTGTCTCTGGAGCTCAGCTTGTCTCTGGAGCTCCGCCTGTCTGAGGCGCTCTTGTTCAGCAATGGCTGCCTGCGCTGCCTGTGCTGCCTGTGCTGCATGAGCTGCGTGAGCTGCGTGAACTGCCTGGGCCCGTTGTATTTCTGCCTCTGCCTGGGCCCGCTCCGCCAGGGCTGGAATTTCTGTGTGGGTAAAGATGGCGTTTGGAGCGTTGGGTGTACCCGCGTTTGCATCTGCATCACTTGCGTCTGCACCTGCGTTAGCCGAACCTGATGCGTCGTCACTTGCAGGTGCGTTAGCTGGGACGTCAGGAGCAGGCCCGTGGTGCTGTCTCGCGTACATGAGTCTCACCCTCTGGGTCAGGTTGTCGCTGGCATAGCTGCCGTCCTCACTGCCATCCTCGCTGCCCTCCTCGCTGCCATCATCGCTGCCGTCATCGCTGCCGGCCTCGTGCCCGTCCTCGTCCTCGTCCCGAAGGCGGGCACGGTCCTGGGCCAAGCGCTCGAGGATGCCGTGGTCCCGGGGAGCTGGGTCCCGCAAATCATTCATAGCTCTTGCTATCATCTCGATGCGGTCCACCACCTCTCCAGCGTTTTCGTTGCCGTTTTCAGCGTCGTTCCGAAGCCCGTGCAAGGCGTTCTGGAACATGTCGATCAACTTCTTCTTTGTCTCTTGTCCGATGTTCTTGTGGAGGAGCTTCAAGTAGCCTTCATCACGAACAACCCACTCGTGTTCAACAAAGAGGGCAAGATGAGCTATAATGAAGACAAACACGTAGCGAAGGCCGGAAAAGTAGGTGGCGTCCAAGAACGAGGTGTGGGACAGACCATATAACAAGGCCGACACGAAATTGTCGTTCTGTGGGGGATAATGGCCATCAATCATCCAGGTATATACTCTAGCAACGAACTTCCAATATATGGGCACTTGGACCACCAAGCACACGAAATAAAGCATCACGGCCGCAGCCCTGGTGGTGGACCTGGCTGTGAGCGACACGAGCCGCCGAAATACCATGCTGAACGGGAGAATCCTGGGCATATCGTCCAGATAGATGGTCTTGAACTTGTAAGGTGTGTGGCAAATATCACACTGTTTAGTGGACTTATTCAGGTGGTTGAGCCATTCTAGTAGGCACAGCTGGTGCACGTAGCGAATCAGCCCTCTGCACTTGCAGGGATGGAGTAGGGGATGTGTGGGGGTGCCTTCGCCTCTGCAGATTCGGCAGTCCATTTTAGAGCTTTGAGCGCAGCGAAAGCTCCAAATCAGCGCGCTGCCGGTGTAAATTTGGGACCAGCGGCTTCGAATTGGTGAACGAGCGGTGTAATTCTGGGACCAGCGAGCTTCGAGGGAGAAGAGAGACAGACGATAGCTTCGACCGAAGGGAGAAGGGAGAGGGAAGAGAGGGAAGAGAGAAGAGAGAAGAGAGAAGAGAGAAGAGAGGGAAGAGAGGGAAGAGAGAAGAGAGGGAAGAGATGAGACGAGAGAGATGAGACGGATGAGACAGGTGAACGTGCTGAGACTGCTACACGACCGCTTCTCTGTGTCTCGCTGTCTAGCTGTCTCGCCGTCTCTGCCTTCACTTCCTCGTCTCTGCCCTCACTTCCTCGCCTCTTCGATGGTACGATAGACGTATATTGACCAACTTTTGTCCAACGACTACTCGTAGCGTTTCGAACTTCGAGCGTAGCGAGAAGCGTCGTAGTAAACTCTCACAACCTCTTGCTGTCTTCTCGCTTCGCTAAGACGTCATACGCTCTAAGAAGCTGTTTCCTCGTCCGGCAACGCAGGCACAAGCTCCTCGCTCTCCTTCACCGTCTTGGGCTCGTTCTCGCTTGTGTCCTTTGCCTTGGCAGGCTCAGTCCTCTCACGGACCGGTGTCTCCTTGGGCTCCTTCACCTCAACATTATTGTTAGGAACTGCCTTACCGCCCCTAGAAATACTCTGGCTGAACTTGTACTCTGCCAAGCTCTTAGGATAAGCGTTACAGTCAAAGTCCCAGCCACGCAATGCCTTGGAGCTCTCACAGTCGCCTTTAGTCCATGGCGAAGCGTAGATCAATGGCGAGTACTGGGTGTAGAAGAAGAGCGAGCCCACAGTGAACACTACAAGACTCAAGTATGCGGTGTACTTGACAGCAACGTTCTTCCTGGCCAAGTAGTCCAAGAACACGTTGAAGAACACGCCTAGCAAGAGCACTCCGAAGTAGAGACTGGGGAGGTAGTGGTGGAGGAAGAGCTGTCTGCCCATGATGAAGAAGGGGAAGTAGTGCACGAGCCAGCCAAGGAAGAACGTGAGGGCGTTGTAGTTGAACGTCCACACGTCGCTGGGAGCACCTGGAGCCCCGAGCTGAAACCTCACGACCTCGACGCCCACGTACACAGCAAAGGCAAGCACGGCCACTGTGGCGGTCCACCAGACAACAGCGTTACCCAAGAAGTACACGGTCCTCGCATCCTTGACCCAGTAGTTGATGCCTCTCAAAAGAAGCGGCCAGGACGTAGGGTCGGATTGCCAGGGGTGGTGGTCTTTGAGGCCCAGGTTGACCTTCCACATAGTCTTGTGGCTTTCAATCACCTTGTCGATGAACGAAGGTACAGGGTAGTTGATGATCTCGCTGATACTCTCGTTGACCCGAGGATTCTCGTTGGTCTCGATGTACCAGTGGGTGAGTCTTCTGGCTCCTTGCGAGGCCGTGGACACTTCCTGTTGCTCAAATCCCCACGCAGGAAGCTTGGTCTCCGACGAGAAGAGGTAGTGGCCTGTCATGGCGTGGCGGAGCCTGAACACCGTGGAAAGCGCCCGCACATTGGACTCCTTAGACCCTGGTTTCTCGTTAGCAGAGCTGTCCAAGCGGCTCGAAGAGCGCTGTCTCACGATCTCCACCACAAAGTCGTCGTTGGCATCGCCCTGGAACCCCTCGAACCCGTAACAACTGGCCTCCTTCTGCCAGTCACGTTCACTGACCGGAGGCTTCTCATCATGCGAATGCAACCGCTTTCCGGTGTTCACATGCTTCAAGCGGATCTTCATGCCATCATGAATAGGTACAAACTCATCAGTAGTTGTCTTATTATAATGTTCAATGATCCACTTGTTGTTAGTGTCCAAATGTGGGTAAAGTGTCACTTGTTGTTGCTTGGACCCAGTAGGATACATATGCTCATGGGAATGAAGGTATCCTCCTTGAGTTTCCAAGTGTCTAATAGTAATAATACTACCTAATCCTACATTTGCTTCAATATCTCTAGGAATGCTATTCCCCTCTAATGTGGCTCTAAAGGCACTCAGCATGAATGGCGACCCATCCCCATCCTTACTGAGCAACTGGAAATGAATCAGAAAGAACCCCAAGTACAATACTACCGGTACTCCAATCAATATTACTAACCTACTAATGGCATGGTGTAAACCTCTCTTAACCGGAACGCTTAAATCGCCGATTATAAACCAAAGATGCAAAGCTGAGAGCAAACCGGCCCAGGCGATGGTGAATAGCCCGACCCACTTGGAGGAGACGGCTAGACCGAGACCAATCCCGGTGGCAATCAAACTTTTCCACCAGCCAAAAGAAAAAGGACGTTGAAATTCGAATTTTTTCATGGCATAGACACTGGCAGCAATAAAGAACACCAAGGGAGAGTCTAAAAGAATGTACCTTGAGATAGTAACAAACGAGTTCTCAATTACAAGACTGAATCCAACAATCAACGCAACTAAACTTCTAACTCCACTGGCTCTAAGGGTAAGATATGCAAGAATTATGGTACCCACACCTGTGATAGCAGGAAATGTCCGCATTAAAATGTATGGGACATTTTCCGGATAAATGTCGCCAATTTTAGCAAAATCAAAATCACCTTTAAATCCACCAATTAAACCAACGGCAGCAAAGAGCATCTTAGCAAGTGGAGGATGTACATCCATGAAGTAGGTTCCGAGGATGTACTTCTTAGCAAAGCCTCCGAAATGAACTTCGTCGAATACAACACTATTTGGAGTCTCCAACTGCTTGAATCGAACAACCGCCAGAATTGCTAGCAAGACGGCGAGAAAAGCGTAGTCGGTGGAAGTGAGTGTCCGCTTTGCAATGAACGTATCTGTGGGGGTGGTTAGAACATACGCCCGGCGGGCGCCTTTGGCGAAGCTGAGCTCTGACTTGTTCATACGTGTACGATTTGGAATCGCGCTGTCCGCACGTCTGAGTCTGCCTGCCACGCCTGCACCTCGTCGCACCTCTGCTACGTGGCGCTTTCTCCGCTGCACTCGCCGCTGCACCTCTTCCGCACCTCTTCCGCACCTCTGCTACATGGCTTTCCAGCACCTCTGCTACATGGCCTCTTCTCGCACCAGATCAGGATTGACCAGGAGTTGGTCACAGGGACCTAGCCCGCCTCCCACTCTCTCTGTCCACGCTATCGCACTCCTTGCCTCTCGCTTCCTTACCCGTCCGAAGCTCCTACCCGTCCGAAGCTCCTTCCCACCCGAAGCTCCTACCCGTCCGAAGCTCCTTCCCACCCGAAGCTCCTACCCGTCCGAAGACGCACCTCTCTAATCAGGATTGATCTCAGGGGTGAGACTGACCGCATCTCACTCCGTTCGAAGCACTCAATGTACACATTTAAGATAGAATAGTACGTCCTGCCCGCCTCCTACTAGCCTCCCCATACTAACCTGCAGTCCGGCAAGTGACAGCAACTCCGTCGAGGTCACAGGAAGTTTCGACAACTGGAGCAAGAGTTTAAACCTCTCTCGTCAGGAAGACCGCTTTGTTGGGAACATCACAGTAACGTCTAAAGAAGACGTAACTTTCAAGTTCATCGTGAATCACAGCGATTGGAAGGTGTCTAGTGACTATGCTATTGCTACAGATGAATCGGGAAATCAGAATAATGTCATAAAGGCTGATGACTTGGTGGTAGTTGAAGAGTTCGATAATGATGATGGCTTGACATCTGCTTCGTCTTATGACGCCGTTTCTTCTCACGAGGAGGTGTCGTCTCATGAAGAGGTGTCTCGGGAAGAGGCCAGAGAGGTGGGCCAGGAGCTGGCTCAGGAGCTGGCTCCAATCGCAAGAGTGTCTCTCTCCGATTCCACCTCTACGTTACAAATGCCTGGAGCATTTGTTCCTGTTGAGAAGGGTCGGGGCACTTTTCTTAACCGGATGAGGAATTTCTTGAAGAACTAACCGTCCTGTAGTGAAAGTAGGTAGGTAATATAAGTGAGAAGAGCTTCGAGCGGAGTGAGAAGAGCTTCGAGCGGAGTGAGAAGCGATGTAGGCTGAGAGAGCCTGGGGTAGAACGACGTAGGGAGTGCGCTGATAGGAGAGGTGCGTCATGAGAGGTGCGATGAGAGGTGCGATGAGAGGTGCGAGAGCCACTGAGCGGTCCTGGATCGAGAGGTCCCGGATTAAGAGTGTCCTGAATTAAGAGGTCCCGGATTTGTCCTGAATTAAGAGGTGTTGAGAGTCCTGATTGAAAGTCCTAAAGAGGGCCAAGAGTCCTTGCATTCTACTTACTGTGACCTCTGCTACTATATACCCCGCTACTGTGACCTCCGCTGGAGCGGCTACCCGCCTACTTCTTATTCTTCTTCTTCTTCTTCTTCTTCTCGTCCTTACCGTCCTCATCCCTCTTTTCTTCTTCGTTCTCCCTTTCGTACTTGACGTTGCTCAAGATGCTGGACACTCCTGGCACTGGGCCTCCCTGTAAATTAACGCCATGTGGCCCCAAGAACGTCAACACCTTGGATAACTCCTTGGCCTTGGACGTCTTGAACTTGGCCAACTTTCCGGAACTTGGCTCATATACCTTGAATTTGACGACGTTCTTCGCCCTTTCTTTACCAATCTTGTATTTCTTGGACTGATTGGAGTATGTTATGCTGACTAATGTGGAGGAGTATACCGAAACAAGCCCCGTAGTGGCCACTATAAACTCGTCCACCTTCATGAAAATTGTGATGAGAGTATTTTTCGCGGTAGCTGGCGGTGCTGGTGGTAACGTTGCGGGAAGCTCGCGATAACGTCGCGGTAGCTGGCGGTAGCTCGCGGTAAATTACTGCCACGCCACTACGAAGAGCTTACTCTTTATGTATTCGTTATGCTACACCCTGTCGCCTCTCGCTCGGCGCCCCTAGTCGAAGATGGACACCCCGATCAAGAACAAGTTCAACACAGCAATGAACCCCCACACTACGACCGCCAAAAACGCAACAAGCGGCCCATTGCTCATGTCATGGTACGCTGGTTCCTCTACCACAATATGCTCATCTATAGGTTTGTGGTGATCCCCTGTCTCTTCTTCTGTAGGCTTATAATGATCATCTGCAGGCCTGTAATGTTGTTGAAGCAAGTTAGCTTCCTCTTCATCCTCAAAGCTGGCACAAGGATGAGAATTTCGTAAGTCCTGAAGCATAATTGCCGGTTCAGAAGACTTGTACCTACTGGATAAGGAGTTTCTGGTCAAACTGGTATCTGTAGCCAATGGTATTGCAGGCACCTTCATGATCTCCTTAGAACAAGTGAATATGATGAGAGGAGCAGTGACAAATGGTAGAAGGAAAGAAAGTACTACTTGACTAAAGTTCAACACATTAGAGAGTCCCTCACGTCCTGAGAAGGAAACTGCCAAACATGGGATGATTGCAAGACCTCTGGTGATGATCCTACGAGTAACTGGAGGTAACGACCAGTTGAGAAACCCTTCCAGTACCATTTGTCCTGCTAGTGTACAAACTATTCCTGCACTTTGACCACTGAATAAAAGTGCTAATGCAAAGACTATACCCGCCGTTTTGGAAAGGTGGCTACTAAGAAGGTGGTATATAGTGAAGAGATCGGCATTATCGAAGTCTTCATCTGAATCACTGTCATCTGTATCATCTTCGTGTCTAAATGTTGCTGCTGCCACTATAAGAATGGCGGAATTCACAAAGAGAGCCACCGTGAGTAACAGCACCACGAGTTCCGTCATGGTGTACGTCATTGTCTCTTCAATGGCGTGGATCAGAGGCCTGTAGCTGTCGCTTACGGTTTCCGTAAGCGTGAAATTGCCTGCCTCCCCTTCGTTTCGGGAATCCTCTTGGTTTCGGGAATCCCCTTGGTTTCGGGAATCCCCCTCATTTCCGGACACCGGTTCACCTTCAATTCCGGTGAGACCTTCGTTTTCGGGAAGTTGATTTTCGGCATTTTCAGGACCATCAGCGGTTTCAGGACGCTCCTCATAGTAACCATGTTTGATATCATACTCCTTCAATCTCAGCTGGACAAGGCCAGAGCCAAGATAAAGCGAATGGGGCATGACTGTAGCTCCCAAGATCGCTAAACTCAAGTACAAGCCATTACCCCCGTCTCTATCGCTCATATCAATCACTTTGTCATTGGGTAAGAATCCAGCCAACACCTCTCTTACCAGGAAATCGACATGACCGAGTTCGATAGCGAAGCAAATGACGGTGGCAGCTACAAGAATGGAAACGAAGCCCTCGAAGATACGGACAAAGAGGATGGGTCCGTTGGGACGATAAGCCATGAGTACCACCAATACATCGATCACTGTGAGTAGAACCCCCACAAATAAGGGGATATTGAAGAGAATATTGAGTGCGATGGCAGTGCCAACGACTTCTGCTAGATCTGTGGCAATTATGGCGATCTCCGCCATCACATACATGAAGAAGTTCAACCGTGGCGGTAAGTTGTTCCTACAGTTAGCAGCAAGATCTAATCCGGTGATACACCCTAGTTTGGCAGACAAGATCTGAAGGAATATAGCAAGCACATTGGATAGAAGGATGGCAAAAAGGAGCTTATACTCGTATGCCAGTCCAGCAGCAACAGCAGTGGAGTAGTTACCAGGGTCCATGTATGCTACCAGCACCATAAGACCCGGTCCTACGAACCTGAGGTACTTTTTGACTACCCGAAGAAACATGGAGAATTTTACTTGAGCGACTGGAGTGAGAAGTAGCGAGTGCATGGCGCGAGCATGGCGCGAGCATGGCGCGAGCATAGCGGGAGCATGGCGCGAGCATAGCGGGAGCATGGCGCGAGCATAGCGGGAGCATGGCGCGAGCATAGCGGGAGCATGGCGCGAGAATGGCGCCAGTGCCGCGAGAAATGGCGCCAACGCACCGAGAGAGCGAGCCGGAGAGAAGGAGAGCGCCGGAGAGAAGGAGCGAAGAAGAGCGAGCCGGAAAAGGCAGGGGCAGGAGCGAGCCGGAAAGGCACAGAGTTGAGGCCAGCACTCCCTGTAGGACCTTAGTTTTCCGCCACCACTTTTCACTTACGTACTTACCACTACGTACTTACCACTACGAACTCCTACGAACTTACCACTACGTACTTACCACTACGAACTCCTACCACTACTTTTCACTTACGTACTCTTACCACTACGTACTCTTACCTCTACTACGTACTTACCACTACTTTACTTGCACTTTACTTGCCACTGTACTAGCCACCCTACTTGCCACTTCTACGCCACTCGCCACTCGCCACTCGCCACTCGCCACTCGCCACTACATTCGTAAATTGACTACGCCACTACACACGTAAATTGGCACTACTACGCCGCTTGCCACTACACTCGCCACGCCTCTCGCTGCGCTCCTAGTGGCTACTCCAGTGGGGTCAGTCGGAAGTCGAATTGCATGTTCGTATAATTCGTAATTCATAGAAGCCGTGTGTTCATAACCAGATCGTGCGGAGAAGTGGGGTATCCCCAAGTGGAGGGCCCAGAGTTAGAGACAGCCTCAATACCCCTTCGGTCCCCCTAGTATCTCCCTCGGTGACTCTCCGGAATATCCCGACTGTTGGCATTTTCAAAGACAGAAGAATAGGCGGTAACTGCCTACATCCTCTACATTCTCACTCTACTGTCCCCACAAGATCCCAGCTCCACACTCTACAGTGAAGTAATAGTACCTATAGGCCTCCTGAATCCTAGTGCTCCCTCTTGGAAAGCAGATAGCGATACCAGAGCTGCTACTACTGCTACCGGGACGACTGTAACTGTTCTCTTGCACGTCCCTGGAGAGATGTGTCGGACCAAGAGTAGCCTGACTACTAGAGCGCTCTAGGCAGTAGAACTGCTACATACATTTATATATCTATAGGAAGGTTCCTTGTACCTTTAACTCACAAGACTAGGCTGTGTTACTTCTAGCGTCGACGACTTGGTTGCCAGCAGAGACTTCCCCTCTCGCTTCTCCGTTCGAAGCTACGGGGAAGCTACGGGGAAGCTACGAGAGATGCTCCTCATACTCAACCTCCAATAAACTAAACGAGTGCTTCGGAAAAACGATCTTCCCATCTCCCTCCTCCTGCTCCCTGACGGTGACTCGCTCAGGGTGCTCAAAACTGTTGTAATCGTCGATCTCCCCCTCGAGTATCCAACGCTTGATCCTCTTCACATCTCCGTAGAAATCAACCTTAGCACTAGCATCTTCGGTTTCCGATCTATTAACCACCGAAACATACACCTTGTCACCATTCTTGACAGCACTACAATCCAACAAAGGGATCTTGTAGTTTCCCTGAACCCACCCAAGATCGCCAGCATTGTTGGTTGTCTCTCCTTTGTACAATGGAGACTCTACGTGGAGGTCTAATGTCTCCCCTCTCATATACTTGGAAAAGAGCTGCAAAGGGAAGTACGTGGTCTGAAGGAAAAGTGAAGTGTCATTGGTCATGATAGGTGCAATAACATTCACTAACTGAGCAATATTACACATTCCCAATGCTTCTGATTGTCTTATAAATACATTCAACCATGAAGCAACTGCCAATGCATCACTTACAGTATATTTCTCCTCTGCTCCTTCTGTACCATCAGCTCTTTCTGGATCCCATACATTCCATTCGTCAAAGCAAATCTTTGGCCTAGGCTTTGCTCCTACAAATGTCGTTAATCCATTGGGCTTAGCTGGGTGCATAACTGCTGCTAAATCGATCAATTTTTTTGCAACCTCAATTGATGCTTCTGCTGCATGTGGTTGAGTCACGTTATTATAGTATTTATCGCTAGCAGTATACAAGTGGATCGAGTGCATATCAACCCAATTGACTAGTTTATCCAATACAATATGGTCCCAATTATCAATACCTGTACATCCACAAGAAATGAGCTGAACACTAGGATCTAATTGTTTTATAGCTTTTGCCCATTGTTCTGCAGTCTTTGCATAATCTTCTGCTGTCATCTGTCCAACCTGCCATGGCCCCCATACTTCATTACCTAATCCCCAGTACTTGACATTATAGGGCTCAGGATGTCCATTTTGTCTACGGAGATTAGCATAATAAGTATTGGCACTGGAATTACAATACTCTACCCATGCTAAAGCTTCATCTAAAGTACCAGTGCCCATATTAAAGCAAAGATATGGCTCTACATTCATGAACTTACACCAGTCCATGAATTCATCCGTACCAAACTGGTTACTTTCTTCGCCTAACCAGGCTAATTCCGGCCTTCTAGGCCTCTTCTCTTTAGGACCAACTCCGTCAATCCAGTGGTACGAACTAACAAAATTTCCACCAGGCCATCTGACTACTGGCATATCAAGCTCTTTTATGGCATGACTAACATCTAATCTATATCCTTGACTACTTACTTCTGTCTTAGGGTCTTCACTAAGGTCAACTAATCCTCCATAAATGCATCTTCCTAAATGTTCAACAAACCCCGAATATATTTTGTCATCTACGGCACTGACGACTCGGCGAGGATCGACAGCAATGCAGGTGTCTGAAAGCAGATCAACTTGCTTGATAGTCATGGTGAAGTGGTGAAGTGGAAATTTCCCCGGACTTTATAGCGGGGCCACCAGCTCAGCGAGTATTGTGCCGACAGGGGATATCTTTCCGTGTCGGTGTCTATCTCCACATTGTTCCCCATTCCGTCTATCGTCCCATTGTTCTCTTTTGGGGTTCCGACCATGGTTATCTTCATTTCCGACCTCTCGGTTTCCTTTTTTGGAAGTCTCGATATCCTTTTTGGGCATCTCCCCATTTTCCATTTCCCCATTTTTCATCTCCCAATTGCCCGTCATTTTTCCGATCTCTCCTTCAAATTTCCGATCTGGCTTTCGACTGTTATCTCGATTTCCGTTTTGGGCATGTCTTGCGATCCCTTTGCCTTGTCCCCTTCAGTCTCCCCATTTTCCCTCCCGTTCCTTTTCCTTTGGCTGCCTTCTTAGGCCTCTGCTTCCTCCCTCGTCTCCCTGTCCTCTCGCCTCTCTTCTCTCCCTCCTCCCGTCCCTTGCCCCCGCTACTATCTGCCTACCCCACGCAGCTTCACACCCCATACTCCTACCCCACCGCCCTATACCCCACCACCCGCCTTTGCTCCTCTCCATATAAACCCTAAAGCCCACCCTCCTACTCCAATGGCACTCAACCCCAAACTATACCAGTTCCTCGTGTGCTGCTTCGCTTCCATAGGCTCCTTCGCTTACGGTTACGATCTCTCTGTCATCGCTCAAGTGATCGCTTCTGAGAGCCTTGTTGACCTCCTTCACCCTACTACTAATGAAAGTAGTGCTGTGGTATCATTATTTACGGGTGGGGCTTTTTTTGGGGCATTTTTTGCCGGATATACTGCAGATTACATAGGACGGAAATACACCATCAGTTGCTCATGTTTGATCTTCATACTTGGTGGGGTTCTTCAAGCCGCCTGTAAAAACATTGGTATGTTATTAGCCGGTCGTTTTATCGCCGGAATTGCTGTTGGCCAACTCTGTATGATAATTCCGCTTTTCCAGGCGGAATTATCTCATCCATCTATAAGAGGAACTGTGACCTCATTACAACAATTTTTCTTGGGAATTGGGGCATTGGCAGCCTCTTGGATAGCATATGGATGTTATGTTGGCTTGGCAGGGACAGAAAAGCAATTTAGAGTGCCATTAGGCATTCAAGTGATACCAATTGGTTTACTCTTCTTTGCAACTTACTTCTTACCTGAAAGTCCTAGATGGTTAGCAGCTCATGGTAAGCAAGATCAAGCTCTTAAGACTCTTGCTAATTTACACTCTCATGGTAATATTCAAGATTCAGTGACTAGGGCTCAATATGAAGAGATCATTGAAGAAGTAGAATTTGAAAAGCTTAATCCTACTCTTAATTGGCTCCAGCTCTTCAGTACTAAGGATAGAGCACGTAGAGTGGTTTTAACATGTGCGTTACAAGCTTCAGTTCAATTAACAGGAGTTTCGGCTATTCAATACTTCAGCCCTGTCATTTTTGCTAATATGGGTCTTAGTACTACTAGAACCTTACTCTATCAATCGATAAACTCTATCATTGCTCTTGTTGCTCAAGGGTTATGTGTGTTGACTATCGATTTCACTGGTAGAAGATGGGTGCTTATAAGTTGTAATGTGTTAAGTGGAATTTGTTTTATAGTTGCAACTATTTTAATGGCCAAATTCCCTGCAGAAACCACTACTAGTAGGCCTGCTCAAATTGGGTTCATTGCTTCAACTTGGATCTATAACTTTGTCTTTAGTTATGGTATTGGTCCTCTCTCTTGGGTCATTCCATCTGAATCATTCAGTTTGCAGATGAGATCCAAAGGTGTCTCCTTGGCTGTGATGATCTCTTTCGCCTTCAACACAATGATTGGCCAGGTCACCACTCCTGCGATGAAGGCGGTCACTTACAAGTACTACTATCTTTTCGTTATCTGCTGCTTCACCAATGCTTTGTTTTTCTGGGCCTTCATGCCTGAGACAAGAAGAATCCCATTGGAGGTTTCGGACGAATACTGGAACGAGGCTCCAATTTTCGTACCGGGCTGGAAGCCTGCAAGGAACTATGCTCAAGACTTGAAAGAGAAGGCGGAGATCTTGGCCACTGGGAGGGGATTTGAGAGTGATGATGTGAAGGAGGAGGTGGACCACCAGGAGTGATCACTTCGAGTATTGCTTCGAACGGAGTGAGAAGCAATGACGATGTGGGTGTACGTATTGATGTAATGTAATATGACGTAAAGAATCTCTCTCTTTGTCTCTCTCCCTTCCCTTCTCCTCCCATATCGCTTCTCACTCTCTCTCCCCTTTCCTTCCCTCATCGCTCCTTTCTCTCCCCTTCTCTTCCCTCATCGCTTCTCATTCAGTTCGAAGCTCTCTCTTGGGACGTTTTTGCAACCTTTCATGTTTACGTGTATTTACCAATACCTTACTGTATACTATATCCTTTATAGTCCATTACTTTCTGTCGGAGGTCTCAAAGATGTTGGAGGGGGGTCAGAGAGAACCCGCTGTGCTCCAATAAAGCTGACCAGAAACTCCAAAAGTGAATTCTCTCTACTGACACACCCTCAAGGCTCTGAGCTCCAAATGGTGAAATTCACAGTATTTCCAGCACATAGAATTATGGGAAATTGTTGGAAGTTGTCGGGAAACTCATGCCCATTGACTACATGGCCACCTCATCTCAGGCCACAACGACAGCGGAAACCAAACTACCAAGCAACTTGAAAAGACCGACCTACTAGTACTTTTGGTAAACACAACATAGATCACTTTCTCTCTCTATATTCTTTTGCATCAGTCGTAAAATTGTCTACACTCACTCTCTACTTTACTCTCATTACCTACTCTTACTGTCACTACCTACTCTCTAAACTCTTTACTCTACTCTCTACTCTACACTCTCATACTACTCTACACTCTCATACTACCTATAGGTTATCACTCCCTAGCCTAACCCTTCACTGCTTCAGCTTCTCACTACGCTCGAGCTCTACGCTCGAGGCTCGAAGCTCTACGCTCGAGTCTCGAAGCTCACTGGCTGCAAATGGCGCAATGAAATACCGACCCTCAACCAACCTTCCTCCTCCTCTTTACTCTCTTCTTTCTACACCTCCTCTCTACTCTCTTCTCTCTACACATGACCTCCCTCTACTCTCTTCTCCCTCCTCTCTTCTCTCACTCTCACTCTCACTCACTCTCACTCTCCCTAACTCTCTCACCGCACCCCGAAGCTCGCCCGAAGCTCGCCCGATTTCTCACTGGCGTCTCGCTGCTCTCAAGCCAGTGAGAAATCTCGGAACACATTCGTACGATGCTTAGACACCTCACCAGAACCGTCCATACCACAAGCATACGCTCTGCTGCTCAGTTCTTCCGCATGCCAGCCATGTCGCCAACCATGACAGAAGGAGGAATCACCAGCTGGAAGCTCAAGAAGGGCGACTCCTTTGCTGCCGGTGATGTCTTGTTAGAGGTAGAGACAGACAAGGCCACCATTGACGTCGAAGCCCAGGACGATGGAGTTGTTGCTGACATCTTGTTGAGCGATGGCGCCTCCGGCATCCCTGTGGGCAAGCCAATTGCCATCTTGGCCGAGCCTGGCGACGATCTTGCCACCCTCGAGTTGCCTGTGGAGACAGCGGCCCCAGAGGCCAAGCCAGAGGCCAAGCAGGAGGCTCCAGAGACCAGGGAGACCGCCCCAGAGACCAAGGCGGCTGTCCCAGAGACCGGGAAGAGCGCAGAGGCCACAGGGGCCAAGTCTGGCGGCTCTGCTGGCGCCGGAGTGCTCCGCAAAGCAGCCCAGGCCCAGAAGTTCTTTCCCTCTGTGGAAATCCTCCTCCACAAGCACGGCATTTCCAGAGACAAAGCGTTGGCTGAAATCCCCGCCTCGGGGCCCCAGGGAAGAATCCTTAAAGGCGATGTGTTGGCGTATCTCGGAGAGATCTCCCAGGAGTCCGTTATCAACGTAGCATCGTTCATCAACCATAGAAGCCACTTGGACTTGTCGAACATCGAGATCAAACCGCCAGTCAAGGAGGCAGTCAAGGAAGACGCTGTCAAGGAGGAGGCGGCCCCACCGGCCCCACAGAACGTCATCGACATTAAACTCCACAGCCAATTCGAAGAGACCATCAACCCAGACAAGTTCAAGTATGCGTTCGAACAATCGATTCAACATGCTATTACGCAGACCTACAGTAAGAGATTCCCTCAGTACAGAAGACCTTCTGCATCTTCCATTGACTTAGAAGACATTTTCGATGACTTATTAGTAGCTGCCCCCTCTGTTCCTAGATTTGAGGTCTATGACGTCAACTACAGGTTTGGATCGTCTTCTCCGGAATCCCTGGCATCCCAGGCATCTGCATCGTTGTTCGATGAGATCTTGGGAGTACCTGCAAAGAAAACTGAAAAGAAAGAGCCTAAGAGTGTGGATGTTGAGTTCAAGGTGAAGTATAACGAGAAGTTGGTCGATGCAGAGAAGTTTGTGGGTGAGTTCAAGGCATCGTTACTCAGTCAGGTCCCAGCGAATGCGTGGGCAGAGCTTTGAGCGGGCGAGCCTCCTTAGCTCGCTCTGAAAGACGTAGAGCTCTGACAGATACAGCTCTGGAGAGTGTGGAGAGTGTGGAGAGTGTGGTCAGAAATGGCCTGCGCTCGTTCATGAAAGCTTACGGCCAGACTGTCTAGTGTATATACCAGAGAAAGAATATATAAGAAGAGAGAAGAGCTGAGATGAAGAGTAGATTTCATACAGAAGAGGATGGACAGACAGAAGACTTGCAAGAGAAGACAGTGCAGAGGTATGGAGACCGTATGGAGACCATATGGAGATAGTACAGGACAGGAGAGAGGAAGTCAGTGGCAGTCGGGGGACTTATGGACACTGCTATACCCTATCTTCCTCCATAGGGCCTCTCTCCAGAAGAGAGAGAAGGGCAGACAGGGAGATCAGGGACGGGAGACAGAGACTGTATGGAGACCGGAGATGCACTACGGAGACTGGAGAGAGTAGACTGTGAGTGACCGTGACTGTGCAAAGCCAGGACGGTCCGTCAGACCGAACTCCAACGGTGCTCGTACTTCTGCATGTCGTGCATAATAAATGTCAAATTACTTATCTTGTGTGCAGGACAAACAGGACCTGCATTTGGGTCTGGATTCAATTGCACAGTGGATACTCGGCATTAACAGTGCCTGACTTACAGTCCATACTACTCGGGTTTTATACATCACATGCAAGGTCGACCAGATATTCAGGTGCAAAGTCAACACTCGGCGTTAAGAGTTTATGACTCACAGTCTATACTACTCGGGTTTAATTCATCACTTGTTACTCCGCTTTAGTACTATAAGCTAATATAATCATCACATGACACTCGGGTTTTATTTATATTTAGTTAGTGGTGACGTAATCTCCGCGCGCGCCTTGCTGCTGCCGCTGCCGCTGGACTTAAGAGTATGGCCTCCGTTTCCGACGCATGCACGCCGTTACAAGCCGTTTCCGTTCATTAGTAGCTGACAAACCAACTGTGTGGATTTTGAAGAATGAATTGGGTGACATGGCTGGAGTTTTATGGCGTGACTTGGTTGACTTGGTTGACTTGGTCTGGGTGAATACATATTTTACCCCTCGCTGAGCCTCTCAAGCCTTTTAACTTAAGTTTAATCACAAATCATGCGTCACGGGCAAAAACTGGAAGCGAAAAATAGAAACGGCTGCAAACGGGATTCACTTCCCGTCTAAAGTATAAAGTGAAGGCACTGTGCTCTCAAGGCATTCTCTGAAATCATGACTAGCAGTGATAATATGCACGCACCTGTTGCAGCTGGGTCTCATGAAACTAATGCAGCTCATGCAGCTCATGCAGCCAATGCGATTAATGCAGATGCGTCTCATGCAGCTTATGCAGATGCGCCTAATGCAACTGATGCAGCTGATGGCGTCGTGTCGTACGATGGAGTGGATGCTGGAGAAGTAAGAGAGTTGGCTAGACAATTGTCTAGACAGTCGATGTACTCCACAGACTTGGGTGGCAGCGACCTTGTTGAGTACTTGTCCAACATGACAAACGTTCCTGGTGTTGAGGCTATCAACCATCCAGATGAGAGGTTGAATCCTGAAAGTGACAACTTCGACTCAAAATTCTGGGTCAAGAACTATAGGAAACTCAGGGATAGAGACCCAGACTACTATAAGCCTTCCAAATTAGGAATTGGCTATAGGAATTTGGTATGCTCTGGTATTGCAGTCGATTCTGATTATGCTCCTAATGTACTTAACGCACCCTTCAAGTTCTTTTCTGACTTGTATAATGACAACTTCAATAAGACAGAAGATAGGTACTTCAATATTTTGAAGTCCATGGATGGTCTTATGCGTCCTGGAGAAGTAACTGTAGTGTTGGGTAGACCTGGTGCTGGATGTTCAACATTATTAAAAACAATAGCCTCACAGACGTATGGGTTCAAGGTAGACCCCAATTCGATCATTTCCTACGATGGTTTCACTCCTGAGGAGATCGATGCACGCCACAGAGGTGATGTGATCTACTCTGCTGAGACCGATGTTCATTTCCCCTTATTAACTGTTGGTCAAACCTTAGAATTTGCAGCCAAATTGAGGACTCCTCAAAATAGAGGAAATATCGACAGAGAATCTTATTCTAAGCATTTAGCTGCTGTTTATATGGCCACTTATGGTCTTAGTCATACTAGACATACACCTGTTGGAAGTGATTTTCTTAGGGGTGTTTCTGGTGGTGAAAGAAAGAGAGTTTCAATTGCTGAAGTTTCACTTTCTGGAGCTAATTTACAATGTTGGGATAATGCCACTAGAGGATTAGATGCAGCCACAGCTTTAGAGTTCATCAAGGCATTGAAAACATCTGCTACTGTGTTGGAAGCTACTCCTTTGATTGCTATTTACCAGTGTTCTCAAGATGCTTATGATTTGTTTGATAAAGTGGTTGTTTTATATGAAGGTCATCAGATCTTCTTTGGTAGAGCAGATAAAGCCAAGGCATACTTTGAGGAGTTGGGCTACGAGTGTCCACCCAGACAGACAACTGCAGACTTCTTGACTTCTATCACCAACCCAGCTGAAAGAGTGGTAAAGAGAGGATATGAGAAAGAAGTTCCCAGGACTCCAGAGCAGTTCGAAGCGTACTGGAAGCAGTCTATTGAGTATAAGAAGTTGGTGGATCAAATTAACGACTACTTCGAAGAGTGTAAGACGTTGAACTCCAAGGAGATTTTTGCTGCTTCTCACCACGCTAGACAGGCCAACCATGTCAGTAAGACCTCCCCATACACCGTTTCGTTCAATATGCAAATCAAGTATCTTGTATCACGAGGATGGGATAGAATGAGAGCTAATTGGCTGATTCCTATCGTTGCTATAATATTTCAAGTTGTAATGGGATTAGTCATATCATCAGTATTCTTCAACTTGAAAGACAACACTAGTTCCATTGTGTCTAGGGGTAACTCATTGATAGTAGATTTGATCTTCAGTTCTTTTGGGTCTATTACAGAACTCTTTGCTATATATGAAGGTAAAAGAGTCGTTGAAAAGCATAAGAAATATGCATTATATCGTCCTAGTGCTGAAGCCATAGCATCAACCATAGTTGAGTTCCCTATTAAGATCCTTTTGGCTATTGGGTTCAATATTGTCTTCTACTTTATGATCAACTTGAGAAGAGAGGCAGGGAATTTCTTCATCTTTCTTTTGTTCAGTTTCTTAATTACGCTTGTGATGTCGAATATCTTCAGGTCAATGGGTGCTTTCTATGGTAGTTTAGTTGAAGCTTTTACTTATGCTCCAATTTTCTTGATTTGGTTGGTTCTTTTCAGTGGGTATTTGATTCCAGTGAATTTTATGTTAGGATGGTGCAGATGGATGAATTATCTTGATCCTTTAGCTTATGGTATGGAAAGTCTTATGGCTAATGAGTTTCATGGTAGGGAATTTGAATGCTCTCAGTACTTCCCTGAAGGTCCGGGATATGAAGATGTGGCCTTAGAGAATAAGATTTGTGGTGTTGTTTCTGCCAAGGCTGGAGAGAAAGCGGTAAGTGGGTCTGATTATATTGAGGTGGCTTATAGTTTCAAGGCTGACCATATATGGAGGAACTTTGGTATCATGATAGGGTTTATTTTGTTCTTCTTTGTTACATATTGTTTGATTTACGAGAGGAATAAGGGTGCTATGCAAAAGGGAGAGATTACTTTGTTCTTGAGAAGTGGAATGAAGCAGCAGAAACACGACGAAGAAGAGGATTTAGGAACTTCTTCCCGAGATCTTGAAAAGGTCTCGGATATCGGAGAACGTGCATCTGGATCTGAAGGGTCTGGGGCGTTCAAAGGGAAAAACATCTACCACTGGAAAGACTTGACCTACCAAGTGAAAGTCAAAGATGGAGATCGGGTATTGCTAGACCACATTGACGGCTGGGTCAAGCCAGGCCAATTGACGGCATTGATGGGCGCTTCTGGGGCTGGTAAAACCACCCTACTCAACTGCCTTAGTGACAGATTGACTATGGGTGTCATCACCGACGGTCTTCGAATGGTGAACGGCCATCCACTTGATTCCAGCTTCCAGAGATCCATAGGTTATGCCCAGCAGCAGGATATTCATCTCCCCACCACCACTGTAAGAGAGGCTTTACAATTCTCTGCCTACTTGAGACAATCCAGACAGTATACCAAGAAAGAGAAGGACGAATACGTTGAATATGTCATTGACTTGCTAGAAATGTCTAAATATGCAGATGCAGTTGTTGGTATTCAAGGTGAAGGTTTGAATGTTGAACAAAGGAAGAGATTAACTATTGGTGTAGAATTAGCTGCTAGACCGAAACTCCTACTTTTCTTAGATGAACCAACTTCAGGGTTAGATTCCCAAACTGCTTGGTCTATTTGTAAGTTGATGAGAAAGTTAGCTAATCATGGCCAAGCTATCTTGTGTACTATCCATCAACCTTCAGCTATGTTACTTGCTGAGTTTGATAGACTCTTGTTCTTACAAAGAGGTGGTCAAACTGTCTATTTTGGTGACTTGGGAGAGAATTGCTCTACTTTAATTGAGTACTTTGAAAGTAATGGTGCTGATCCATGTCCTGCGGATGCAAATCCAGCAGAATGGATGTTGCATGTTGTTGGTGCCGCTCCTGGTTCCCATGCTAAACAGGACTACTTTCATGTCTGGAGAAATTCCAAAGAGTACCATGAAGTCCAGAAGGAGTTGGGATACTTCGAGACAGAACTCTCCAAGACTCCTATGGAGGCGGATGAAGATAGTCATAAGGCTTATGCGGCATCCTTCTTTATTCAACTTTGGTATAGTACTCAAAGAGTTGCTGTATCGTACTATAGAAGTCCTGGCTATATCTACTCTAAAGTATGGTTAATTGTATCATCAGGCTTCTATATTGGGTTTGTTCTCTTTAGAGCTAACACTACTTATCAAGGATTGCAGACACAATTGTTTGGATTGTTTCAATCTTTGATTCCTATGTATGCAATTGTTCAACAAATCTTCCCTGTTTTCATGTCATATCGTGAAATCTATGAGGTAAGAGAAGCTCCTTCAAGGACCTTTTCTTGGGTATTATTTATCATATCTATTGTGGTTGTTGAAATCTTCGTTAACTTCATGGTAGGTACTTTATTCTACTTTGTATGGGCTTACCCTATTGGGTTTTATAAGAATGCAGAACAGAATGATTCCGTTAATGAAAGAGGTGCTTTAATATGGTTATTACTTTCATCTGCTTTTGCTTATTGTGGTACACTTGCTCATTTGATCATATCATTCAATGAACTCATAGAGAATGCTGGTAATTTCACTGCTGTTCTTATCACTTTATTCGTTCAATTCAATGGTATCTTGTTCTCTTATGATAGCATGCCAGGGTTTTGGAAGTTCTTATATAGAGCGAACCCCCTTACCTATTTTGTTCAATCTATTGCTGCTGCTGCTTTATCCAATACTAAGACACATTGCTCTGACTTTGAGCTCTTAAGGTTCCCTGCCCCAGATGGTCAGACATGCAATCAATTTATGTCTAAGTTCATCGACTACAATGGCGGTGGGTTCTTAATTGACCCACTGAGTAGTCTGTGTGAGTTCTGTAGGATCTCCAATTCTGACCAGTTCTTGCATCTGGCTAACATCTACTATAACCAGAGATGGAGAAACTATGGAATTTTCATATGCTACTTTGCTATCAACATCGGGTTAACTTTGGGAATGTACTATCTTGTTAGGGTGCCCAAGGGGAGTAGACAGAAGAAGACCTAATCTCCGGAGTGCTGGAAATGTTAGTCTCCAGAGCTTTGGAACAGGTCAGGCAGCCCGGAAGTCTGGAAGAAGGGCTGAGTAAGAGTTGGTTGTTGTATATAGTTATAAGAGCAAGTGCTCTAGTTTAGATATAGAGAGCCAAGTGCTCTTTAGTTAATATATGTTATTCAAACAACGTATTAGTTCATAGCGCTCTTTGGTTAATATGCCATTCAACGGCCGTATTAGGAGCGTGTTCTTTGGCTAATACAGCTAATCAATAGCAGTATTAGTTTATGTAAGATCATAAAGCCTGGCGTAATTGTTGTCTCTGTGGCATGAGCGTAGACAATAGAAAACGAATCATGGTACCAATGCCGTAATTGTACCTCATTAGGGATGACAAATTAATAATAACGGCAATTCATTTTTATTTTTTCTAATTTTTTTCTATCTTTTTTTAGATAGTTTTTGATCGTTTTTGATCGATTTTTTTTTGATGTTTTTTTTTTGATGTTTTTTCCTCTTTGTTCATATCAACAGTTTTTTAATAAGTATTCTAATTCTCGTATTTGATTATACTATTTGATTATAACTGTATTGTTACTCGGTTTTTCAATTTCTTCGTAATTATGCTATCTGTCAATATTTTCCTTCCCCAAGCATTCCACTCCTTCCCCCGTCTCCCCTATCTCCCCCTTTGACTCCACCGTTTCATTTCAATGATATTTTCTCTCGTTTCATACTCTCCTTCTTGTCTTCATTCTGCCTTCCTTCTGGTCTTCCTTCTGGTCTTCATTATGTCTTACTTCTGTCTTCTTACTGGTCTTCCTATTGGGCTTCCTTCTGTCTTACTTCTACTACTCTGCACTCCCTTTGGCCCTCACTCGGTCCCCCATTGTTTATTGGTGCATTACAATAAAAAAACTAATAACATGCAGGTGTTATCCTAACAAATTTATACTAGGATGACAAAGCCTAGAAAAATTGAAAGAAAATGTAAAGAACAGTAGAAAATTGTAGAGAAAATGTATAAAACAATACCATTACGTACATACTACTAACCATATCTAACTTTCTTATCAACTTTTTTTCATTAATAATTAACTTTTTTTTTTATTTAAAAGATTTACTGGGCCGCATCAAAAAAAAAAAACCATCAACACACATCAGATAGTAAATTTATTGTGAAATCAGCCCTTCATATATCGTTTGAACACGTATAAAACTCGTTATATACTCAAGTTATTGCATACAACTTACTACAGTTACTTATTTGATATCTGCTTGAGTCATCCATGTATAACAATACGTTCCCCTACTCAACGGGAGATCGTAAATCCAATAATAATAATGGACATAATCCCGGTCATAATGCCAGTCAAAATGGGAATAACTCTCCCAATTTTGCTTCTAATATCCCTAATCGTTACCCTTTAGGCTTGGCTCAACAGAGATCTGGTTATCCAAACTTTGATAACTCCTTTGTCCAAATGCATCCTCAATATCAACAGTATCCGTACCAACAATATCAACAATTGGTTCAACCACCGCAGCAATTCCAGCAACAGATGTCTCCACAACATCAGAACCTGCAGTTCTTTCAACAGCAGGCTTCCCAGAATCAGTCTAATCTGCAGAATTCTGTCTATCTGATTCAGTTTCAAACCCAGGCTTCTCAGGCTCAGGCTCAGGCTCAGGCTCAAGCTCAGGCCCAGGCCCAGGCTCAGGCTCAAGCTCAGGCTCAGGCTCAAGCTCAGGCTCAGGCTCAAGCTCAGGCCCAGGCTCAGGCGCAAGCACAAGCTCAGGCTCAAGCTCAGGCGCAAGCACAGGCTGCTCAGGCTGCTCAACAGGCACAAGCTCAGGCACAGCAGCAACAACTACAAGCTCAATTACATCAGGCACAAATACAAGCACAACTTCAAAGAAACCAACCAAGGCGTTCACCACCATTACAACAGGCTCAGATTAATAGATTCAATACTCCACAGTACCCATACCAAATTGAGCAGGAAGTTGAAACGTTTGAACCTCAATACCCTACAGATTTTCAACAACCCCAAGCTTTTCAACCAGACCAAAAGGATATAATACGCAAGAGAGGAAGAAAGCCTAAAAATCAATCTATTGAAGCTACTAATCCCACGTTCCATAGATTCGAAAGTGCTACACCTGGTGTACCACCAGAACAAGAAGAGAAGAAGAAACGTGGAAGACCTAAACTCCTTCTCCTTGACACCGCCACTAATCAATATATTGATTCCCTGCATCCTAATTACAAGGCCCTTAAGAAACAGCTCAAACAAGGTGATCCCTCTATCATGCAAAGCTACATGGCCAAAAGTAGTAATTTGAATAGTACTAATCAGTTCTTGCTTCAGGAATATGATAAGGACGAAGCTGCAAAGCTCATGGCTAAGAAGGATAGAAGAGGAAGACCAAGGAAGTTTACCGTGGAAGAAACAGGTATTACTGTCAAAGGAGTGAAGATCGGTGGAATCAAGAAGTTGAAAAAGTTGAACCATCCACAGTTGAACGGGATTAAACGTCCTCGGGGGCGTCCCAAGAAGGTGTAGCTCGAGAGCTGAGCGTCGAGAGCCACGAGGGCAGTTTTAAATAGCCGTGGAATTTGAAGAGCCATGGGCATAAAAAAAGTTTCAGAGTCATGGGAAAAGCCTGAGAGTCATTCAGTCAAGGGGCTTACAAGTCATGGTGATGGAGTTCAATTGATATGTGAATATAGTGTAATATACCAACAATTTATTTCGTGTTTTACTCTACCTATGGCTGTATTTACTCTATTCAAATTACTATGGTAATTGCTCTGATGTAAACTATGGCTAAGGGGTATTTACTCTGCTGAAAGTACTATGGTTGTACTCGGGTATTACTCTGTTGGACTATGGCTGTACTATGTTAGTTACTCTATATTGTACTGTGGTAACTACTCTGATAATGCTGGCTGACTTCTGTTGACCTATGGCTTGTTGTTGCTTACGCCGCCATCACCAAATGTGCCATACGACACCCTCCCCTTTGGCGCTATCAAAGGCTCTGTGGACGCTTCTTCAGCGTCAGGCACTGTAGAGGCCTCGTAAATCCGTTCCCTCATGTCCATCACCTCTTCGGGTTCGTCTGTGACATGTGTACTGCTCTCTTTCTCTTCTAGCTGTCTGCTACTTCCCTCTATAACAGAGCGAGACCGACCAAAGAAGTCTAGCTCTTCTTCTGGATAATGAGGAGGGAGTTCTTCCCCTCGATCCAAAACTTGATCATTTGATGAGCCGTAAGTTGGAAGGGACGAAAGACCACGATCACCAGCTAAACGTTTGAAATCATGAGTAGAAATAAACCCGTATTTCTTGATGTTTGCTTCGATCCAAACGTAACCTAATTGACCAATATTAACTTGAAAGGTTGCATTTGCCAGAAAACAACCAACTGCAGGATAAAGGTCAAGATAAACACCATTAATAACATCCATGATCTTTTTTCCGTTTCTAGTAATAAAAATAGAAGCAGTAGGAATATGATAGCCAAAACCGACCACATCACCTCGAATTAAAGGTGGTAAGACGGGAGCATTGAAAAGACTCTTAGGGCCCAAATGCTGCTGTAGCGGCGTGGGAAGTGGCTTACTAAGTTTCAAATTCCCAGTAGATTCATAAGCAACTGAAAAGAAGTTATAACCAGGTAATCTGAATTCATGGGGATAAGGTCTAGATATAAGACCTATTGAGAAATGACCATTAGGGACATCATCATATTCAAACACTTTTGTTTCAAAGTATATACAATCTGAATGAAACCGGTTCTTCACAGGTAAGCAGTAATTCAATGGTGCTGTTGCTGTGGAATATGGGACATTATTCTTGTGAAATTTCACCTCTAACCTATCCAAGACTAAATATCTATTAAGAGTATCAGGCATGAATTCGAAAGCATCTAAGCCTCTATCCTTGATCACTAGTTCATCCTGATAGCTGATAGATCTGCCATATGACTTGGAATGGTCTATAGGGTTATCTTTACCGAATTGAATCGATCTATTGTAACTAAGCTGTTCCTCAGGACTCAAATGAGTGAAGTCATATTCATCGAGAAGCCGTACCATCAGCTCTTCGTCATCGACAATGTCGCTGGGTATGGTTCCAGAAGTGTCATTGCTGTCTTTTCTTATCAAAAGAAGGAGCAAGACCGTGATGGTGACTGCTATGAGGATAGCCGTGGTAAGCATTTGCGAGAGAGCTCGGAGTGAGAAGCGATGTATCGAGGGTAGGAGGCGAATTGGAGTCTTGAGTTAGAGTCGGTCTATAATCGAGTCCTTTATTAGTCCCGAAGAGAAAGGTGAAAGAGAGAGAATTGTGAAATTCACAAATCCTACATAAATTCGTTGTATTGCATATTTAGATATTATATTTTTTAATTTTATATTTATTTAATATTTTTATTTAGTTTGACTTTTAATTTAATTTATTTAGTTTATTTTATTTCTGATTGTTTTTATTGTCTTTCGGTAGCAGTGTGGTGATCTGATTTCTCTCGATAGTAACTGTCAGTTATTTTATTGCCTATTTATCTATCTGTGCGCCGAACTCTGCAACACTCTATTAACATCTGCGTTCTACTTACTCGATCAGTCTGATCAATTTGAATTGCCTGGCAAAATGCCATAGCACTGTCTGTATCACCATGTACTGCAACAGGACATTGTTCACATCTCGTATATCAACACAAGTGAAAGCTGCCCCAAGTTAAGTGGATACAGAACTCTCTTCTCTCGAGTGTATACGTTCATCGCTTCTCACTTGCTGTTCTTCATCAACGACCTCGACCCATCCCTGACCATAGGACTGTAGTGCTTGTCCAACAACACACTCTCCCACAACGTAGCAGCCGGCGCATTGCACCTCTCAAGCTCAACAGGAACAGCTGACTCCGTTCCCAACAAATAATGACCTTCACCGCTTATTCTCTCTTCAGTATTCCACAATCCCTTGAGTGTCTCGCCCTGTTTGGCACTAAGTTTACCCACAAACTTCAATAATGCCAAAGAAGTCTTCTCTGGAGTATGCAATACTGACAAATAAAGCCGTTTAGTGAATGCAAGGGCTCTATCAGTAGTCCCATTTCTTGACCTAAAGAAAATGGAATCCAAACAATTCAATAGTAATTCAGCTTTAGTTGATACATTAACAGCAGGTTTCTCTAAATCAGTAGATAAAGGATCCAAGAGTCTAAGTGATTTAGAACTAAATTCGATATCAGGATCTAAGCATAAATCTGAAAATATCAAATAAAGATTATTAATAAATTTGGATAAATCAACAGCAATAGGTAATTTACCAACATTTCTGTGATTCAAAGTCAATTGGAAAGATGTCATTATACAAAGTAATACTGTTCTTATTTCATTTGAATCGTAAAGTCCACCCTCATCCTCTTTATTAGTTATGATGTCAATCATTATTTCTCTTAAAACTTCTAAGAAATCACCTAATAAATCAAAATTAGCCATCTTTCCGAATTTGGAAAGACCTTCAAGAACAGATGCCATAAGATCATAGATTTGAGCTTTAAGAAGTTCAAGATAAAGTTTAAGTAACATCTGAAGTATTTTACTTTGAAATCTTTCTCTTTCTTCAGCAGTAATTGATTGTTTAGCTTGTTCGAGTTCTTGTTCAATTTCTTTCATTTCTTTACGTACTTTTCGTTGTTTCTTTGATAAATGAACTCTATCTTTCTTCTTTAACTTTTCTCTTGGAACTCCAGTGTCATTTGGAACATAATCATCTAATATAGAAAGACTTAAAAAGATATTTATCACTGATTCATCAACCCTGAATTTTTTCTCTGTTATAACTTTAGTAAGGATATTAACTATATCATAACTCAATTCACCATGTTCCTTATCTTCTATAAGAAGATTTTCAAGAACTCTTATACATTTAGTGAAGATTCTATGATCTTCAATATCTTGAGGTTTTTTATTGAGTCTTTTAATCATAATAGTCAAAAGTTCATTTCTATAATTGAAGAATTTAAGTGAAGAATTTGCTAATTCACAACATGTTTTTAATGCTAGTTGACCCAATTTCACTTGACTTTCATTAATTTTTTTGTTATTTTGACTATTAATTCTTGATATTTTACCTAATTTTCCTAAGTAGTCAATAAACATCTTATAGTTATAAATAAGATTCTGTTCAAATCCACGAAGTCTGGCTACTTCTTTACTTACTTTCTCCTTCTTTTCTACCTCTGTAAGTTGTCTTATCTTATATCCTGGTGCTAAACTCTTGAATACTGGAACTAATGATATGATTGTAAGTTGACTTAATGCAAAATTCTTTGACATTGCCATTTTACGGAGTCTGGTAAGACATGCAATATTTTCTTCTGGATCTTCTATGAGTCTTTGTGCAAGCTGTGCTATTTCTTCTTTCATTTGAATGAGTCTTTCCTGTGCTGTTCCTTTGTAGGGGAACTCTTCGCCCTCTTCGCCATCTCCGCCCGTCTCTCCCGCCGTCTCTTCCTTGTTAGCCTCTTCCTCTACGGTCTCTTCCTCCATGGGCTCTTCCTCTACAACCTCTTGCACCACACGTTCGACCTTGCCGTCTCTTTTGATGGGCAACCCTTCAACTACCTGTTTCTTGGCCATTCTGGGCTCGAGTTCGTAGCTTTGTTCCTGGTCATCCCAGTTATTGAAGACGGACCCAGATAACAAGGCATCAGCATCTTGCTTTGCCTTCTTACGTCTCTGTTCGCTTTGGGTGTTTCTTCTCTTGGCCATGATGAGAATTTTGATGCGATGAGCCTTCGAGCGCAGCGATGAGCTCACTTGGAGCACAGCAACGAGTGAGAGCTTCGAGGTGAGAAGCGACATGGAGACTAGAGGAAGAGCTTCCGGAAGTGACGTGTACATATGTGCTTTAATTGAGCTAATCCCTGCTCATCGCTCCACCTAGACCATTCACCACGAGTGTGAGTACCCACCCTGCTACGCTCGAGTGAGCTCATCGATTATAGGTATACCCTGCAGCCGGCTCTCTGGCTCTGGGGGCTCTTTGTATGTACAGCCTCTTAAGATGTATAGCCTCTTTAGATGTATAGCCTCTTGAGGTGTATAGTCTCTTTAGGTTTATAGTCTCTTTAGGATGTATAGTTATGGTTCTTGGAGTCTATTGTCTGGGCTCCTGGAAATCTTGTCCCTGGGAGTCTCTTCTAGGAGTCTGAGGCCTGTTATCTCTGTTTATTGGGTAAGCTGTAAGTGTGAGTGTCTCTATATCACTCTGTGCTTGCCGTGGTTGCTGCGTTAAGCGGTTGCAAATGGCTCAAATAAGCTTCAGCAGAGTCGTACATCTTACCCAAGTGAGTGTGGTCGGGGAGGACTTATGAGCGTCACCTCTACAGTCACTCGACAGTGACTTATGTTCCTACTCTGGGTCACTGTCAGACTCTCCCATTATAGACTATGCCAAACTTTTTGTTGGTCTTTCCCATCAGACCTCATGATGAGCTTGCCAAGGCATGAGGCGCTTGTTGAAGGTCCCACTTGAGTGGGGTACTTTCTATACAGCTCTCTTGCTCCCTTGGTGCTCATGTGCTACTACTTGTATGGTATTACTTCTTGTCTACTCTCCCTGTCTACTCTCCCTGTCTACTCTCCCTGTCTACTCTCCCTGTCTACTCTCCCTGTCTACTCTCCCTGTCTACTCTCCCTGTCTACTCTCCCTGTCTACTCTCCCTGTCTACTCTCCCTGTCTACTCTCCCTGCCTACTCTCCCTGCCTACTTTCCCTGCCTACTCTCCCTGCCTACTCTCCCTGCCTACTCTCCCTGCCTACTCCTTGTCTGCTCCCCAACTCACGACTCTACCTGGCTGCTCAATCCCTAGCTCTCTTTCAACTCTCTATATTTTGCTGCAAATTTCTCCAATTTGTCTCTAATTCTTGTCGAATTATTATGTAAGCTATCTCTGTTCATCTCCTGTATCTACTATCTCCACTCTATCTGTCCCACACTCTAACTAAGGGCTCTATCCCACATCTCCACCGATATACATTTCCACTTCTGTATCCTTCCGCTCTATCCTTCATCTCTACTACCTCCATCTCTCTATCAGCTGAATTGGTCCAATCATTTGCATGACGGTTTGCAGCCATTGCACTACACTTCGTACTACGAACACCTAGATACTACTCTAACCCATGTCTCTACATCGTCTCCATCTCATCCTACTTTATCCCTGCTTCATCCTCGTGTCTCCGGCTCCAAAATACCCGTACTTTGCATCATGGTTTGCAGCCATTACACTCCTATACACACCCAAACTTTATCGTCCAAAGTCTATCCACTACCCACTCTATCCACTATATCTACACATCCGCTCTCTTGCATTACCTACCGCTTGCCATATTCCCTTACTAACCCAACTTCCGGCTACTCCACTCACATCACTCCACCATCTCGTTTAGCGATCTCGTTTACTTCGTACAGCATTTTCTCCCTCTCTCCCCTTCATCTTTCCTCCCTCCCTTCCCTTCCATCTCTCATATCTCTCCTTTCTCCCTCCCTCCCTCCCACTCTCCCTTCACCTCCCCCTCCCCTACCCCATCCTCCTTCCTACAACCTTCCTACTTCCTTCTCTATTCATCGGTTTTCACACGACACTTATATACGACCGTTTATGTACGACCGGCGCAAAATTCCTTCTAAACATCAATGAATAACACAAGTGGCACAGAGATCTCGGGCAAGTTGGACTTGATTCAGACATACGTGGCAGGCGTGAGCACCTGGCAGTGGGTAGTGACGGCTATAGTACTTCTTCTTACCTACGAACAAGTTTCATACATCATTAAGAAAGGTAGTGTAGCAGGACCTAGATTCAAAGTATGGCCTATTATAGGGCCATTTTTAGAGAGTTTGGACCCTAAATTTGAGATATATAAGGCTAAGTGGGATTCCGGACCTTTATCATGTGTTGCTGTATTCCATAAGTTTGTTGTTATTGCATCAACAAGAGACTTATCAAGAAAAATTTTGAATTCACCAAAGTATGTTAAACCATGCTTGGTAGATGTTGCTACAACGATCTTAAGACCTGGAAATTGGGTATTTTTAGACGGTAAAGCCCATACTGATTATAGGAAGTCACTCAATGGATTATTTACGACTAAAGCATTAGAATCATATATTCCAATTCAACAACAAGTCATGGATAAATACTTGAAACAATACTTGGAATATAATGACCATCGTGCCTTCTTTCCGGAATTTAGAGAGTTATTATGTGCCTTGTCTTTGAAAACTTTCTGTGGTGATTACATAAGTGATGATGAAGTAAAGATGATTGCAGATAATTATTTTAGAATTACATCAGCATTGGAATTAGTCAATTTTCCTATCATTATTCCATATACCAAGACATGGTATGGTAAGAAAATAGCTCATGAAACAATGTTGATCTTTCAACACTGTGCAGATTTAGCTAAAAAGGATATTTATGAACATGATAAACAACCAAATTCTCTTATGGAAAAATGGATATATTCAATGAAACAAGCTCGTGAACATAAATTACAAGGTGAAGAAGCCAAACTTTTATCTAGAGAATTCAGTTCAAGAGAAATTTCGGAAGCTGTTTTTACATTCTTATTTGCTTCTCAAGATGCTTCTTCTTCTTTAGCTTGTTGGTTATTTCAAATTGTTGCTGATAGACCTGATATTGCTGCCAAAATCAGAAAGGAACAATTGGAAGTAAGAAATAATGATCTTGATGCTGAAGTAAACTTGGAATTGATTGATAAAATGTCTTATACTAATAATGTTGTTATGGAATCTCTTAGATATAGACCTCCAGTCTTAATGGTTCCATACTTAACAAAACAGAATTTTCCTCTTACTAAGGATTATACAGTTCCAAAAGGTACTATGTTAATCCCCACCTTTTACCCTTCATTGCATGATGCTGAGATTTACTCTAATCCTGATGACTTTATCCCAGAGAGATGGGATAATGCTACTGATGAAATGACCAAGAGAAACTGGTTGGTATTCGGGTACGGTTCTCATGCATGTATTGGAAAAAACTATGTCTTGACTTTGTTCACGGCTATGTTGGGTAAGTTTTTGTTGTATGCTGACTTGGACCACAAGAAGACTGATTTGTCTGAAGAGATCAAGGTGTTTGCTACTATCTTCCCCAGGGACGACTTGTTGTTGAGGTGGAACAAACGGGACCCTACTGTTTATTGAGCTCCGAACGGAGTGAGAGGCGATGTGGACTGGGGAAGAGCAGATCTTGACCCTATTTATTGGGCTATAGAGAGATATTTATTCGTATTGTACGAGAACATTGGGCTTGCCCTGGCCGTGGCCTTGGCTGTGTCTGTAGTGAATATATGTATTAAAAAGATCTTGTAGAGACCTTGTAAAGACCTGTGGCCTTATAGATACTTGTCTCTAGAGTGGCTCTATGTAGATTTGCCAATTCTCCTGGTGTTGGAGAGGTTTTGAGAGGCAGCAGAGCTCCGAGCAGAAGTACATTCACTAACTAAGCGTCGTAAGTAGAGGCAGAAACATTTCCTCCCTTACCGGTCCAGTTAACGTGGATCCAGTCTCCCTTAAGGTAGTCGTTCTCCTTACCTGGTAAGACCTTGAAGGTGTGGGCACCGAAGTAGTCTCTTTGAGCTTGCAACAAGTTGGCTGGCAAATTGGCAGATCTGTAACCATCGTAGAAAGACAAGGCAGTGGTGAAAGCTGGAACTGGGACACCAGAAGCAACGGCCTTAGCGATAGAGTTTCTCCAACCGGATTGAGCCTTGGTGATGGCCTTGTTGAAGAATGGGTGGAACAACAAGTTTTCAAGGTCTGGGTTCTCTCTGTAAGCAGCGGTGATTTCACCCAAGAAAACAGATCTGATGATACAACCCCCTCTCCACATAAGAGCAATGGCTGGGTTGTTTAATTTCCAGCCGTATTCCTTGGCAGCTTCTCTGATCAACATGAAACCCTGAGCATAGGAGATAATCTTGGAAGCGTATAAAGCTTGTTCCAAGTCGTTGACGAATTGTTCCTTGTCAGTGATTTCAACTGGTTCTGGACCGGTCAATTTACCAGAAGCGGTGACTCTCTCTGATTTCAAAGCAGAAAGACATCTAGAGAAGACAGCTTCACCGATTAAGGTGACTGGCATACCAAGATCCAAAGCGTTAATGGCAGTCCATTTACCAGTACCCTTTTGACCAGCAGAATCCAAGATCTTCTCTAATAAAGGAGTGTTATCAGTTGGATCATTGAAGTAGAGAATGTCTCTTGTGATTTCAACAAGGAAAGAGTCAAGTACACCATTGTTCCACTTGGCGAAAACGTCACCCATTTCCTTATTAGAGAATTTACCAACTCTCTTCATGAGATCATAGGCCTCACAGATCAATTGCATATCACCATATTCAATACCATTGTGGACCATTTTAACATAATGACCAGCACCGGCATCACCAACCCAATCACAACAAGGTTCACCATCAGATTTGGCAGCAATTGATTGGAAGATTTCCTTGATATGAGGCCAAGCATCTGGATGACCACCAGGCATCAAAGAAGGACCATATCTTGCTCCTTCTTCTCCACCAGAAACACCAGAACCAACGAAGAGGATTTCTTTCTTCTTAAGATCCTCAAATCTTCTGTTGGTGTCTGGGAAGTGAGAATTACCACCATCAATGATGATGTCACCTTTCTCTAAGTGAGGTAAAAGTTGGTCAATAAATGCATCAACTGGCTTACCTGCCTTAACCAATAAAATGATTCTTCTTGGTCTCTTAAGGTTAGCAACCAATTCCTCAATGGACTTGGCACCTATGATAGACTTACCCTTAGCTTCGTTGTTAAGGAATTCATCTACCTTGGATACAGTTCTGTTATAAGCAACAACAGTAAATCCATGGTCAGCAGCATTTAAAATAAGATTTTGACCCATAACGGCCAAGCCAATTAATCCAATATCACCACTAGCTTTGTTAGTAATGTGTTTTGATACCATACCGAGTCTGGAGCTCATTTCTACGTACGTTGGAGAAGACATTTTCGTTGAATATTTTTGGGCAGCGGGCGAGCTATTTATACTGCTTGACGGGGCACGACGGGCAACTTAAGATGGACGAATGATCCGGCGAAATAGCAAGAGAGGGGTGGAGGAGAGAGAGAGAGCGATGAGTTAAGGGATTACTAATGTATAGGTAATAAATGGTGACGAATGGTGTAGATTAGTCAACCACCGGAGTCTTCTTGACCGATCGCGGGCAATTCGAGCTTCAACAGAGACCTTCGAACGGAGTGAAGCGAGTGGCCGAGTAGAGAGAGGGACCCCTTCAAACGAAGTGAGAAGCGAGTGGGAGACTTAGGGAGAGGGAGAGCACGGAGAGCACGAATTGGACGCAGAGCTAGGCGTACCTTTAGTGTGATCCAACGCCTCTACCGGTGATTCAACTGACTCATCTGACTAATCCCCCACGCGCGTGGGGGGCTCCCACATTCCAGACCCAACGTTAATTTGATGGTCGTGCATTTGCGAATATTCTCATGTTCTGGGAACTTCGGTTATCGATTGGTCGTGTGCTTACCGAAACTCTATCTTCGGTCAGGCGATGGCCGTGCACCTACCAAAGTGAAAAATACAACGCCACAGTTGACAATGTGGCTACCATGTACCATGGATGGTCCAATGCCAAGGACATCACCACCACTACCCCTCTACTCCGTCTTGGCGTTCAATGTGCCACGTTCTCTCTCATCCACATCCTCTACTCGTATTCTCCTCGTTCTTCCACTCTTACCTATTATCACGTGCAATGATAACAACCAAATATAAGTAAGTCAATTCCAGAACGAAGCATTAGAGCTTCCAGAAGTCACTTACAGAAATCCCATGATCCCAGAACCACACGGAGGCAAACTCCAAGATCTTGTAATTAGAGATGCTGCCATCAAAGACAAACTCTTTGCAGACATAGAAGAAAAAAACTACCGTCAACTTGTATTGACCGAGAGACAGTTATGTGATTTGGAGTTGATCTTGAATGGTGGATTCAGTCCCTTAACTGGCTTCTTGAACGAAGATGATTATAAAACAGTTGTTAGTGACATGAGATTGAAATCCGGGTTATTATGGCCTATTCCTATCACTCTTGATGTTGATGCCACCACTAAAGAAACCATTCAAATTGGTGATAAGATTGTATTAGTTGATCTTAGAGATGACGCAAAATTAGCCTTATTGACTGTTGAGAGCATCTACAAACCAAATAAGGAAGAAGAGGCAGAAAAAGTATTTAGAGGTGATCCAGAACATCCTGCAGTTAAGTACTTATTCAATACCGCAAAAGATTACTATATTGGGGGATCAATCCAAGGGTTGAACTACCCAAAACATTATGACTATGCTGAATTAAGAAAAACTCCTACCCAATTAAGAAAAGAATTTGCTGAATCAGGATGGCAAGATCATAATATCGTTGCATTTCAAACTAGAAATCCAATGCATAGAGCTCATAGAGAACTTACCATTAGAGCTGCTAATGATTTAGGTAAAGATGGTCATATTTTGATTCATCCTGTTGTTGGTTTAACTAAACCTGGTGATATTGATCATCATACTAGAGTTAAAGTTTATAAGGAAATCTTGAAGAAATTCCCAGATAACTTGGCTACTTTATCTTTATTACCTTTAGCCATGAGAATGGGTGGTGATAAAGAAGCTTTATGGCATGCTTTGATCAGACAAAACCATGGTGTTGACCACTTTATTGTTGGTAGAGATCATGCTGGTCCTGGTAAAAATTCTAAAGGTGTTGACTTTTATGGTCCATATGATGCTCAAGATCTCTTAGAAAAGGTTAAGGATGAATTACCTATCAAAATTGTTCCTTTTAGAATGGTTACTTACTTACCTGATGAAGATAGATATGCTCCTATTGATACTATCGATACTACCAAGGTTAAAACCGCTAATATCTCTGGTACTCAATTAAGACAAAAATTGAAAGATGGTTCGGAAATCCCTGCATGGTTCTCTTACCCTGAAGTAGTTGCTATCTTGAGATCAACTAATCCTCCAAGAAAGCAACAAGGTTTTGTTATTGCTATCTCCGGTTCCACTAAACAAGCAGAATATGTTTCATTTGCCTTACAATCTATTTTGAATGAATTGAACTCCAATAGAAGAATCACTAAGCTTCTGACCAATGATTCCTTCATTGTCAATGAATTAGTTAAGGCTGGTTCTGGTGTCATTGCCTTGACTAGTAACGTTGATGAAATTGTCTCAACTGTTGGTGAGTCTAACTCTTTGGTAGTGGATGTAGACAAGCAATCCGAAGCTGAAAACCACTTCGAATTGTCTTCCAAGACAATCGACTTTTCAGACTTCCTTGCCAAGATTGTTGATTACTTGAAGGAACAAGACTTTTTGTAATATTTATTCTAGATAATTTATTAGATATACCGCCCTACTTATGCATCTCTACTCTCAATTCCCTTTGCCTTGCCTCTATCTTTACTCTCCCTTAGAGGAGCGGTAATTTTGTGAACGCATCGGCATATTTTACACACCGTAGCTCTTTTTTCACCTTCTCCACTCCATTGTCATCATAAAAGAACTCTTCGTCGCCTCGTCCATGCCATCCAAACAATCCTGGTCCCCATGTGGGAGTGTAGCAATAAGCATCAAATCCACACTCTTGGCTGCACTGGTAAAATATACCCCAATTTAAAAGAGTGATCAAATCAGATGTTCTCTGCCTTAATGCCTCAATATCATCACCAAAAGTCTTTCCCATGTCCTCTAAATATAGCTCATGGGTGATTTCTCTAGACAAGTCAAAAATATCAAACACCAAGGAAATTAGCTCGTGAGTTACTTTGAACACTGATGAGTAGATGAGATAGTCTGATTTAACCAACGGGAAAGTGTGGTAAACATATTCAACGATAGAGTGATTGAAAACTGTCTCTCTTTGAGTCTCCCAATCCCCTAGGTCGCTATCAAAATGGTGTCTTACGAAGTTAAAGGTCAAGAGTTGTAGCCCATCGCTAATATTTTTGGTTTCCGTCTTATGAAAAGTAGTGTTTAAATTGACTAATAACGGGCCAAACTTCTTGACTATAGTACCAGTTATAGGTTCCCAGTTCGTCTTATGGAATGGATCTGATGGATGTTCATAAACCTTTTCAATATCTTCAAGAATATCATTCTTGGTGCTTTGAGAGATATAACTGATATTACGCTTGTAAGGGTCAGGATCAACATATGTCCTGTTCAAAGGGGTTACCATGTGGCTCCAGTCGAGAATGATCCTATCCTCACCATTATCCCTGAAGCCTCCAGCCATCACCCACTCCCAGTCTGCCATGTTCTCTATATGTGAAATAAGGAGTGACCTGTTAAATGCAAGTGTGTAGTCTATTGGTATCTTATAATCATCTTCAGGTAGTCCCGGTGGGGCAGCCAATGCCTTTTGCTCTCCAGATGGCTTTTCCCCAGGAGGTGGCTTGTTATGCTTGGGGTGCTTCCGTTGACTACCAGGCACATATTTCGCCTCATCTGGTGGGAAACCAAGAATGTCATTAACATAAGGCAAGCTTATATTTGCTATGAGCTCCACGTCCTCATGAAAGTCACAGAGAACCATCTCATAACCTATTTCCATTCTTATATAGCCTTGTAAACCAAATTTCTTACCCCAACTGCAAATGATTCCGGCTGCCTTATACTCATCTACTCTTTCTGATTCAGAAGTGGACATATTGGATAAAATAAGCTGCTGGTCCATCTCCGGAGAGATTTTTGCTGCTGAAGCTCCATCTAAATAGATAACTTTATCTAAAGCACGTTTTGTTCTAAATGTAAATAAGAAACTTCCGTCATCGCCAAACCAACTACTAGCTGTATCGTTGGAATTGTCCTCTGTATTTTCTACTCTTCGAAAGTTATTGAACCTTGCAAAGTTATAGCTAAATTCCGAGTCAAAAGCTATCCACTCAAACTGTTTTGGAAGCTTAGCGTCACCTCTGGAATGAAAGAGCCTTGTATTAGGGGGAATGTAAGCAGGTATAAATGACACACCTACAGGATTAACATCTGAATCTTTCTGTTTCAAAGAAGCTGCAATTGTACCAAATATAGCTGTAGCATTAGCAAGATCTATAGGAAAAGACCTGTAGATGTCAAAAGGACTAGCATTCACATCATATTCATGATGTATGATACGAGGGACTTCAAAACCAATCTTCTGTGACCTTAACATCAACAATAAGACCACGTTCAAGGCAAATAGCACCCCAACAACGTAGTTCAAGTACCCTTTCATGGTGTAAATGAAATAAAAAATTATCAAATAGATAAAGCATGCGGAACCGGGCCGAGTACAGGCCGTACGCAGTACGGAAGATAACGTCCCAATATAAGTAACTTAATACTGATGGTTACGACAAGAGGGCTGGTACTGTAGGAGAGCTCCAGAATATCTTTTTTCATTAGAGTAATATGTGGAAATGTGGACATTATGTGAATGTGGATATCATTTTATTTATATTCGATGGCTGCAAAAAATACTCACTACTAGATATATCAATCTATGGGTAGTATTCTGGTAATGATGTACTGATGGAAGAGAAGTGTGAGTGAGGGTTGTTCTTTCAGCTCTTGTAATATCAATTTTCAACCCATATTGTCTGATTAGTATTAGCTCTACGCTCTGACTCCGCCTCTTTCTCCCGAACTTGTATAGCCGAATCGGAAGACAAATTCTACTAGCCAGTTTGGTTATATGGGCGTGTAGGGCATGTAGGGTGTGCTTAGTGTACATCAAGTCTACTGGGTCTGAGTCTACTGAGTCTGAATTTATTCGTATACTGAGTCTGTCCTATAAAAGCTGGTCACACAAATCTAAAACAGAATCCTTCAAAGGTCTGTACTTCACCTTCAACTCTTGGATGGACTTGGTATTGTCACATTTATAATGCTTACCGGTGAATCTTTCTCCGGGTGTGCCAATTGGGACTTTTGCCCTGAAATCTTCAATTTTGATATTCTCTCTAAGAATATCAGCGATCTCTTGGTTATCAAAGTCACCAGCAGAAATGATATATCTAGAGTTAGATGCTTCTGGGCACTCTAACGCTTTGATTTCAGCATATGCCACGTCCCTTACATCCACATAAAGTGGTGCTTTTGTTGGTGGGACTTCCTTGGAGGTAGCGACATTCCAGATGATTTGATTACTAGTGTTAAGCTCTTTTGAAGGCACAATCAATGGTCCAAATACCATTGTTGGGCAAAGAACTGTAATGTCAAATTCTGTGTCATTCTCCTTCATAAAATCCCATGCTGCAACTTCTGCTATGCTTTTGGAAACCCTATAGGCCAACGCAGCATCAGTGGTGTTAACACCATCTTCGTATTTCAAAGGACTGAAGTCCTTTTCAGTGTAAACAGCATCAGGCTGTAAACCTTTTGTAGAGTCATAAATAGCAGCAAATGATGATGTAATAACTACTCTTTTCACTCTTGGTTCAACCAAACAAGCCTTCAAAATAGTGGTTGTTCCTTCAAGAGCTGGTTTCAATAACGTTTCTTCAAAGTTACCAATTTCATAAGAAAAAGGAGATGCTAAATGAATCACAGCGTCACATCCCTTGACCGCATTCTCCAATTGCTCTTTATCACTTATATCGGTAACTAAAGCGTAAGATAAATCAGAGTCTGGAAAACAAGATTTCAACTGATAGAATTTTTTCTCTGATCTAACGGCAGCTCTAACAGCATAACCTTTAGATATGAGTTCTTTAACACAGTGAGCACCAATAAATCCGGTTGCACCTGTAACTAATACAGCAGATCCTGGAAATACTGTCATTTACAAGAAGATAAGTAAAAGATAAGTGGCTATATAAGTTATACTTCGAAAAAGTCGCCGAGATAAATCGAGTGCAAAAAAAAGTAGCCGAACTGATAAGAGACGGAATTTTTGCGACCATCTACTTAAGAGACTAAAATGGACTATAGATTAACCAAAAATGTCAAAGGTTACGGGAGATATAGATGTTAAAAGTCTAAGTGAAACAGTTGAAGAGTATGAAAAAGCTCATCAAGATGAAAATTTCAAGTACATTCTGGAATTCGATGTAAATGCTTACGAAGACGAGGATGTTACTTACGATAAGGTAGTTGTTAAACTCTCTAAGCAATTTTTATTCCCAATGACATTTTGTTACTTCTTACAATTTATTGATAAAGTTGCTTTGAACTATGCTAATGTTATGGGTCTTCAAATCGACTTAGGGTTAGTAGGTGATCAATTTAGTAGATTACCTATGTCGTTTTTTATTGCTTATATAGTATTTGAGTTTTTACAATCTTATCTTATTCAAAAATTCCCTGTTGCTAAAGTATTAGGAGTTAATATTGTTTTATGGGGGATTTTAACTGCATGTTGTGCAGCTACTCATAATTTTGCTGGGATTCTAGTTGTAAGAATTTTACTTGGTGCTGCTGAGTCTGCTATTGTTCCTTGTATGTTGATTCTTACCACCAATTTTGTTGATAAGAAAGATACTGCTTTTTTTACAGGTGTATGGTATAGTGGTCTTGGCTTTGGTCAAATTATTGGTGGGCTACTCAGTTTCTTATTTCA
Source organism: Yamadazyma scolyti (assembly GCA_003707025.2). NCBI lineage: Eukaryota > Fungi > Ascomycota > Pichiomycetes > Serinales > Debaryomycetaceae > Yamadazyma > Yamadazyma scolyti. The sequence goes on from PPMW02000007.1 coordinate 299,690, forward strand.
ATTGGTTGGCCCAACTGCTTCTTTACCAGGTTGGAAAATCATGTTCATTGTAATTGGATGCATTAATTTTCTTGCTGGTTTCTATGTTTACTTCTTTCTTCCAAGTACACCTTTGGAAAACAAGAACTTAACTCCTAAGGAGAAATACGTATTGTTACAAAGATTAACAGAGGGTAAAGTAGGTGTTGTTACTAGTAAAATTAGCTTTAAACAAGCAAAGGAATTATTGTTCGATATTCAAGCTTGGTTATTCTTGGTTATTTGTGCTACTATTTCCTTTTCTTCTAGTACAATTTCAACCTTCTCTTCTGTTGATATTATTTCGTTTGGTTTTACTTCAAAAGAAGCTGCCTTATTGAATATGCCCAGTGGAGCTGTTAGTATATTTGCTTCTGTATTGGCAACTTATTTAATCAAAAGAGGAGCTCCTAGGTACTTAGCACTTTGTGGTACTCTTATTCCAGGAATTCTTGGTGCTTGTTTAATGTCTTTCCTTCCCCACTCCAATCAAGCAGGGCTTTTGGTAGGTATTTACCTTATCAATTTTATTACGTGTCCATATGCTATTGCTATCTGCTGGGCAGGTAGTAACGTTTCCGGTAGTACCAAAAAGGTTGGAATGCAAACCGTGTTCATTAGTATTGGCTTTGCTTTGGGAAATATCTTTGGTCCATTAAGTTATAAGGCAACTGATGCCCCAAATTACTATCCTGCTAAGATTTCGATGGTTGTTACTCAAGCTGTTTCGATAGTTCTTGCTTTGGCTATATATTTCATTTATGTTATGAGGAATAAGAAGAAAGAGACGGTAGAGCCTGAAACAGAGAATGCTTGGGCCGATTTGACAGATAAGGAGAACAAGTATTTCCGTTATTCGTATTAGTGTAGTATATTTATAATTGAGAGTCTATATTGGATGTTCCTTTCTTCTCTAGTGTAAGTATCAGGATTTCTAAGCAACATGTGTTATCAGTCGACAGAAACAGTCTTGCAACCATTTCTGTACATGATTCACCAGCCTAAAATAGAACCATATAGGAAATAGTCAATGATTATTTGAAATTTGACTACGATATGTCTCGGGAGCCTTTAGGAGAACTGTCAATGTGTTTTCAAAAGTAGTGAGCTGTGAGTGTATATTCTCCCAAGTGCTATCAAACCTATAAAGCTATACGTTGTGTGCTAAGGCTAATTCAAGTGCTGTTCTTTTGATATAGTCTCTAGCCTGCCACAAGTCAGCATCCATGTGCATAAATGGATGAGGGACTCCCGGATATCTTTTGAATACTAGCTCATTACCAAATTTGAGGAGCTTTGCAGCGTAGGCTTCACCTTCATCTCTCATAGGATCACATCCAGCAGTGAAAATGATAGTTTTCGGTAAGTTGGAAAAATTAGGAGCAGTGATGATACTTTTGAACCACCCAATTTCCTTCAATTGTTTCTCCTTTGTAACAGGATCTTTCGATAAAGAGTCCCATTTGAGCTTATCAAACCACTTCAAACGTGCCCAATTTAAAGTTGGAGCAAATTCACATTCCTTGCATGATGGATATGGAGAATCAGCAGCTGTAGCATAAGATTCGATATCATCAACTTGAGGAGTTCCAGCAACACAAAGAACTAAAGAAATATTTGCATCTCTACACAAATGACTTACTGCTAAGCCTATGTTAGCACCTGCAGAAACACCACCAATAGAAATACTATTCTTATCAATCTTGAATTCATCACTATGCTCATAAATATATTTAGTGGCTTCAAAACAGTCTAGAAGTCCAGTAGGGTAAGCATAATCAGGTACCAATCTATAATCCACATCTATAACACAAATCTTGGCTATATCAACATAGTGTTTGAGAACATGACTTTCAGTATCAAGATCACCTAAACCCCAACCTCCACCATGAAAGTCAATATGAACTGGTAATACTTTATCATCAGATACTCCATTTGGTCTATAAATCCTTAAGGTAATCTCCTCATTATCAAAACTTGGGATCTTGACATCCTTTATGTTATCAATATCTGGACTTGGTCCAGTTCCATATGAGTAAATTCTAGAATAATTCTTACGTAACACAGCTAAATCAATGGGTTTATTAGGAGTATTAGCAACATGGGTATTATACATATCAACAAACTTAGGATCCATTTTCCCAAGCATCAGAGGATGGATTGGATTGAGTGCTTCGTGTCCGGTCATATTCTTAGTTGCTCAATGGCTAATCAATTGTTAATGGTCAACAGTCTCTTTTATATATATAAAAGATGCCGACTCTCATCGGAATGTTAAGAAATGCTCCGTTGAAAAATGGCCGGTTGCGGGCTCAAAACTTGATAAGGAAATAAGCGGCTCATTGATAGAAAGATATAATTGATTTCTAAGATATGAACCAAACAAATAACTGACTTCTTGATGACCTATGAGCCTTATGATATTTATGCAAATTTTTGAATTTAGGGGTGAAGTTAAATAGTCGCTACCAGGGCGTCCATCCAGCTCAACCTCATGCAGTCTCACGTCATAACACCTTTACCGATTGCTACAATGAGGAGCTGTCTGCATTTTGTGATGGACAGTTCTTGCATTAAAGTGCTGCGGAGTACAGAGTACTACAGAGCTCTAAGAAGATAGTTGGCAAATGCAGGAGTTCTATACGAAATGTCGTTTAATTGAGTACGTCATGGCTGCACAATCCAGAACTGGAAGTACAGCTCAACAATCCCTTATTCAACCCCGCAAGCAGATCTAGATGTGATATGCTGGCATTATTACTGGTCTCTCGCTCAGAACACTCAACTGCATGCTCTTCCCGCTATGCGTTTAGAGGTTTTCGCAGCCATTTTTGCATGCACTAACAGCTCATTTTATGGTAATATTGCTACGTCGACTTCCATAAAGGTAGCCCTCATGCGGTTATAAGGTTTTGTTGAGGTAGGGAATTAAGTATAAATACCCCCAAAGATTCCTGGTTTTTTGACATCAACATATTTGAACTTAAAAATGGCTCCTCCTACTATGATCCAACAACCTCTTGAAAAGCTTCACTTTTCCACCACCCATGAGTCTACAGCAGACTCTAGGGTCTCTTTCAATGATTGGGAATCCTTTAGGTTCAATCCTATTAGAGAATCCTCAGTCTCAAGAGCCATGACCAAGCGTTACTTTGAAGACTTGCAGAAGTATGCTGAGTCTGATATCGTTATAATTGGTGCTGGATCTGCCGGATTATCTGCTGCTTATACTTTGGCTAAACACCGCCCAGACTTGAAGATTGCTATTATTGAGGCCAGTGTCTCTCCGGGTGGAGGATGTTGGTTAGGTGGTCAATTGTTTTCAGCTATGGTTTTAAGAAAACCGGCTGATGCTTTCATGGATGAATTGGGAATTGAATACGAAGATGAAGGTGATTTTGTTGTGGTCAAGCACGCTGCCTACTTTATGTCAACCCTTTTGTCAAAGGTCTTGCTGTTCCCCAATGTTAAGTTGTTCAATGCTACAGCAGTTGAAGATTTGATCACTCGTTCTGATGACAATGGTAAGTTGAGACTTGCTGGTGTAGTCACAAACTGGACTTTGGTTTCATTGAATCATGACACTCAATCGTGTATGGACCCTAACACCATCAACTGTAATGTAGTTTTGTCTGCTGCAGGCCATGATGGTCCTTTTGGTGCTGGTACTGCCAAAAGAATGGCTGCTTTATCACAGATCGAACTAGGACACATGAGAGGTCTTGACATGAACTCAGCTGAGGATGCTATAGTTAAAGGAACAAGAGAAGTTGCTCCAGGATTAGTTGTTACTGGTATGGAATTGGCTGAAGTTGATGGTTCCAATAGAATGGGTCCTACTTTTGGTGCAATGGTTTTGGCAGGTGTTAAAGCTGCCGAAGAAACTTTAAATGTTTACGAATCTAGAAAGAAGGACAATGAAGAGGATATCAAGAGATTGCAACATGTAGCTCCTAAATATTGAGCTGTGAGAGCTCCTTATGTCAAGTAGTGAACAAACATTCAAGCTCCCAAATATCAAGTAGTATTCTTACCCTCTCCCAAATATCAAGTAGTGTATAGACCTTGTCATATAAAATTCTCCGACTCTCATCGGAATCTTTCAAAACGATCCGTCCATTTCCGCACACGGGCTCAGAATCCCTGATAAGAGATAAGAGAATAAAATAAATAGTATGAGAAAGCTGAAAATATATAGCGATGACAGAGTCAAAGAAATTTCTTATTAGTGGAGCAGGCTTGGTAGGGTTGTTAGTAGCACAGGCATTTAAGCAAAAGAATATTGACTTTATTATCTTTGATAGAGATGAATCAGTTCATTTTAGAGAAAATGCAGGATGGGCGATCACATTGCATTGGGCATTAGAAAACTTCAAAAATTTGTTACCACCTGAACTAGTGGAAGAAATATTTGCAGCTCAAGTATTACCCAAATTCAGTGAGAGTGATACCGGTAAGTTTATTTATATCAATGCTGGAACTGGAGAAAAAGTTGTTGAAATTCCGCCTTCTAAAAGATTAAGAGTTAGAAGAGAGCAGATAAGAAGAATGCTTTTAACAGGAATTGACGTCCAATGGAATTGTAAATTAAAAGCAATTGATACTTCTGATAAAGTGGTTGTTACATGTGAAAGTGGTCAAGTTTTTACTGGAGATGCTTTGATTGGATGTGATGGTGCTAATTCCATAACTAGAAGACTCATTTGTCCTGATAATGGAGAAGTATATCAACTTCCAATAAGATTTTGTGGCTCTAGAGTAAAAATGAATAAACAAGAAGTTGATTTGATTTCTAGCAAATTTGATCCACTTTTATTCCAAGGAACAGTTCCTAATGCAAATACTTTTTTCTGGTTTTCAATGCTTGCAACTCCAGAATATACCAAACAAGATGACGTCTATTATGCACAAGTGAACCTCTCTTGGAACAAACCAGAAAATGAACCATTCAATACTAAGGTTGATAAAGCTAATGCTATGAAAGCTCATGCAGAAGGTTTGAATTCGGATTTAAAATGGTTAGTAGATAGAGCCGTGGAAGATCCCGAATCAATATTAGAGATAAAACTTTGCGATTGGCCACTAGTAGATTGGAACTACAAAGATAAAATTCTTCTTGCTGGTGATGCTGCCCATGCTATGACAATGTATAGGGGAGAAGCTGGTAATCATGGAATTACTGACGTAGTTGATCTAATGAGAGAAGTTAATCTGTACTTAACGGGTAAAAAAACTTGGGTAGAAGCTGCTGAAGATTATGCTGAAGCTGTAAAATCAAGAGCTTCTCCTGCTGTTCTTCTCTCAAGACAAGCTTGTATAGACGCACATAATTTTTCGAAAATCAGACCTGACACTGATTCACCTCTATTAAGTATGAGAAAAAATACAAAGTAAATTTCGCTTATCAATTACTGCAAATCGAGGGCTGAAAAAAAAAGTCGCCGATGAAGAGAGCTTGTGATAGATGTCACAGGCTCAAGCAGACTTGCGACAAGAACAAGCCTTGTGGTAGATGTATTAAGAACGATATTCTATGTACTACCTCCCGACCTTTTGGGAAGATGGGACGGCCAAAAAGAAAGAATAGTGAGAAGAAATATAGTCACAATGGATGTGACAGTTGTAAAGAAAGAAAGCAAAAATGTGATGAAGATTGGCCAACTTGTCTGACATGTAAAAGGTTGGATGTAACTTGTTCTGGTATTAAGACTGAATCAAGAGAACTCTTCAATTTATTGGGAGAACCTATGCCTAAAGATCTTTCAGATCTAACCTTATTCAATGAAGATTCCTTATCTAACAAAGAACGGTTCTTTTTGAATTCACTCATTAACTCCCCACCGATAGTATTTGAACATGCACAAAAGTCACCAGACGAAGAAGAGCAGAACTCTCTCTTATCAATCTGTAACCTCAATTCTTATGGTATAAAAGAATCTGAAATGGTTCTACTAAGGTACTTTATTACTGACGTGTCACCTGTTTTAAATACTGGTTTTTTTGGTACTATAATACCATTATCTATGGAAGATGAATTTATAAGATATCCTATATTAGCTATTGCTGCTTCACATAGAGCCAATGCCTTGAATGAGTTCAAGAGAGAAGCATTCATATTTAGAGCTAAGTCTCAAAGTCTATTTATTGCTAATAATTTGGATTATTTTAAAGATTCCGAAAATAACCTTTTAAGTATCCTACTACTTGCCACCCAAGAAATTTTTGAAGGTGATTCACTTTATTGGGGATTTGCTTTAGAAAGAGCTGCTACAATTATTCGAAAAAGGGGTGGTCTTGCAATCGTCAATAGATTCGCTCCATTGTCAGTTCAACTATTCTGTTATTTAGACTTGATATCAAGTCTAAGTACCTGTGCAATGCCTTATATTGATCAATCTGATTTTGGAGGCGAATACGAGGAATATAATAACAAATTTGGTTTCAAAATTGGAATTTCTGGTGATATCTTCAAGATAATAGGCAATATCTCCACATTATCGAGTTTGAGAGATCAAAGATTTGAAACAAAAGAAAATGAAAGACAATTTAGCTCCTTGGCTACACTAATCGAACTAAAACTACAAAATTTATCACCTGATCACGACTTCAGCATGGCATTACAGTGGGCAGCATTCTTGAGATTGCACCAGATTTGTAATGGCTATAATAGAATTGATACTCGAACAGAGGCTTGTTTGAATTTAATACTAAGCTCTTTGAGGGAAATACTGGATGAGCTCGATACAAGGTCAATCTTCCCGCTTATAATGGCAGGCTCTGTAGCGTATAAACCTGAGGATAGAAGCTTTATTTTATCAAGAATTCATGCTATGAAGGAGAAGCTCAAATTCAACTACTTGAAGGAATTTGAAAGATTGATTTTACTGGTTTGGGAAAGAGATAAGCAAGAAAATCATTCAGTCAACTGGGCTAAAATCAGATTTTTTGAGTACCCTGGCCTTGTTATGTTTTAACTAATTGAAGCGGAACAATTTTAACAACATATTCTTTATATGATATAATAAACATTAAAAACTATAAACTTTCAACTATCAGATCAATATGAGCCTTCATATCATATCCACAAACCTCCTCAATAGTTAACTTGTCCTTTAAATCGGAACTTGAACTCCACCCTATTCTCTCATTCAATTTTTCTCTTGCTCTTAATGAAGCTGCTTGGATCTTAGTCACTCTGTCCTTCCTAGCAAGTTCATAAACTTTCAATCCTTGTGGTATTGACAAATTGAACTTGTTAGAAAAAATATAACCCAAAGCACCAGAATCTTCAAAAGCTGCTACTGCTCCTTGGGACTGATCAGGCATCATAGCATGAGCAGCATCTCCCATTAAAGCTACCCCTTTATTATTTTCTTCGTTAGCTTTATAAAAATAATCCAATGGGTCGTGGACATATAACCTCCATTGTTTGATATCATATCCACATTTGGTGAATAACTCTATTAAGATTGGATCCAAGTCCTTGCAATTTTCGAGTAATTTGTCCAAACTTACATCATTATTCCAGCCATTTTTAACATCAGTATCATTGGCCTTATAGAAACAATAGCAAGACACAACTTCTCTATCGGAACAAGGTGATAACACAATTTTGAATTTAGTCTCTCCTCCCCAGAACTCAATAGCTTCGTTATTAGAAAAATCGGTCAAACCTAACTCTTTCACTTTTTCACTATCAAACAATACTCTTATACAAGAAGAGTCGGAACTTCTGAATACAGGTGTAATTCCCAATTGTGGCTTTGTCAAACTTCTGATTCCATCAGCAGCAATTACCAAATCAACTGTAGTAGTTACTCCATTTTCAAACTCGATAAAGCCTGTATTGTAGTCCACTTTGATGGCTTTGTGATTCAATAGTAATTCGCATGGGATGCCTTTACCATCTTTGGCTGTTGCGTATTCCTTCAAAACATTGTGGATATCAATTCTATGGAAGTTATAGTACGGATAACCAAATTTTTCTTCGTAATCGCCTAATGGATAAATACCTGTAATTTCTCCAGTTTTCCAATCATGCTTAATTAGATTCTTCAAGATCACCGGTTTGGCTTTGTAAGGATCAACCCCCCAGTCATCCAACCACCTGCCTCCGTTTGAAGCACACAGTAAAGATGCACCAACTTCACCTACGTAATCGTATCTTTCATATATGGTCACCTTATGGCCTTGTCTTCTCATTGCCAAGGCAGCAGAAAGACCACCTAATCCACCACCTAAGACAGCAACTTCTAATGGTTTCCAATTGTAAGCGGTCATTTGATGATTGTTTTTCAAGTTGATATCATAGGTATATATAGAGGTTATCGCAAATTGCAAAACAGGCCGATTACACAAAACGAAAGATAAAAAAGTTTCCGATTACACAAAATCAAAATGATTAGATAACGTTCACAAGAGGAATAGAACATTCGAACAATATCTCTTTTGGGTGCCATCTGAATCTTTTAGTTATACTTCGTTCATGATACACATGATGCAAGATGGCTTAGATACAAGATGGCTAAATGTTTTTCAACCATACGAATTTTGTGAAATTCACATTTCAATGAGATGAATATATCATAAACGTTAAAACGTTCCTTTTCCAACTTTGAAATGATATATTATTTTGAAACACCGTTTGAAGTAACTTAAAAAACTATACTAAATCGTAGATCTTAGTGTGCATATTCGTACAAAGTCCCGAAGATTATCTGCCAAGTAATGTGACATACTACAAGGCTCAGAACTGTATACTATAGATCTACCTACGGGATACCAAATTGACTACATTTGAAAGAAGACCGACCAGCCACTTAACACGTGTGAAGGTAGTCAATACTTGAGCCATCAGCTTCGTTGACAGAATATGAACTTCGTATAGAGCTAATAGAGCTGTCATTCTAAAGTTCAAGTCAGAATAAGCTTCCTAGTTTAAAATAGTAGGCTATCGAACTAGAAATAAATGTAGAGGGTACGCTATCAGAAAAGCTTACTACAATCCGAAAACCTTGGTAGGTATTAAGCGGGGAATACTAGAAGGATTTACTTTTAAGTTTGGTAATTGATTGATTTTCGGCTATTCGGGTTCAAAATGTCAAATAATTTACCGTTGCGACGACATTGGTAGTTTGAGTCACTACGTTCGTTCTCTTAGACTGTTATGCGTCGTAAAACCAGCTTTGCATTTTTCCGGCCGTTTTAGGCATGCCAAGAATACCCATTGTACAATTTCATGTATAATTTGATGCGCCTCAAACGTATTCCTTCACTTCAGGGAAAAATTTTTAAGGTTCTGGTTCATATTGCTGTCGAAGTTTAATTTTTACTTGAAATATAATATATGATATGGTATTCGATAGATGTGGAAATCTTACGCAGTGTATATGATATCATCTCTTGGCCTGAAGCTTTGAAGTGACAGCTTTTTGTTGGCATTTATTGACGCATGCCAATAAAAGTCAAATTTTTCTGGGTTTTTTTTATTCATTTTTTTTATTGTTTATCAGATTAATTTAACAAAACAATTTCCATTTTGAGCGACTTGCGCACAACCGAATTTCGGAAAACATCCCCAATTGGCCAATTTCAGAGTTCATCTAAAAGATCTATGCGATGAAAAAGTAAAAAAAGAAAAAAACAATTTGAATTGCCTTCCGAAATTTTTCGTATATATATACCTATTTTGCCGGCCTAAAAAAGTAAATTATACGACTTTGCAATGCCAGGTCTCAATCAATTCTTCAAAAAGAATCTGGACAAGGTCGTAGCTGAAGCTGCTTTTGAACCAAAGACTTCAGATCCCCAGGAGTCATCTGAGAAACAGGAAAAAGTTTCTGATGTAGAGGACCATTTTGATGAGGTGTCTACCGACGCTGAGCCGGGAGTCCAAAAAGTTGAAGCTGTCACGCTTGTTTGGAGCAAGCCTGCTATTTATGCAACTTATGCCTGGATTTGGGTTTGTTTCTTCATGTTGGCCTTCCAATCTGCTGTTGGTAATAATGTTATTGCTTATGCTTATAGTGACTTCCAGCAAGCCCCTCAAGTCGCCACTGCTAGTATCTTGTCCACCATCATTGGTGGTATTCTTAGATTACCTATGGCCAAAACTTTGAATCTTTGGGGTCGTGCCGAAGGTTTCCTTGCCATGGTAGTGATCTACCTTCTTGGTATAATTATCATCGCTAGTTGCAACGGTCCTAATTCTTATGCTGCAGGTTATGTTTTGTATTGGATCGGTTATGATATGATATACATGATCCTTGATATTTTTATTGCCGATACCACTGGTCTTCGTAACAGAGCCTTTGCCTTTGCTTTTGCAAGTACTCCATTCATTTGCACTGCTTTCACTGGACCTCTTGCTGCTTCGTCTTTCCTTAAAACTGCTTCCTGGAGATGGGCTTACGGTGCATTTGCCATAATTATGCCTTTTGTGTTCGTTCCCCTTGCTGTAGTTTTCTGGTTTTACTCCAAGAAGGCAAAGAAATTAGGGCTTATTCCTGAAACCAACAGTGGAAGAACCGTCACTCAATCCATCTATTACTATATCAAAGAATTTGATGTTGTTGGTGCTTTGCTTTTAATGGCTGGTTTCCTCATTTTCTTATTACCATTCAGTTTAAATCAGAACGGAAGAGCTGAATATAAAAGTGCTGCTTTCATTGCCATGGTTGTCATTGGTGTCTTGGTTTTCCCAGTTTTCATTATTTGGGAAAAATGGTATGCTCCTAAGCGTTTCATCCGTTGGGAATTACTTAAAGATCCATCTGTCACAGGTGCCTGCTTTCTTGCATTGATCATTTACTTCAGTTTTTACTGTTGGGAACTTTATTTCTACAACTTCAACACTGTTGTCTACAACTTAACTGTTTCAGATGCTGGGTACATGTCTCAAATTTGGAATGTTGGTTCATGTTTCTGGGGTGTTGTATTCGGTCTCTGGGTCCGTCTTGTAAAGACTTACAAGTATACTTGTCTTGCTTTTGGTCTTCCACTTATGATCCTTGGTTCTGGTCTCATGATTCACTTCCGTGGACAGCACTCTAATATTGGTTACATCGTTATGTGTCAGATATTCATTGCCTTTGGTGGTGGTACCTTAGTTATAGGTAATGATATGGCTGTTATGGCATCGGCAAATTCTGTTGAAGGTGTTCCTTTGATGCTTGCTCTTATCGGCCTTTTCAATAGTGTTGGAGGTGCTATTGGATATGCCGTAGCTGCTGCAATTAATAACAACACTTTCCCTGATACCCTTCGTGATGCTTTACCAGATGATGTTAAATTTAATGCAACGACCATATATTTTGGAGGTGTTTCAGCACAATTAGAGTATGCTGTTGGTACCCCAATTAGAGATGCAATTGACCATGCTTATGGTATTTCTCAAAGAAATGGTGCAATTGCTTCCACCTGTCTTTTGATTGCAGGTTTTCCAGCTATCGCCATCTGGAAGAACTACAATGTCGACAAAAAGCATCAAAACAAAGGTCAAGTGCTTTAAGAAGAAGGCTATTTCTTTAGGAACTTGTCACGCACTGTATAGTATAATACAATTAATATTAAACTTTTGCCTCGTCTCTGGCAGCGTCTAGAGATGATACCTAAAAAGATCTTAGGTAAGACTGAAAGCACTAATGCATCTTTGATTACAGTACAAGAGATGATATCATTCATTGAATACAATATAGTGGTACGGCCTCTGCTTGATGTTTATTTCGTCCATTTGAAACTAAAATTGAACCTGTGAGCAGTTAACCGTGCTATCGAGTGTTTTTCTCGAAGGATCATAGAATTACTACACTAAGTCAATGAAATTCTAAAACACTGACTGCTGCCCCAATAACACTTGCAAATAGGGCTCTCTTTTATTGGTACTACACTACCATAAATATTTTGATGCGATGAAGGAAGTAATCATAAAAAACATCAACTGCATATATACCTTGAATACTATGGCATATATCTTGTTTTGATTTTTGGCTGTTAAAGATTTCTTTCTGTTTTAACGCTGGGTCTAAACACGATTCTTCTAAATGATTTTCCAATGGAGAAAATTTATTCTCCAGTAGAAAATTCACCACTCCAAATATTTGAATTAGGAGAATACAGCATCAATAATCTTGAAATGATTCCTGAATACCAATATTAAATCTTTATTATTCAAATTTTTCTCTGATGTATATAAATGAATTATAGAGACATAAATAATCATATTCATCACCTGTCTCCCGTTTTAAGCACCAACAAAAGATCGTGTTTCTATGAGCAATAGGTTTGTGATATATACACCTTCACAAGACCCTTGGCTTCATTGCTAAGCGCTGTTTCTTAAATGCTCAGTTAGTAATCGCAAATCTGTCACATCATAGTAGTCTTTTTCAACAGCTTATCAAATAGTACAATCTTCGTTCCCATATCAAGACAATATCTCTATATACCGAAACATGGAAAGAATCTTCAATACTCGGCTTAAATACAAAATATAAAATAAATTGTTGGAAACATATTATCGACCTCAACCTTGGACACTAAGATCAACACCTATCACAAATGATGATCTTTGGGTCTGAACGTTAATAACCTACCGGATCATTCAACCGAAATATTACAAAAATATACGGAATTTGAAGAACTACGGTATATCAGCAAAGACTGCAGTTGTTTGAAGAGGTTTCACGAGTGGCTTCCATACCAGAACAATTATTATTCCAAACCAAACGTGCATAAGCAACTTCCCAAGTGCCCTTATTCAAACATCACCATTCAAGCATAACAAAACTATCGACCCTACCAATAATAGGAATACTAGCAAAATAATTACACTGTCTTACACTTCCACACTTCACTACATCAGGGAATTCAAGGATGTATTAACACAGAACTGATATTGATCCTGATAAAAGAGGCAGGCTGTTAAGGATATAATCCTAAGTCACCGCAGAACAACTTTGCAGGAGCTTTTCTACAGTAGCCCTTCAGCTAATCATTTTCAATAAGAAAAAAATAAATCTAAACAGATATCGAGTTCAATAACAAATTATTTGGCAAACAACGAAACGGCAACCGGTTTAATTCAAAAGACTACTACGTACTACGTAAACACATCGATAGATTTGGTAACCAAAATATAATTAACTTCTATATGGAGGAATATACAGTAAGAATTAAACAAGATCCGGTGACACTTTACGATCCCTCCTTAGTCTTTTTCAGATTACCATGCTCAACTCATCTGCACTGTCAAACGTCATTCTATTCCAGGCGGGAGTAGAATTTGCCGCACTAGAAAGGTTTACATTCTTCGTAACTTATTACCTACCTCCTACATTGAACATGAAATTAATGTCATCATTGTACCATCCGCCATTACTTCATTAGGGAAACATTGTTCGTGCATCAGCTAGTCTTCGTTCCTTACCAGCTTATCCCAAACTGGTATCTATTATTCTTCAACTATTAGAGAAGACTGTTGCTTACATACACAACGACTGCTGGTCTTTAGAGAGTTACCTAATACCTACTTGTGTTTCATAAGACGCTCAAACATTATCAATCTAGACTGACACAAACAAGTTTCATAAACATTCCGTTCTAGCCCAGAAGCTATCCCCCCTACTTCTCAATCATAAAAATAGCCATTATTAAAACTACAATTTCAACTCTAAACTATCAACTCTTCTGAAATACCTAAGTTTGTATACAGCTAATAATAATTTTTGCAAGTGGTATACCATAAGGACGACATTAGGGAGAAAACTCTGACTGCTGTACCTCTTCTTAATAGTTAAGCAGTAATATACTACTGGATCAAAACAAGAACTATTAGAGAACTTCGCCAATGACAAATGACGTGCACCGAAAAGCTATACTGTTGATGGATAACACAACGAAATGAAAACACATAGCACTGACAAGGAAGTCCGCCCCCCGTTAAAATGTTACAAAAATATATTACGAGTTCCTCAAAGAGAAGACTTATTTGGTTGAGTTTATAATTAATAATGAACTTATCTCAACTTCCAGTTTGAAAATGTACCTCAACTAAGCCGGACAGGGAAGATTGTACAAGTGATGTCCTCTTAGATGATAAGATCGAAAAGTTGTTTTAATGCCTAAAACTACGTAACTCCGTACGGGTAGCACTCGTAGAATTCTATCCCCATGATTAGACCTGTCTGTATATTAAAGAAGTACCAGGACCAACATAGGCGCAATGTCTTTATTTGTGACTCACTCTATAGGTTTCGAGTTTTTAAATCTTTTGGAGGTTTGAATAAAAACAGTACCTCTAGTAAAGATCAAATATAAGACATGTAACGATTGCTTTCCCAGCTTAATGTAGTTGTAGCTTCGCAGAACTAAGCATATTTTCATGTGTTTATGAATGATGCAGCTGAGCAACATGAAATCGATGAGAAATGGGAACAGAAACTTGGATCGTAAGCTCAAATATTAATCTAAGAACTGATTACTCACAATAAAAGTATCTCCCATAATTCTCTGCCATATATGTTTTTTACTCTTGAATAATCACTTTAACAATGCTGCAATCTTTGTAATTTGCCTTGTCCGCACCATTCGTCACATCTTTAGAATCCTTAATATTAGGACTTGCAGAACGCCCTTACAGTTCCCTGTTATTTCAGGAAGTAATCGCTATGAAAGGGCCTGCTTACAGAGACTGTATAGAGGTGATAATTCTGATAATCTATATTTAGGTTATTATAGTTCGGACTTCTAATAGCAGCGAGATGTGAGATGATCTATGTCCCTTGTTGTTAGCGACTGGGTACACCTACTACTTGCAGTATTTGCAAGAATTCATGTAGTGTCTATAGCGTCTAGTAACGTATCCTGAAGTTCAATCCTACTCTTTTTCCTGTAAAGGTCTTCTAAAAGGATGGGCCCACTGTCCATCTCGTAGATTCAAGACCCTTGAATGGCCATTGATTCCTTAAGATAAAATGTAGTTCAAAAATGCCAGTCAGGGAGCAGAGTCGTATTCCCGGCATAACATTCTAGGTTGGTGTATCGTGGTATCCTTAGGACGACCTGTCCTGGGCCAGCAGTCAAAATCCAATTAGTCACCGAAATATTAGGCACTGATTTTCTGTTTGAACAGAATTGATTAAGAATTCTACCGTAAATTTGTAGTAAGACTGTCGTTTAACACAGCAGTCAGCGAACAAAATCTTCATTGCCATCTATAATTTCTAACAGGTTTTTTGACTGTTTGAAGCAGGCTTATGGGACCGTGTAGTGAAGAATGATCGTATGCTAGGTGCGTCTATCCAATACGAGATTTGTATGAGGTCTGACCGTAGACGTCACCTTGAGGGGTCATAGCACTTTGCCTAATAATCATTCTTATAGTAGCTTGGTTATCGCAATTTGGGAGTAATAGGGGTGTTGTTGGATTCCTGGTACTGATAAGCCGTTGTTTGTCCAATGGAGACTCTGAATTTAATGCTGCATCATTACATCTATAGTTGAATTCAATAAATGGTCAAACAACGTATAGTGGAAGAAAGACAAGTGACTTGGGAATGTGATGGCTACAATTTCTTGTGTTGCATTGTGCATATTGGGTTTTGTTTGATCGTCTTCAAATAGGTTAACCTTGTTATTGCAGATCACGTTTCTAAAGTAGCTAGCTGGTAAATTGTTGAGTATACAGACTCTGGGGAGACCTTCATGCAATTGCTGAGGTAATCTGTTAGTCATAAGTGTAACACAGCATTCAATATATGTTTCGGTGACATGAATTCTTGTCGAATATTTTGATATATTGATTGGTTTTCGTTTATTGTTAATAATGAGAGCCAATAGGTACGTGTTTTGTAGAATCATGGTATTACATGTTTGAACGGAGGTATGAGGAGAAGTATTTAGTTTAGTTGTATTTTATAGTGTACGTTTCAGAGGCAATTAGCACTAGAGCTTCAATTTCAAGGGATAGGGACGCGTTAGCAATTTTGTGTTAAATTGAATCTCCTTTCTGTCTTTGAGAGGTTAATTGATGCTTGTTGTGCTCATTATTGCCTATCAATTGTGCCCTATAGGATGTGATGTGGAAGGACAGTGGTTCTCAAGAAATTATAACTTGTTGAAGTAATTGTTGTCCAAGCCTTTGAAATTTCGGTTATGGGAACGGTCTGTATCTTTCTAGCATCGTGGTTACATTGTTGGTGACCACACTGGTTGCTGTCAAAGTCTGAGCTCGTAACATGCAGTACATAGATAGGAGGATAAATTTTAGTGAAAATTGAGGGCATAGGTGTATTGAATATGTGTTGTGCTAAGTTTTATAGTTTTTTCTGGTTGTAGAGCAGTAGATCTTGTTCTATCTGGATGAGGTATTGTTGAGCAGTTTAATGAAGTCTAGAGTATTTACAGAAAGATAATGAAATTGGTAACCGTCCGGATGGGTATGGAAAACTGCTTACGGGACAAATCAGTGAATATTTCAATTTTCTTGATGTATACGGGGTGGGCTGATTCAGTTGGTTAAATTGGATTTTTATTGGTGACACCATCGGTCGAATTTGAGCTGGTTAAGAAAGCATTGACCAAATATTTTCATTCATTATGAGCAGGTTCATGAGGAGTGTGCTACGAATGAAAATGACAGGACATAATGGCCTAAGGTTGAAATAACTGTATGAAGATTTTTGAATGAATTTGCGGTATGATTTCTTTGGTACTTTCTTGGTGAAACTATGGTATACAATAGTTCGTATTGCTAGTTTATTTCCTGAAAGATCGAACTTCGATCTAGTGAATTTTTGTACCCAATTCTTGAAATAGAAAGATTATAATTTAGGTCACTCGCTACCTCTAGGTTATTCGAAGCTGTTAATCGAGAATGTCGAGTCGAAGTTATCAATTTAGGTTTAACGAGCTATTTTCAATAGGTTCTTACCTTCTCAAGAATTCTAATCTTCCGGTTGAGGGTACAATACCTGAAAACTTCTTCATAGACTGCGTATGATATCAGGTTTGAGTATATTAAGTCTTATTGATGAATGATATTTGAACTGTCCCCGCATGGTTGCTTAGCGTAGAAAAAGGAATATATGGGGTTTTACAGCTATAAACATCTACAATTTGCTCCCGAATGCATGCCATACATATTTCAAGATAAGGGCTAAGATGTGGAGTCGGTCTTGGATAACTGCAATTAATATATTCGAACAAAGTTCTCCAAGGAATGGACATATGTATAAAATACAGAATAATAAGGTAACCTATTTATATGTTCGTTTAGCAAATGCTTACTGAATACTACATTGCGCAAATAAAGAGTGGGTATAAGTTAAAATAACAAAAGGCCTAGAAAGAAGAGGAAGGAATTAGAGACATCTCATAGCGAATAAGGCTCTTGAAAAAATATATATTTAATATAGTACATTGAAGTTCTGTATCAAAATCTCCAACCATCATCATCATGTCTACGCTTGCTGTGACCCTTCAAGTTCTCTCTGTTTTTTCTTCTAGAACTTCTTTGTCTTTCAACTTCACGCCTGGAGATTTCCTCTGGAGTTAAAATTTCTATTACTGGTTCCCAACGGTCATTTCCATTACTTACACTGCTTTCAGTACTTATTCTGATGTTTCTTTCAAAGAGAAGACCACTGAGTTGTTGGTATTTTTCGACCTCAAAGTTTTTGTTATCAAATATTATTTCTCTTTTCAAACGAAGAACTGTTTCATGTAAGGCAGCAGATATTAACGGTCTAAACTCAACAGAAAGACCTAAATCAGCCACAACTATATCAGCAAATGTTTCTGGGGCTACATTTGTCTGTCCTAAATCCCACTCAAATCTGTCTTCAAAGTATTGATTGCCTAGACTTACTGATAAATTCACCACAACATGGTATTCACGCCCAGTGGGTAGTGATGCACTAGCAATAGTTTTGTATTCCTCGATTTGTTTGTTCATGCTGTCTTCGATAAGGGAGATAGCTGAAGTAGGTAATTCTAAATCACCGCCTAAAATTTTAGCAAACTCAGAAGGCAGAACGATATCTTGACCAGCATTCCAGACAAAAGTATCATGGTAAGTCGAGTTGTCGTTATTATAAGAAATCTCAAGCTTGATAGGAATTAGCAATTCTTCATCAGTGGTTGTAGTAAGGGAAATACCTCCGAATTGGTCCAATTTCTCAATACTGTAACGTGGCATTTTATAAGGCTTGGGAACGATTATATCTTGTTGTGCATGTCCATTTGAATCTGTATTTGCCCCAGGGCCACCCCTTTGAGGTGTATTCCCATTAAACTCATCGTCATCGTCATCATCATTTCCAAACTCACTGTAATTGACTTGTCTCCTATGTCTTGTTGTAGGAACAAAACTCTTTATTAAGGAGTTTTCTGGGTTCTTCTTGATACGCTGAACGAGTCCAGTGGATAAGGCCTGTGGTATATACTTCGGATTATCCCACACCATATTGACAAAATATTTGACAGTATCAACAACTTCGAAAATTTCAACGCGCACTTCAACAGGATAATTTGAAATACTTAAGATCTTGTAAATATTCCTAAGTTGGCTCTTTGAAGCAGATTTGCTCTTTTTATATCCATGTCGGCCTGTAATATACTCTCGTTTTTTCTCTTCAATAAAAGTAAATTGAAAAGTTGATTACATAGAAACGCTTCTGTCAATCTGTAAAAGATTCACGCACATTTATTTTCAATGGAAGCAGGTATAATACTAGAGGAATACATAGAGAAGAAAGTTAAATTCGATGAAATTCTCTCCCGTAATCAAATTGGTAAGTGGTTTCCCCGGAATATGAGCGGTGATAGTATAGATCGAATTTGTGAAGTCCTCGTTAAGGATAGACAAACAGCTCTCGATGTTGTCAACAAGAATGTCCATGCAGAATTTAATGTACCCAAACATACAGATGAAGATGACCTTTCTTCCAGAAAAACACTAGCTGAATTTGTTGAAGAGTTAGAACAAATCAAAACGAGTACTGAATTGCAAAACAATCTTTTGGAAGATGAAATAGAAAAAGTGATTCTGGAGATCACTGAATTGGCAAAGACTGTAGAAGAAGTGGCCGAAAGAGACGACATTCCCTCAAACTATGTGGATAGTATCGAAGTTATAGATCATTTGGCAAATTAGAATGTGCACTTCTGACGGTCATGTGTAAGTACTGTACGGTTATATATACACTATTTAAATACAGATAGAGATGTGATCTGATAATAAAAATAGAATTATGAGTTTTCAAGTTGATATTATACATTAATAAATTAATCAAGCCTTTTCAAATCCTCTTGGTCCAACCATCTCCATATCTCAAACCTCCAGTTCAAGTCAGGACGATCGCCCAATTGATAGTTTGATTCCAAGCCTCCATTCTTCAGAGGTTTCAAATAAACCACTCTATGAATACGTGAGTGTACTAAAGCCATAGAACACATAACACATGGTTCATGAGTCGTATATATAGCTTTTCCATTCAATAAATAATCATCATGATAGCTGGGGTCATTATCACGGCGTTCTTTTTCCATTTGCGCCACATTATCAATGGCCATCATTACACTATGATGTAAAGGATGTTGTTTTCTGCAATCTCTGCTAACCGCTATTATAGCTTCATCTTCCGATTTAGATGGGTCTACTACCAAAGTGACAACACCACCATCGTTAGTTTCCCATTCACTAAGTAAACGTCGTATGATCCTTTGTTCATATTTAAGGTCAAATTTAATGTTTTTCAAGAATTGGTGATTGGGATTACCTTTCCAAGACATTGGCCAATATGCTTTTGACCACTCGTCACACAAGATTTTGGTATCTGGACTGACAGCAGGTACTTCTACTTCATCGATTCCTCTCACGTCCATTTGAAGATCACCCTCTGCATATGTGGATAAAAGATCCTGTAGTTTAGTACGCTCATCATATAAAGCTGTCAGACATAATATAGCACGGAGTTCGATAGAATTATTGGCTCCAGGAACTTTTTGAATTCTCTTGAGATTATGGAAGTCATAAGGGTCGTAAGGCGCTATGTACTCCAGTATAAATTTGATGAATGATTGGGCTTGACGAGGAGATATGCGGCACGTCCATGCTTTTACCAATGGTGGATTTGATTGATAGTCTTGACTGTCATACTTAATCTGCTTTAAAGTGTTGTACACAACTCTCTTAGTAAAATCTATATGTGGAAAGTCGCCAGGTTCTGTATTTTTCACCTTATTTGAGTTCTGAACCACCTTCATAGCGTCTTTGATGTTCTTTACCCAGCTATGAATCATGGGGAAATTTCGTGGGCTGCGAAATTTTTTGTGGACCCCGGGGAATCAAGGCTGCACTCGCTTAAATATTAAGGCGAAGATAGACATAATACTAGCAGGTACTTTGCTGATCATTTCTATACATTCGTTACCGTAAAGTCCTGTCTTAGATAAGTAATAATTCGAATCTCAGAATACATGTAGCTATTGGTTTCAATGATTTTTTTGAAAATTTTTGAACATGATGAACCTGTGATTTTTACAATTTGTAGATACCATAGAGTAACTAAAAGAACTTGAAGAAAAATATACAAAAAGATTAAAATTATTAGCTTTGGTATTCACTCAAAGTCTTCTCAAACTCACATCCACTTACAAATCACTGAACCTGCCATCATTCTAGAACCTGATTGTACTGCTATTGGGTAAGTTCAAAAATGAAGAATTTATATTTCGCAGCCAATGTAACGCGTTTTTATGCTTCTAAAAGAGTACTTGATACAAGTAGGTTGGACAAAGAATGGTCTACGAGAGAAGATCAGCCAATTCCCGACCTTCAAGGAAGATTTAAATAAGTTGATTCAGGATACAATAGTAATAAAAGAAGACCTCAAACCACTACATGTTACTCACGGGACATATAATGAAATTATAGACGATGTAATACGAAATATGGCAGCACGAAAAATAGATAATATCCTTGTCTTGAAGAATGATGAATACGGAAGCTTTGTACTAAATATCTTGAAATCGTCTCTATGGCAGACAGTTTACCAATTATTAGGAAAGCAAGAGTTTATTACTCTTATAACTACTTGTAAAATATATGTTAAGAACCCACAAAACACTTACTACCAGCTATGTGGATCTGGGTCTGTTTATAAAGGAAACACGGCACGAAAGATGCCCGTGCAATGGAGTTTTCGAATTCCTGACTCGGAAGATGCTCTCATAAAAGAGATGGGATTGAATCCTAAGAAATATGGCCACATCAGACCAGTAATGAAACTTATATTAGTCAATGATAAGAAGTGTCAAAAATACCGACCACCCAATAATGAAAATTTAGCAAATGCTATCACCACAGTACTTAAGATATTTAACAGAATAATGGGTTCATTATCTATATGGGGCACAGCTGAAAATAAATCTGTCATTACCAAAATGATAATTCGATATATCAAGTTTGGGGATAAAATATTACCCTCCAACCTAATTGCCAACATATCCATATCGTCTATTTCTTGGATTGGGAGACTGTCGAAAATATCCAGTCCACAGGATCTAGAAATGAGAAGGAAGATCCTTTCAAGTTTTGTCAATTGGATATTCGAATATTTCTTGAGTAGACAAGTTTTGAGATACTTCAAACCAGTGGTAAAGTCCAACGACGCTGGTTTAGAGATGATGGCTTATCTTTCAAAGAATAAATGGAGAAAAGAGTCGTGGGAATGGCTTCAAGACTATATTTATAATTATCTTTACCAACAGGACGATGCATTTCTCGAGAATTCTTCAATGGATAATCAATTTGTTGGTAGAATCAAATTGTTACCTAAGCCAAATGGTGGCTTTAGACTTCTCTGTGTTCCTTTAAGAACAAGACCTTTAACAGTTGTTGGTGGTCTAGATTACCGTAACGATAACATTAAATACACTGTGTTTATGAACAATACTATTAAGCCTTTACAACAACTCTTGATGGTTCGAGATAGAGAATCCACAAGAAACAGACCTCATCACCCGAGGTGCTATTCATCTCAAGATGTGGCTTCATGCATAAAAGATTTTAGACTTCAGTTTGATGGATCCCGACCATTCCATATTCTAAAGTTTGACATGCAACGGTGTTTTGATAACATAGATCAAGAGCTTCTTATACGAAGTGTGAAAGAATTATTTCCTAACCCCACGAAAAGTTATTACATCAGAAGATACCATGAGACTTCTTTAACTAAAGGGAAATTGAAGAAGAAATATGTGATTAAAGAAGACTCCGACATACAGGATTTTGACTTGGAAAAATTATACTTTGGAAACCAAAGAGCAGTGATTGATAAAATAACAACAGCTAGATTTACACCTAAGGATTGTATCAAGGTTGTAATAGATTATATAAGGGAGTCTGCCATATATATAAATACTGGTAGGTCTTTACAGCTTTACAAGAGATTCAAAGGAATTTTCCAAGGATTTCCCTTACTGGCGACATTATGCAATATCTATTATAACAACTTGATGGATAAAGAATTATCCTACCTTTTTGAACGGAAGGACTGTCTTTTAGTTCGACTAGTAGATGACTTCCTTTTTATTTCAACTAATCATGACCATTGTCAGGAATTGTATTCACTAATAAAAAGTACTACTTTCAAAAAGTATGGTGCATTGGTTAACGAAGAAAAAACTGCCTGGTACTCAAGTGGAAAGGACAATAATGTGCATGTGACGTTTGTTGGTCTAGATGTGAATGTTTCCGATTTAACTATTAAACCATCAAATTTTTACAATCCCATTAATCTTCTTAGGGAAAAATGTTCTAACATACTGCAAGTATATTCTATGCTTTTATGGTGGTGTAAAACCCAACTCAAGCCCTATGGAATTAGTCTTGAGTACAATTCTTTCGATAATCAATTTACCCAATTAAAAAAGGTATGGATGACTATGTTCTCTTGTTTGAAACAACGTACAAATGAACTTGTATCAGCTGGTCAGGTAGTTTCGGACAAACAATTACAGCAATTCATTTCCGATGCTCTTGAAACAAGCTTGATAGAATGGGCGCATTATAATTCAACAGATCATTGGTCACATCTTCAGCTTACGTTTGAGGAAATGTATAATTCTTCTATATAAAATACAAAACTACATAACACCCATATTCTTCAAATTTTCTTCGTCTTTTTGTCTTCTTAACCTTTCGATTTCATCAATGCCACCAGATCTCTTCAATTTGGCATCATCAACGAAACTCCCTAGTTCTTCTTGGAATTCAGTTAGCCCCATCAATTGCCTATTCTTTTCCCGAAGTCGTTCAGCTCTATTTATGGCTTCCACGCGTGACTCATGGTCTGGTTTCAAGGCTGCAACTTCATTTAGCACTGCATCTTTTATGTCATGAAGGCTCTCACCAGGTTCAGGAATTCTTAGGTTGATACGCCTAACATTGGATTGTTTGCTTTGTTCAGCGGAGCATTGTTCTATCAATTCAAAGGTTTCTTTTATCTTAGCCAAATCTTCATCAAGATCCTTAGTCAAATCATCCTGAAGATTGAAGAATTGTTGTTCTTCACATACCTTATCAAGTTCTGCTTCCCAAATCTTCTTCCATACCCCCTTTTCATTTTCAATGTACTTAGTCATCTTTACTAGCGACTCTTTAGCATCGTTTATTTCCTTCATGGTTTGCTTAAGTTGTTGTGGGGATATTCTTACACCTCTTTGTGCTACATCTTTTCTAAGCAGCTCCATCAAGTCTTGCAAGTCGTCAACTTGTGTGAGTAAAGAATCAGATTCCTGTGATAGCTTATTGTGACATTCTTCCATATAACTTCTATTCGAGCTGGTGTTAGTGGTAATGGTTGAGCTCTGTAACTCCCTTACTTTCTTATTAGTTAATTCAACATAATCTTGGACTAAGCTTTGATTAGCATTTTGGAGTTGTTTAATCACTCTAACTTCTTCTTCCACCGAATTGAGTAATTTTGTTACGTCACCCTTGGGTTTATTTTCTTGAGCAGTGGTAGGCAATGATGGTGGAGGGGTTGCTGGGGAAGCTACCTGGACTTTTTCAGCAATACTATTAAATTTTGATTCTATTGATTTTTCTAATCTCGCAACAATATCTTCTATATCTATTTGTCGTTCTTTAGGTTCTTCTTTTGGTTGCTCCTTTTCAACCTTGAGCGACAAAAGTGTACCATTATTGATATCGCCAAGAAATTGGTCTTCTAGTTCATATGAAACATGAGCTACCGGGTCTTCAATATACATCTGAGGAAAGTCAGCTGTGCCGGGTGAGTATGCAAACTTTTCAACAAATAAGAGCCTTAAAGATGCAAAAGTTACCGGTGGTTTAACTGCCACTTTTTTGGTAGTGCTATCTAACTTAAGATAAATATATTGAAGCGGAGTAGATTCTGATTCTTTGGGTACAAATGATGACCTTGCCAGAGACTGAGACACATTTCTAGGAGTAGAGGGAACATCTGGTAAGGCACTAGAGGGAATATTTGCAAGTTTCAGATATTGATATGCACTGAAACGACGTGAAGCTCGTCTCAGAAGCACGCTTTCACTTTGGAGTTGTGCCAATGCATTCCTTTCACTAACGGTATCCTTAAAGCCATACTTTTGTTCAGTCTTGGATTCTGGAACCTTCACAGCAGGTTTAGGATCCGCAGCCTGTACAGGTTCTGTAATGATTTTGTCCAATGATTTTGATTCTCCTGGAGGAGATCTCCTTTCTTCGGGTGGGGTACGCCTCACTTCTGGCGAAGTTCTTCTCTCGCTTCTTTCACTTGTTCTTCTTTCATTAACGCTATCATGTCTCTCTTTCTCTTTGCGAGCACGCTGTTGTTTAGCCTTTAGGTTTTGTAACAATGTGACGATAATGGACTTGATATTAGGAAGAAACCTATCCAAGTTATCCTGACTAGGAGGCTCACTCAATGCACTCTCCAAGATTACCCGAAGAGCTTGAGGTACATCGCCTATATCATCAATATTGATTCCAGCATTAAGGAACGCCCTACTGGCGGCTCTAAAATCATTACCTAGTTTAACATAAGCATCCGAAACATACTTATCATCAACCTCTCTATGAGCCCATTGAGTAAGACTCTCTAGAAGATGTTTAGTCAGTACCAATAAGCGTGTTACACTCGTTTCTATCAGGTTCAGACGCCGTTTTGTATTCATTTGATCTGGAGAAAACTTTGAGGAAAAAATTGCTTAGAGTAAGGAATATAGAAGGAGTAAAGGAGAAACCATAAGAGTGAGGATATAGAAGTTAGGGGACAGAAGACTACAATACAGAAATAAGGGGTTAGGTGTAAGAGTAATTACGGAAGGGGATAGGTAGAGTAGAATAGAGAAGTAGGAGTATAGGTGGGATAAGATAATTCTATAGAATTTTTGGGAGAGGGAGTACATATAACATATAATGCTATGGAGGGGGTACATACAATACAGAGAGTTCTTGAGAGAATTCAATAGTGTCTGCTGTGTTAGGTTATTCTACCGGAATCTCCCACTTTCCTGTGCTCTTATTATATTGGGCCAATTGCAGCACCGACGATTTCACCATTGCCTTAGTGTACTTGGCGAACCTTGGCTGGAGCCTTGCAACCTCTGTCATCGTGGATATGGTAAACTGGTTGTTCTGTACAATGAATTTGGCGAGTTCTTGTAGATCCTCTACATCTTTTATCATGGGCTTTTCCTTTTGTTCTTTTTCTTCCACCTCAACAGGTCCAAATGGATCTATTGCAAACTCTACGCTGACCAGCAACTTCTCATACTTCAATTCAGGAATACTTCCCCATTGACAAACAGGTACTAATTTACCTATGAATTTCTTTGTTTTATCTTCTGCACCCTCTACAAAATCTTCCATTTCATCACTATCAATATCATCTTCATCGTCATCTTCTTCATCCTCTAATTCGTCGATATCTTCTCCTTCTTCATCATCTCCATTCCAGTCCAAGTCAGAATCATAGTTGTAGTCAAATCCAGTCTTTTCTTGGTTGAAAGGATCTAGGATAGGAAATTTCAATGCCAAATTTTGATCACTACACCATGTGCCAATATATGGCGGTTTAGCATTTTCATAAAATTGTAAATACTTGATTGGGGGTAGTAACTTGAGCATACCAATGATCTTCTCCTCAGTGGCATCTGGAGAGTTGAGTGCTTCAAGTATTTTATTAGTTGATAACTTAGTTGTTGAAACAGAAGCGGTAACTGGCTTGATTGATAAGCTGGGAGGTTCATTCAAAAGACTATCAAACTTAGCCACAGATCGTTTAAGTTGATCTTGAGGAAGTTGAGGCAGCTTAAATACGGTTGTACTTTTTTGATAGAAGGGTAAGAAAGTTTTTTGATATAACTGAGTTTGATCTTTCTTTGACAGTACGGTCTGATTTTTATTCTTGGCGAAGAAAGCTGAAATTTGTCTATGGCCTTGTTGTTCTTGTTTTCTTTTTTCTTCTTCTTTTGCTAATCTCTCTTCTTCTTTCTTTCTTTCTCTTTCTAATCTCTCTTCTTCTTTCTTTCTTTCTCTTTCTAATCTCTCTTCTTCTTTCTTTCTTTCTCTTTCTAATCTCTCCTCTTCTTTCTTCAATTCTTTCTCTAAACGTTCTTCTTCCCGTCTACGTTCTCTTTCCAACCTTTCTTCTTCTCTTCTACGTTCTTTTAGTAATTTTTCAGCTTCTTTCTTACGTTCTCTTTCTAATCGTTCTTGTTCTTTCTTTCTTTCTTTCTCTTGTCTTTTCCGTTCTTTTTCAACTCGTTCTTCTTCCTTCTTCTTCTCTCTTTCAATAGCTTTCTTCTTCTCCTTCTCAACCCTTTCAACTTCCCGTTTAATCCGTTGTTGTTCTTTCTTGGAAATATTCTCTTGATCTGCTAATTCATCAGCTTCAGGTGTTTGAGGAGTCACAACACGTGGTTTCTTCGAAGGGGTGTTACTGAAATCTTTATACTCCTCCAATGGCCTCTTGTCAGACATAGTACTAGGGGTATGGATCACTGTACTGGCGGTTAATGGTGTCTCCATCGCGTATCTAAACGCGTTTCTAATTGTCACTTTATATTATCATCCTGTATATAAGACAGAGATGAAGAAGGGGAGTAGAAGGGTAGAAAAGTCGAAGAGTGAAGAGTCGAAGAGTGAAGAGTCGAAAAGTGAAGAGTCGAAGAGTAGAAGAGTGAGAGGATACGAATTTGAAAAGGGAAACAGGGCTGGGACATATAGTATTGTTGGTGGATATTGGTAAACTTTTTTTAATGTATGTTGAACTCTAATTTTCGACGCTGACATGCTGAGTCAAGGTCTTACCCATATTGAAGATTACGTTTGGGGGTATCAGAAGAAGGAAATCAATCAACACTTTTTTCTGATCAATATATCTGTCATTTACACTGAACTCTACAATACACTCACCAAAGTCTCGTTGTATAGCTCGATCTGATAGCCCTTCATTCTGGCCATTGTAGAGTATTTCAATCAAAATATCCCTAAATGGTAAATCTAGAACATATGACTTATTATATTGTTTGTTGAAATCATACAAGAACCCAGTGAAATTTTTCAATACTATGGGGTTTGGACTCATATGGAAAAAGGTGATTCTAAAATTGCTGGGTATATCCTGCACACTTTTTATGGAAAGTATTAGGACATTCTCTTAATGCTAAGTATTCTATGAAATGCGAATGGCACTTACTCTACTTACTCCTAGCACTTGGAGCTGGGTCCGAAACAGTCTTCTTTGAAGGCTAGTAACTAGTTGACTATTGGAACCACAACTGGCCTCCCATATTTACTTCAGTCTTCATCATCCTGCTCTCATTACCTCATTGTCCTAGGCAATTCTCAACATGTTGTCTTTTCTGGTTTTAGTCTACAGCTTTTTACTTCTGGTAGATTTTTTATCAAATTCATAGTCCCTCTTTTCGGATTCTTTTCATCTTCTACGTTCACAGATTCACATGCTGGTAGCTTCTAATCACTGAAAAGAATGGTAGAGTTATTTCAGAAACATTAACAATTTCATATCAAATGTTATGTGATAAGTCTTATGCTGATGTATTCTCAAAAGCTTTTAATATCCTGGCACACGTAAACCAAAAAAATATATGGAGCTCGAAAACTGAAGTCCAAGACTGAAGCTCTTGAATACAGACATATTTCCACTACTGCTGTCTGTATCCTACCTGTCCTTTACTCGCCCGTTTTCCACCTCGACTCCCAGCGTTGAAGGTAGCTTCAACCGCCCAGAAGAACTGATTAAGCTTTTAAAAAGACCCATTCCTCGTTT
The DNA here is from genome assembly GCA_003707025.2 of Yamadazyma scolyti. Classification (NCBI taxonomy): domain Eukaryota; kingdom Fungi; phylum Ascomycota; class Pichiomycetes; order Serinales; family Debaryomycetaceae; genus Yamadazyma; species Yamadazyma scolyti. The sequence goes on from PPMW02000007.1 coordinate 328,033, forward strand.
ACCAAAATCATCAATCCATTACCTCAAAGGATGTTCCCTAGCTCTGGAGTAATCTGCAACAAACTACTATAAAAATCAAACAAAAAATATGCAACCGTCTCAAATCGGAAATGTGCTGCACAATTTTATGTAGGCTAATTTTGCAGCCATTAGATTTTCCTCACTTGTGAAGCAGTTGTTGTGATGTATACATTCAATCTTTCTACTTATAACTGCTTGTAAAGGCATTTAATGAGCTTCTTATTATGGACGGTTTATTTTTTCTGTTATCTGTTTTCTATTGCCGGTAATGGTTTAGCAACATTTAAACGCCTCTCAATACCAGGTAGTTGGTGCTATGGATCCACATATACAGAAGCACAAGTTATCATTATCAAAGTCGTATTATATTATTGCTATTTCAGGATTGCTTTTTCCATGCATGGTGATGATGTTCACAAATAGCCCATTTAGTGGTCTTATCTGTGTCTAACCATTTTTTTCTTCTTTCCCGACTTTTTGTAGGTTCAGTTTAGTTTAATAGTTCTACTAAAATGCACTTTTCTAATTTATTTAAGGCTTTCGGGAGCCGCCAAACACTAGTTGCTTCCTCAGAAGAATTCCTGGCTTCAGAGGAAAGCATTTCCATCATTTATTACCCATTGCAAAATTTGGACTCTCACCAAACTTTAGACACAAAAAATGAATTTTCAGGTTACACCAGTGTAACCTCTACCAACACCATCCCCAAGGGATCTTTCACTAATCCCTATTTTCAACAGAAGCCAGAAAGACCCAAATTCACCTTTAGTGACAAATTTAAGAAGAGCAAATGTGCTTTCAAAAAATCCAGTTGCTTATCGATCTTAGTCATAGTATTCCTCTGGCAGATAGTTGTTTTGTGCTCCAAGAAATCTAAGAAGGAAAAGGCAAAAAAGGGAGTAAGAAACTGGTACGGAGGTAAGTCACATAAAAAGACCATGTCACAAGAAGAAGAAAAGATATTCATACCAATGAATATTGCCTACGCTTTTAGTCTTATCCAAAAGTACTACCGCCCCAAACCCAAAGACAACTACTACACCCCTACATACGACTACTCTACAGCCACCGTTAACACCTCCTACCTTTCCGTTTTTGATCCACCAGCTAACAACTTCATTTCAACGGAAACGGGTTTTACCTATATTACTACTAAGACAAATAGTCATACTGCTGACTATATTCCAACATTTGTATCAATTGGACAGCCAATCTCTTTAACTACTACATCCATTAATGAAGAACTGATTGTCCAAGAGAGAAGTCTTGTTGCCACCCCAAAAGTTAACAACTCAAATTTCATTCAATTGTGTGAAGTTTCTTTAGAAGGCACCAACAATGAAGGGCTCAGTATGGACCTGGGACCCGCTACCATTGAAGGAGAACAGCCAGAAGAACAAGAACAGGAAGAACAGGGACAAGAACAAGAATACGAAAAAATCCTAACACCAGTAGAAGAATTAAAAAAAGTTGAGGTCAATTTTATTGACACTGCTGCTGCCACTGCTGGTTCTGTTCAATCAGAGTCAACTGAAGAAGAGGAAGATATTGATACTGATACTGCTGCTTCCACTGCTGCTTCCACGTCCGCACCAGTATGGTCTCTTAATATCGATAAACCTTTTGGTTCATGTGACAACAATAATCGTCCAGTAGTTTATCTTCCTCCATCTACCCCTTCAGCTTCACCACCAAAACCACAACAAGAGCTTGAACAACAGCAAGAAAACAAGAAGAAAAAGAACAAGAAAAAGAACAGAAAGAGAAGAAACCACAAAAAGAAGAACAAGAAGAACAAAAAACAAGAATTACCAACACCATTGAAAGAATTAGAAAAGGTTGAAGTCAATTTTATTGACACTGCTGCTGCCACTGCTGGTTCTGATCACTCAGAGCCAGATAAGGAAGTTATTGAGACTGATACTGCTGCTGCCACTTCAGAGCCATCTGAGGAGGAAGTTATCAAAACTGATACTGCTGCTGCCACTTCAGAGTCATCTGAGGAGGAAGTTATCGACACTAATACTGCTGCTGCCACTTCTGATTCTACTCAATTAGAGCCATCTAAAGAAGAGAAAGAAATCAAGACAGACACTGCTGCCGGCACTGCTACACACAAATGGCCTTACAATATCGATGAGCCATTTGATTGGTACGACGAAAATGATCCTCCAGTAACCTATAATCCAAACTGGCTATATCAGCCCCTGCCACTCCTTGCTGCTGCTGCCGATGCCAAACGCAGGGCCACAACTAAACCCTGGAGTACTACTAAACCTACCACCAGTGGTAAACCCTGGACCACTAATAAACGCTGGACCACTGCTAAACCCACCACTGGTAAACCCTGGACCACTAATAAACGCTGGCCCACTGCTAAACCTATCGCTACTACAGAAACCGCTACCACCACTAATACTTCCACCACCTCCAATAAAGAAAGCTGGCAAGACTCAAGACAGCAAAAATGCAACGCTCAGCATCGGTGGTAGCACTTGCAACCATAGAAAAAAGCATATATAGAAATTGAAAAAGCAAAAAAAAATGTTGATATATAGAAAAATAAAAAAATGTTTTCTTCTAACACCATTCTTCTGCTATCCTTCCTCTACTACATCTCCATGTGAAGCTTGTGCAGTTAAATTGACTTGGCTGCAAATTGGCTGCAAAAAAAGGCGAAGAGCGAGAAGAGAATGTGAGTTATTATCGTCAATTAAATATACATATTCTCATTAATAGTCTGGTATGTCTAAGTGGAAGAAAGGGGTATTAGTCCCTATAGCAGGTACAACTCCGTTTTCATAGTCAGCAACATGAACGAAGTTACTGTTACTAACCAAGTCCTCATTGTATCCAAAGCCTCCATTGAGTAAACCTCTTCTGACCCATGGAGACAATATACCAGAGAAGTGGATTTCTACCTCTCTATCAGCATAGGTGTTAAGCGACTTTCTTAAGTCGACTAAAGCTTGAACACTGGTGACATCGATGGAAGAGACAGCACTGAAATCAAGATGTAATACCCTGAGGATTGGACGTGTGTCTTCACCTTGATCAACTTGCTTTTTCCAAGGTAATGGACCTGGGTCATTCCAAGGTCTTGATCCTTTATCTTTGAAATTATAAGGCTTACCTCTTTTGGTATATGTCTTGACATGGTCTAAAATTCTGTCAACTTGAAGAGAACAATTTGGATAACTGAAAGTTTCAACAGGCTTGAAAACAACCACCCCTGGAGGAGGAGGAAGGACTTGAATATCAGAATTGAGATTTCTCTTAGATAATGGAACCCATCTTGTGTGGAATTGAAGGTCTGGGTTCTTTGTTGGTTCGACCTCGGTCTTCTTTTGAGATCCATTAGATAAAACTTGATGGATTTGAACATCATCATCACTAGAGGAATCGTCACTTGAAGCGCTTGGAACAATAGTAGGATTCAAGACTTCAGCAATGGTAACACGACCTAAGAATTCACCTCTTGGAACTGCTACTCTAAATAAAAGAACAGCACCAGAAGCAGCAATGGCAAAATAAATACCATCTTCAATGGATGCAAAAACAGTAATAATAACAGCAATCAAGAAAATACCTGCATCGAGAGGACTGATTTTCCAGAAACTCCAAGTAGTCTTATAATTGGCCATAAGATCAGAAACAGCATGAATAATAACTGCAGATAAAGTGGCCTTTGGAATGTAGAAGAAAGTACCAGTTAATGCATATAAAGCCAAAAGAACAACACAACCAGTCCAAATACCAGCAAATGGAGTACGAACACCACACTTGTTTTTAAGAGCAGATCTGGAGAATGATCCAGTAGATGGATAAGCAGCAAAGAAAGTACCAATAAGATTATTGACACCAATAGCAATAAGTTCTTGATTAGGATTGATTTTATAATCGTTAACACGACCAAAGGATTTAGCAATAGCGATATGTTCCAAGAGTAAAATGATGGTAGAAACAGGAATTTCTGAAGCCATAGAATCGATGATACCATCGGGAATTTTCATAACACCCACATGACGTAAACCTGAAGGAACCGTACCCAAAATCTTGATTGAACCTTTAAATTCATCAACATCATTACCAGCATTTCTCCATCTAACAAGCTCTGGATGTGTAACACCCCAACAAATCAAGGTTGAAAAAATAAGTACCATGGCGTTTCTAAGAGTTTGAACATAGAAGAAAACTTGCTTATACTTTGGCCATCTTTTACCGGCAAAATCACAACCATATTTCCAAGCATAAAGAATGAAAAGACCGACAAGTCCAAAAGCAGCATCCACAGAGGTCAAAGGAAGGTTCTTGAGGGTATTAATAACAACTTTGTAGGTAGAATCTCTAGTGTTAACTGCACTATTGTAACCCATTAAACCAGGTACCTGACCAGTAACAATAGAAAAAGCAGAACCAGTCATGAACCCCATGACTGCAGGAATAGAAATGAACTCAAGAATAAAACCAAGTCTTAATAGACCAATACCAGCAGCAATACCACCACAAATCAATGAAAGGAAAGTAGCAATTTGAGGAGCAGTAAAGTCAGCACCACTATGACTGGCTTGAACTCTGGCTACAACCTTTCCAACTTGAAGAGACATAACGGCCACAGGTCCAATACTAACATCTTTAGAGGTGGCAAAGAATGAATAGATGAATACACCAACAAATGATGAATAAAGTCCAAATTCTGGAGATAATCCAGCAAGTTGGGCATAAGACATGGATTGGGGAACAAGAACAACACCAACAGTAATACCAGCAACTAGATCTCCATACGCCCAAGTAGGATTATAATGAACTATCCACTTAGCAATAGGAAATAACCCTTCAAAATAGTGAATCACCTTCTTTTTGGGGTCTCCAATGACTTCTTTACCATAATCTAACACAGTGACTTCTTCCTCTTCATACTCTGGAATAACCACATTACCATCGTGATAATAATTGGTTTCCTGAGGCTGCAGATACTGATGACTTGCTATCAGGTATAATTCAGACATTGTTAGATCTCATGCCCATCTCAAAACTTTTTATACCTTAAAGTGTGGTTTAGTTGTATTAGCTTGAATCACGTGAACACACGAAGTGTGCCACGGCCTATTTAGGCTCATAATGCGAGATGAGCTTGGATCGGAGAGAAGCGACGAGAGGAGGGTGGAGGAGAAGAGTGAAGAGCGGAGGGAGAAACGACTAGAGGAATGGACGGGATGAGTTTTGAGAAGGTTGGAATTTCAAAGAGTATGAGAACGGATTATATCACAGGTTTCAGTTGTGCACTGTGAGCGCAGAATGCCGAATATTGCCTAAATGGGATTTTGGTGCAGGATATTATTGTGGAGGGAAGAGGGATGTAGATAGGGTGTGGAGATGTTTGATAAGGTGTAGGGCGGGACGCGAGGCGTATGATAGGGGTGCAGGGATGTAGGGATCAGGGAGGTAGAGGTAGGGACAGAGGATGTAGAGATATGGGGTAGAGATATGGAGTAGAGATATGGAGTAGAGATATGGATGAGATGTAGGTGAGACGAAGATGGCCCCTTAAGCCATAGCGATGGATAACGCCGCGCCATTATTCAAGGCGTGGTTTCGTCACTATACATGCATGGTGCAAGTGTGGCGAGCATTGTGGCTTAGTTATGAATCATTCTATACGCACATGCAATGCTAATATTTTTCACGAACAAAATACGACCGATACGACAGTTTACGAGATTTTGGTACCAATTAAGCAATAAAACGTGGTCTGGTGCAACCTGATAGGCGCAAGATAAGCGGGCTTGTATTTCGGACCGATAAATCACACCCCGGTATCGGATTTGAACAGGTATGACTACCGGGACATTACTCCCGAGACATTACTGCCCGGAATGCTAGTCGGATCCACCGACCACCTGAACTGTGGGGCAGTCGGGCCTCATTTTTCCCCTATGTTTGCTGTGCGTCTGCATGCGTCTGCAGCATCTGCATAGACATGCGTCAGCTTGCAACCTATAAATATTCAAAACTTCAGCTTCATTAACTATCATGTCTGTTGAGTAGGATACCAGAAGATTGGATAATATCAATAAGAATTTCAGTGAACTTGATGAACGAGCCAATAGCCTTCTTAATGAGTACTCTGACTTTGATAAGAAACTTGACAAATTAGTCAAAGCACCAGAGTACAAACAGGACGTTCTCGAACTCAAGAAGATATCGGATGCCCTTCAAAAGAAATACTCGCTGATAAACAATGATGTCTGCAATCCCATACAAAAATACAATGAAATGGAAGGTGGATTTGACCGCACCATCCCTGAGAAATATATTGCAGATACTCTGGAGTTAAAGCTTAGACAAGATCATAAATTAGTTGGCAGAAACTGTCATAAAGTCTGTAAAATGATAGGAAAGCTCTGCAGAATGTCTTCGAAGAGACTGAAGAGAGTCAATAAGCTTGAGAAGGAAGTTGTTCATATAAAGCTTGAGCCGGATGCTAAGCCGACATAGGGTGAGGTGATATGTTGAAAGCATGAATATATATAGCTGCGCTAAAGTGCATCATCTTGCATTGTAGAGTATTAATAGAGAGAATTGTGTCAAAATCTTTCAGATATGCATGTAAAGACACTTCTGGGAACTGATGCACATAACCACAAACAGTTGGATCGACTCGAGAAAGAACTTCATAGAGTTGATAAAGCTCTTATTCAAATCCTTAACCAGTACAGACAACTTGACCTGAGATTCAAAAAACTCGACATAGTTGGCCAGTCCACAGGAGAATTCTACCAAATCAAAAGGGAAGTAGAGAAGCTACTTGGAACCAACGAAAAACTCATAAAAGAATACGAGGTTTTCCAGGGTAACTACGAAACTATGGAAGAGAGATTTTATAAGCCACCACGAAAGTACACTGTGGTACCTACTCAATTAATTTTCAAGCAAAGGTTCAACAGAATCGGTATCAAATACATGAAAACCTGTAAGAGACTCGATGAAGTAGAGGACATGGATATTATTTGGAACAAGAAGTTTGCTAATTTTGAAAGGGAAATGAAGGAAAATTGTGAAAATGAAGACATTAAGATCATTGATGTCATATCGTCGTAGTCTGTTATGTTTGTAACAAGAAAGTTCTAATTATGTAGATGACAATAACAACTCCAGAAAGCTTCCTCTCAATGCTCTTTATATCTAAGCAAAGGTCCTTAACAGAGGGGATCAAGACATCAGGGCATTTCCAGAGGCCACTACGACGTAAGTTAGAGACGCAAGTCACATTCTGGAGGCCACATCATTTGGCTGCAAATTCCCTAACTTGTTGACTTTCCAAAATTGGCGTACCATGCCATGATTTAGCGCTCCAGCTTTTACAGTCTCCAGCTCTCCAGCTGTCCCTAGTCTCTCACTTCTTACTCCGTTCTTCGGCTGTTGCATTTTCATGCATCGACCTGCATTATATAAGGAGTAGAGAGGATCCTTGATTCCGAAATGAATGAAGGTAGTAGCAGAACACACTATCCAAACTTCGAAGCCAAGACAAGAAGATGGGATAAAATTGAAAGAAAAATTGATAGAGTGAATAGAAAGGCCTCATGGTTTCTAAGAGAACTCTGGGAATTCGACGTTGAGTTCTACCTGAAGTCTAATAATGAAGAATTAGATATAGAAGTAATCCAGAAAGAGATAAGACTCTTTTATGTTAAATACTTCAAGCTTAATGAAGATTACTGTAGGTTCTTTGAGAAGTACAATTATATAAGTATGGAATTATATTCTCCTGGAAGACAAGATGGGTTTGATGTAGAAAGGTTCCAAATAAGGTCCAAAAGTATCGGAGTTAAGTTTTCAAAAGCATCCAAGAGACTTGGACAGATCAAGAGAGTGCTAATGGAGCGGGAGGAAGAATTCATGCATCTTGGGGACGTCCCCGACGAAGAAGAGGGAGATGATAATGTTCAGCGGATATCAGCATATGATTACTACAAAAGCCTTTATGAGTCGTTTGAATGAGCGAAGCTGAACTATGGTGGACTCTAGAACCGGGAAAGAATCCGGCTAGAAATCGAAAATTGTTACGACACATCTCCTATATACCGGTGGAGAGTACCAATCATGTAGCTGAAGGAGCTATCATTCTATTCACAAATTTCTTAGTCCTCATACATACTCCTCCAGCTCCTGTCTCTACTCTCTCTCTGTCTCTACTGTTTCCACTATCGTCTCTCTCTGCTACGTCTCTCTCGCTTCTCGCTCCGCTGGAAGCTCTTAGTTCTCATACATTCTATCTACCAATACTACTTCTCAATCTCATCAACCAAGCTACGGTACTCCTGCTGCTTGTAGCACTGCTCCAAGAAGATCTTGTACTTGACATTCAACAACTTTCTATCAGGATGATCATCGTCCTGAGGCAAAATGACCTTTCCAGGGCCTGTCATCTTCTCCATGGTCTTCCAGAGTTTTGTTCCAGGAGTTTCATTATCTGCAGTAGAAAGCTTGGTCAAAGGCTTGAGGTTAAGGGAATTGAGCTTCTGAGACAATCCTTGTTGGACCTTCTGCTTGGAACCAAAGGAAAGAGTCTGTTCATCTTCTTCCGAGTCGGAGTCAGAAGAAGGTTTTTGGTTGAAGTAGTCAGTTTCCTCTTGCATTGGAGTCATGGCAGAAACAGAATTAGAAGCATAAGCTAATGCTACCATATTAGTTGAAGAAGTAGTTGCTGAAGGTGCAGTATAAGGAGAATGAGATCCTTCATCATTTGCAACAAGAGAAGTTCTTGAAGATCTTCTTCTACCTTTAGTTAAAAACTCATGAACAGAATCTTGAGCTGCAACAGCACCTAAAAGAGCTGATCCAAATACTACAGCTGCATCAATATATCTTGGAATAACAATTGGCAAGCCTGTACAATCAGCTAACAACCTCATAAGTAAACCATTTCTACATTGACCTCCAGACATGAAAATACAATCGATTTCATGTCCACCTTTCTCCATTTCTTCCACGATTTGTCTCGTTTGTTGAGCAATAAACTCACAAGCACCAAAGTACTGAATGGCCAAGTCATTGACAGAAGAGTCCATACTTTGACCGATGATCGAAGCACGCATGCGAGGATCAGCAATAGGAGATCTATTACCATGGAAATCACCATAGAAGAACATATGTTTAGCCAATGAAACCACCGAACGTGCGTTATTCTCAGTGACTAAGTTCTCTAAGATAAGGTTCAAATAGTCGAATTTGGAGAGGTTAGAAGCTTCAGCTAAGTGATTCAATTCATTAGAAGCCGGATGAATAGAAAGGACGTGAGCTAAAAGTGCACCAGTACAAGATTGTCCACCTTCAGCACACCAATAATCTTCAGCCATAACCCCTTTATAAGGTCCCCAAACCCCTTTAACAAAACATGGCTCTTTTGTCATGGCAATGTGACAAGTAGAAGTTCCAGCAACCGCTGCTAAACGACCACAACTAGTTGCTATAGTACCATTATTTTTACGTTCTAATTTATAGGAAAGAGTTGGATTATCGATCTTTGCAGCTACAGTACCAATCCACCCAGCATAAGCGTCAATGACACCAGAACCGACTATGCACTCGGTAGTTAAACCCAAATCTTTGGCAGCATCTATAGTAAGTTTACCTACAATATCACCAGCAGATAACCACTGACCCGACTTGGGAGTGCCTCCTAATCTTCTGAAGTCATCTTCTACTAGCTCTTCAAGGTCCAAACCTAACAAGAAGTCTTTGGACCAACCATCAACTGAACCCTCTACACCTGGAGGAACAAAGCCCTGTTTACAGACAGTAGAACAGAAACTACGAGCCTCGGAGCCAGTTGCCTTGTGAGTAAGATAATCAGGGAGATCATAGAATTTGCAATTAGCAATTCCCCCTGGCATGTTGTGCTTTAACCACTTGATCTTAGGAAGCTCCATTTCAATGGACATTTGTCCTCCCACATACTTCAAACTCTTATCACCAGTAGAATTGATGGCCAAGGTCTCGTCTTCCGCACGATGGTCCATCCAAAGAATAATATTCTCCTTCTTATCAAGAAAGTTAGGACCTACTCCAACCGGTTGGTCAGTGGTCTCGTCTATAACAACCAATGAACAGGTAGCGTCAAAACCAATTCCAAATACCTCAGAGGCATCAATGCCACTTTCCTTGAGACAATTTTTGACGCAGTAGCAAATCGAATTCCATATTTCCGTCGAGTTCTGAGTGATGTAGTTGGGCATCAACTCGTGTCTGGTGATGGGTCTTTCGTTAAGAGAGAGAATAATCCCATTGGTGTCAATCAAACACGCACGGGCACTTCCTGTGCCCACGTCCACGCCAATGTAGTAGACATCCGGCTCCGGTGGCGCCGTGATGTTGAAGATCAGGCTCTTTCTGCTGCCCAACAGGGTGTGTGACTTGCTGCGCATGTTCGAACGGTGTCAGAAGCGTGGGGGTGCCAGGGTTATATACCGCAGTGGACCCGTCTTATCGGGATTGCTCTGAGAGGAGCGAGAAGGATGTTGATGAGTAGAGTAGGTAGGAGGTAGGAGGTAGGAGAGCTGGAGAGCTGGAGAGCTGGAGAGCTGGAGAGTGCAGTGATCAATTGGCCTGGGGTGGGTGGACAGATCAATTGGCCTGGGGTAGGTAGAGGAGATGAGAGTGGAGTAGAGGAGATGAGAGTGGAGTAGAGGAGAGAGAGTGGAGTAGAGGAGAGAGAGTGGTAGATAGAGTAGAGGAGATGTGTGGTGATGGAGAGACTGATAGAGTAGATTGAGACGGTAGAGAGTAAGGGGAGATCTGTAGAGACGGTAGACAGAAAGAGATCGTAGGCGGGGAATGTCGTCATAGCTCAGGGCAAATATTCGGATGATGACACCTGTGCAATCTGGAGGTTATCGTGCGACATTGTCCGAGGGTGGCCGAAGCGGTACTGTCTCAGTAGTCTACGATGTATGATCTAGTCTCTCCGATGTATGATCTAGTCTCTCCGATGTATGATCTAGTCTCCTGTAGTCTCCTGTAGTCTTATAGTCTAAAGTCTACGCTCCCATATAGTCAATTTCCCTCTATACAGGAATTCAGGCCCCAGTCCCAGTCCCAGTCCCAATCTACAGTCTACTCTCTACACTCTCTACACTCTTCTATCTATACTCTCTAGAATCTCCTGTATACATAGCTCTCTACTCTCTCTAAAATCTCCAGATGCCACATAGCTCTCTAGCAATAGAATCTCCACACTTTCTACACACCCACTCTCTCTATAATCTCCTGCATTCTCTCTCTACTCTATACTCTACACACTCTAGAATCTCCTGCATACATAGCTCTCTACACTTTCACTCTACACTCTGAAATTTCCAGATGCCCATATCTCTCTACACTGTCTGCACACTGTACACACTGTACTCTCTACACACTGTACTCTCTACACACTGTACTCTCTACACACTGTACTCTCTACACACTGTACTCTCTACACACTGTACTCTCTACACTCTCTACACACACTCTACAATCTACACACACTCTACACTCTACTCTCTCCAGATGCCACATAGTTCTCTAGCGATAAAGTCCTACACTCCACTCTCTACACTCTACACTCTAGAATCTCACTACACTCTAGAATGTCTACACACTCCACTCTCTACTCTCTCTAAAACTCTTGCATAGCTCTCTACTCTAAAATCTCCTGCAACACCCACACCACACACCTCACACCCACACCACACCCACACACGCTTCTCGCTTACGCTTCCCGCTTACGCTTCCCGCTCAAAGCTCGCTCAAAGCTCTCTCATAACACCGCGGACATACCGGACACCGGAATTAGTTATCTCCGGAATACTATAAATTTGCAGCCAAACACCAAGCACCCAATGATAGCGATCCCCAAACAAGCGTTTGGCATGATGACGATGACGGCTGTGGAGAGGCCAGCGCCGTTTCCCCAGTCAGTGCGGGTTCTCTAGTACTTATATGACAAGTATAGCGTCAGGCTCTTCAATAGTGGAAGTATCTACCAGAACAGCGAAGAGTTCAACAATGTAGAGCTCTTTATCGAGTTCTACAAGACCAGGCCCGACCCAGATATTGTGTTTGTTTATAAGGCCGGAGTTAACAAAGTAGGAGGAAAGTATGAAGTCAAAGGAGATAAGAAATCGCTCTATAACCAAATAGATGAGTTATTAGACAGATTCAAGACAGTAGACGCTAAACCAAAGGTTATAGTGGAAGTAGGTAGGATAGATAAGTCAGTTCCTATCCAAGAATCTATCCAAGCAATGTATGATTACGTAAAATCAGGTAAAATTGATGGTATTGGTATTAGTGAATGTAATTCTAATACATTAGAAATGGCTGCAAAAACTGCACCTTTATCGTGTGTAGAGGTTGAGTTCTCATTACTAGCACAAGAGATTATCCATAACGATGTATTGGCGGTCGCTTCAAAGTATGGCATTCCTATCTTGGCTTATTCTCCCTTACTAAAAGGGTTTTTGTCTGACTATGGTGCTACTTGTGATAATTTCTTAAAGGCTTCTTCTGCTCCAGAGACCGCCTTCTATCAGAAATACGACAAGTTGAACTCCGAAAACTTCCCTAGGAACAAGCTCTTGGTCGAGAAGCTACACCACTATGCTCAGACTAAGCACATTCCCCTTGAAGCCTTGGCCTTGAGCTATATTCATAAGGTGTCTGGTACTACAAATTTTGAGGGTATCGAGAAAGTCACCCAGATCGTGCCAATTCCCAGCGGAAAGACAGAGGCAAGGGTCGACAGCAACTTCGGCCACTTGGTGGAGTTGTCAGACACCGAGTTAGAGGAGATCCAGACCATCGTAAGAGAGACTAAGGTCTATGGCGGCAGGTACTTCGGCGCCTTGCAGCACATGCTTGAGGGCTAGGCGCCGCAGCTCCGCAGCACCAGCACCAGCTCCGCAGCGCCGCAGCACCAGCTCCGCCAGCCTACAGCCGCACCAGCGCCGCAGCCTAAAACAGCTGCTCGTTAGCCTATCGGCCGGGGATACGTAGAAAATTACTATATGAATATATAAATATATGAAGAAATTGGGCTTTCTTACAGATAATGGTGGGGTCCTCCGCCACGGACTGGCACTGGCGGATGACGAGGACCCACTAGAGCAGAGATACTGGATCATATCGTATATTACATTATTTACCGCAGGCGATCTCCCACGCTGCCACCACGCTCGCACCACTGCGCTCTGACCGCCGCGCTCTGACCGCCGCGCTCTCACCACCGCGCTCGCCCCACCACCGCGCTCGCACCACAGCTCTCGCTGGCTCGCACCACAGCTCTCGCTGGCTCGCACCACTGCTCTCGCTGGCTCGCACCACCGGCTCGCACCACTGGCTCGCTGGCCGCCTACTTCAATGGAGGATACTTGTCGACCAAATCAATCAAAAAGTCGAAGTTTTCAGTGTTTTCAACGGCTGCACGGATGTGGGAAGCGCCTATCCGCTTGCTGCCATGCTTCTTAGTCTCTTCCGCCGAGATCATCAACAAATTGGTGATGAATATCTCAAGTGACCTACCAATAATAACAGGGGTAATCTGGGCCACCTTTCCGATATCTTCGTCGCTTTGCATGATCTTCTTGATACGTGCGGCTGGGAAGTGTGTCTTGATCTTGTTGTAGGTGGTGACAAGGTCTTCTTCCGCCGGGTTCATGAGGTTAGTAAGGTCTGCCATGTTTATGAGAAATTGTCATCGAAAGCATCGCGACGGGCAGCGCGGTGCGCGGTGGTGCGGTGGGCGCGGTGGTGCGGGCCAGCGAGCCCATGGAGTCGCTGGCGAGCCTTGGAGAGGGAGAGGGAGAGCAGTGGGCAGTGGGCAGTGGGCAGTGGGCAGTGAGCAGTGAGCAGTAGAGCAGCTAGAACCATGTAGACCTCGTAACCAGACAAGCGGCAGTAGAGCTTACCACTCCTCTGTTGCAGTCTCGCTCTCGCCCTCGCTCCGCTCAGTCTCGCCCTCACTCCGCTCTCTCGCTCCGCTAAGCTCTCGCGATCGCAAGCTCGCGAAATTATCAATGGACGAGATCCCCCCTGACCAAGTCAGCACGCTACCACCAAGCGATCTCCGTCATCTTGACGCAGTTGTAGCCCTTTATGACTTTCCAGGCACTCAGCCACTGCACTTGCCGCTCAATTTCGGTGACACTATCTTCGTTCTTCTGAAGAGTGACACTGGCTGGTGGGATGGTGTTATCACTGGGACAGCAAGTACCGCGGGCGGTACCATAAATACGTCGGGAATCATGCCCGCGATCAATTCCTCCGCCCCGATGGTGCGCGGATGGTTCCCCAGTAATTACGTACGTCTGGTGAACTATGTGCAACCAGCACTCAATAAGCTTCGTACAGCGAAGGAGATCGACTCGCTAACCGCTGACACTGCTGCTAATACTGCCGCCAATGCCATCATACCGTCATTTCACCACGATTCGCCTCAATGGCCTTCCACTAGGAAGAACTCGCTGGTATCTTTTGCTTCGGAAGAAAGCGCTGATGAGACTAACACCAGTGCCAGCACCGCCAATATCACTACCGCCTCCCGCGACAACTCCATGGCTACCGTGAGAGATGCGCCCGACACCCCCAGCGGCAGCATATCCGCTAGCGCAGGTGCGTCCGCAAGTGCGTCCGCTAATGCATCCGCTAGTGCATCCGCTAGTGCATCCGCTAGTGCATCCGCTAGTGCATCCGCTAGTGCATCCGCTAGTGCATCCGCTAGTGCAGGCATTTCCGCTAATAGCTCCGCTGGAGCCGAGTCTGTTGGGGATACTACTGGAGAAGGCGCTAGAGAAGGTGGCGGCGATGGCGGAGAGGGTGGAGAGAACGCCGACGCTCATTCCGACTCCTACACGATTACTCCGACGTTGGAAGCGGTGGAGTTAGTGACCGCTTATACTCGCAAACATGCCAGTCCTACATGGCTTATAAAGCTGACAATGGAAGGTACACTTGTGTATTACTGTCCGCAACTAGATATCTACTGTAACGAGCTTCCACTCATGGCATTGTCACTTGGCGACATTCCCGACATCAAGTTTGAGATCCCACCAGCGGATGTCATTTCCGACACCACCCTCCGACAGCAGCGGCCAACAGCACCACAGTTTCCCACCGAGTTATTCAAGCGGGAGCTGCTGGCGCTGATAGTAAGTAACGCATCGCTGGTGGCATACCATCATTTTTCGCAGCCATTATATAATGTTCCGGACCTCTTCTATTCTGATCTGCACGATGTACGTACCTGGTCGGAATTGGCTGAACAAGTGTCAGGAATACTTGCAATTCTGCTTCGAGCAGTTAAGGACCATAACAAGCTGCTTTTCCACAAGAACCTTGGTAAGCTTAACCGGATGCTTCTGGTGATAACGCTGGCTGCTAGACTCAGTAACCATGATTTCTCGGGCACCAAGTATGAAGGGAAGATCAAGCGAAGACTCCAGCGGATATACTCGTCGTTTTCTCAGATCTTCATCAACCTGACTCTCCACTTGAGCTACCTTCACTACGACAACCTGCCGTCGAGCAACGTGCAGTTGTTCTCGTACGACTTGACCAAGCTTAACAAGTCTACCAGCATGTCCACGAACAACAGCAGCATGTCCACCCTTCGGGCGGAGAGCTACGGCGACGCCAGCCACAGCCCCAGCGGTCCCACCGACAAGAGTGGCCCCGTCGACCGCAGCCCCAGCGGTCTCAGCGGCGGTGGCCTCGGGGACAGCATCCAGATCATCGAAATGGAGATGGCGGCATTCCGGCGGGGCGTCGACAGCCTCTCGAGGATCTTCCGCAAGATCACCGCTGGCAAGAAGTTCGTCACCTCCGACTACGACGGGTCCGAACCCTCTGACCAAGAAGACGCAGTACAAATAAGTCGGGCGAATGTTCTCCCGCAGATCAATCCTCGACTTGTACTGGATGAGTTTAATGGCGGTAATTGGTGTAACCCCTACTTTGATACTCCACATAGCTTCTTCAATGCTAGTGGGAATGACTTGAAGAACCGCTACCACCAGAAGCTCATTCTTGAACGTACAAACTACAACACCATTACAACTGTTCTTGCTAACCTTGGGGCTCTTACTAAGGAGATTCTTGGCTATCTAGACCCCAGCACACAGCACCAGTACTACAATAGGCCACTTAAGGACGAGCGTAACACTGCCATACTTCGTCTTATGTACAAGTACCTTTACTATGCCAGTTCTCTTGTTGATATCCTTGAAAGTTTCGACTTCACGGTGTTCTCAGGGTGTGAAGGTCTTACCCTCCAACATCAAGGAGTGAGAGACTTCTTCAGAGTCAAGCAGCGCATCCATGCCACCATCACCCGGATCATCATGACCACCCAGCTGCTCACCCTTGAGGACCCCGACGTCTTCAGAGCCATCCGCGAGGACCAGCCGCTCTACGCCCACAAGGACATGGTTCGCTCTCATGAGCGGGCCGTGTTGCTCTTGACCAGCGTCATGACCGCCAGCAGCGCTGGTGGTGCTTGTGGTATCAGCACGAGCCGCCCTGGCGGCCGCTCTGGCGGGGCCATCTCGCCAGACACTGACCGCAAGTTGACAGAGCAGCTCGTGGCAGGCGAGAAGCTCTTTGACGAAGGGCTAGCGGCGGTCAAGGTCCTTATAGACGAGCGAGAGACCATCCTCAACTACTCCACGAGGGTCATGCACGACGACTTCAACGTCCAGCTCCTCATGTTGGAGCGCCACAACACCATGGGTGCCTCCGAGTTCGACCTCGCCGCCGGCGCCAGTTCTGGCGCTGTAGGGTCCACAGGCGGTCCTGGCGGGTCCAGCGGTCCTGGAGGCTCCACAAGCAGCGACGTGCCGTGGTTCCTTGAGGGCGACGAGGAGTACGACCTCTTCTTCGACCTCAAAGGCAACGTGAAAGGAGGCACCCGCTCGGCCTTAGTCAACCACCTAACGCACCACGATCTCTTTGATAGCAGCTTCAACACGGCGTTTCTCCTCACCGTGGGCAGCATGATGGCGATCGGAGACTTCATCCAGCTTCTCGTGAACCGGTTCAACATCGAGGCGCCTGAAGGGTTGAGCTATGAAGAGTACAATACGTGGATCTCCAAGAAGCAGAATCCTATCAGGCTCCGAGTGCTCAATATCATGAAGCTCCTCCTTGAGAAGTACTGGTCAGAGACGTACTACAACCGCGACATGGTGGAGCAGTGGCTCCAGTTCCTCCACAACTGCAGTGGCTACACGATCTGCAAGCACCTCACGGCATCGCTAGAGAAGCTCCTCAAAGGAGAGAGTGTGATGACGGTTCGGGAGCCAGTGATCCCCGACTCCAGGACTCCAGCACCCTTGACAAGACCACTGCTTGTGAAGAAGTTGAAGCTTCTTGACATCGACTATGTGGAGCTTGCAAGACAGCTCACCATAAGGGAGTTCAACCTTTACTCTAAGATCACCAAGTTCCAGTGTTTGGCCAAAGTATGGAACAAAAAGAGTGGACTTGTAGGGGAGAACATCGATCTGATCACCAACTTCATCAAGCTGTCGAACCAGCTTACCAGCTTTGTAGCCTACATGATCTTACGGAAGGACGATGTCAAGAGAAGAGTGCAGATCATACGGTACTTTGTCCAGGTAGCAGAGCGTTGCAGGCAGTACAATAACTTCAGCTCTATGACAGCCATCATATCTGCTCTTTACTCTTCTCCTATTCATAGGCTAAAGAAGACGTGGGCGTTGGTTTCTAGCGATGTTCTAAGCCATCTCCAGAACATGAATAAGCTCATGAACTCTTCCAGGAACTTCAATGAGTACAGAGACGTCTTGAAGTTCATTGGCTCCGAGCCTTGTGTGCCGTTCTTTGGCGTTTACTTGAGTGACTTGACGTTCATCTACCACGGAAACCCCGACTACTTGTTGAACAGGACGAGGATGATCAACTTCAGCAAGCGAGCAAAGACTGCCGAGATCCTCTTGGGCTTGGACCGCTTCAAGATGACGGGCTACAATCTTTTGGTGGTGCCTGAGATCAGGAAGTTCTTGGACAGCTGGTTTGACCGGTGTCCTGCAATCGACGAGCAGTACCGGTTGAGTTTGAATGTGGAGCGACCCTAGGCCCTAGGGGCCTAGGAGCCTGGGGCCTGGCCTAGAAGAGCCAGCAGCCTGCTGAGCTCGACGAGGTGAGCTGTGAGCTGGTTCATCGGACGTGGGTGGTCTGAGACGTTGGGGTCTCCACTCCATCATGCATGATATGCGGACAAGTCCTTAGAGAAGTACATCCATGAGATAATGAGAGTCGAGTTGGTCACTATGGACTTGAGTGTATAAGTAAATCACACGACTGAAATAAGAATACACCGAGCCACGTAGCGGACCAGCGGAGTGGCGTCTAGTGTCCTCTGTGGACTAAGCCCGTCTACTCACTGCTCACTACAATATCCACTCTCACTACTATACATTCCTCTCACTGCTAGACATTCCTTTCTTACTTCTACTCTACTCCCTCTACTCCCTACTCCTCTCCTCCTCTCCTCCCTCTACTCTCCTCCCTCCTCTCCTCCTCTCCTCCCTCTACTCTACTCTCTACTCCACTATCTCGCTTCTCGCTCTGCCACCGCGGCCTGCCTGCCACTGCCACCGCCCTGCCACCGCGCTCTCGTTCGAAGCTCGTTCGAAGCTCATTTGAAGATGTTCAACAGAATCAAGTCCCTCTCGGAGGACTTCACCAAGCAGCTAGATACGGCACCACTCCGAACAAACGCTGCTCTTCTCCACACTTCTGCCAGCCCACCTTTGATGGAGGATGAGGACACTGGCAGTGATGTGGACGTCGCTACACTTCCCCAGCCAGTACGAGCCAAGCTTCGAAAGTTCGCCAAATACGAAGAGAAATACCCTGTTCTTCTTGAAGCATTCAAGGCAGAGAAGAAGAAGTCGGAGCTCATCAAGCTCTTCGAACAAGCGGTGCTCGTGCCGTACACTCCCGTCAAATCAATCAGTGAAGCTGATTTATTGGTGGACCATTTGAAGTCCTTGCAGCAGAAGGTGGACGTCGCCACCAGAGAGATGCAGGTCCAGCAGAACGTCAACTCGGCCTTGAAGCGAGAACGCAAGCAGTTGAAACTGGCGTTGGAGGCCGCCAGCGCTCAAGCAGGCGCTGAACTGGCCGTTTCAGCCCACGAGGCAAAGGAGGACCAGCTGGGTGAGCAATTGGCCCAGAAAGAGGCAGAATTGGCCCAGAGAGAGGCAGAATTGGCCCAGAAAGAGGCCCAATTGGACCAGAGAGAGACAGAATTGGCGCAGAGAGAAGCCGAAGTGAAAGAATCGAATAACGACGTGTTGACCGCTAAAGAGGCTCTCAAGAAGCAAGAAGAGACATTGGCCTCTAGGAGTGAAGCATTGTCTTCCAAGGAGCTGCAATTGAACGCTAAAGATAGCGAATTAAACGAATTGAGTGCCAAGGAAGAGGCATTGAAGTCCAGGGAAGAACAGTTGGCCGCTAAGGAACAAGAGTTGACTGCCAGAGAACAGGCGCTCAACACAGAAAAGGCCACCGCCGAGGAGAGCACCAAGTCTGCTGCCACTACTAAGCTGTCCAAGAAGAAGAAGAAGGGCAAGAAAGGCGGCCAAGCTCCAGTGAAAGAAGCTCCAGAAGCGACCGAGGGAAAGAAAGCAGACCAAGCTCCAGTCGAAGCTTCTGCTGGCTCAAAAGAGTCTGAGGAAGTGGAAAAGCTCACTGGCGAAGTTGCCAAGCTCACAGAGGAAGCAGTCAGTAAGGACAAGGAGATACTCTCCCTCAAAGGGGACGTCGCCACACTCAAGACAACAATCTCGTCCAAAGACGACAAGATATCCAGTCTAGAAGCCTCAATAGCCACTAAGGACCAGCAAATCACCACCCTCAAGGAGGAAGTATCAGGCCTTAATGCCACTATATCGGCCACCAAAAAGGAACTCACGACTAAGACAGAAGAGGTTACCACTCTCCGTGAATCACTCCAGGTGCTCGGTGAAGATATCACTGTCACCAAAGACAAGCTCAAAAATATCACCACTTCTCATACGCTTGAACTCTCAGCTATCAAGTCGTCTCTTTCCCATAAAGAATCACAGCTTCTGACGATTCAGAATCAACTCACCAACCTCCAGAAGGAGCATGCAAAAGCTGAAGCAGCAAAGACTTCTTTAATGAATACCAACCAAGAACTTACTCAATCTAAGAATGATCTTCTCCAACAAAAAGAAGCATTAAACAATCAACTTCAGACGCTTAAGACTGAAGTTTCTAGTCTCCAAAAGAGCCAGAACGACCTTCATCAATATAGGCAAAGAAACGTCCAGTTATCTAAAGATAAGGCCCTGTTACTTGGTGAGTTCCAAATCATGAAACAACAATATGAAGAACTCTCTATCACCTTAAGAGAAACAGAAGCAAGAGTGGATAGCTTAAAAGATGAACTTGACGATTCTAAGAGGTTACTAACCAATAAGAACCGAGAAATGAAGTCCTTAAGAGATGTAATCAATGATAAGGATGTTCAGGCAACAAAAACTCTCCAGACTCATCAACTACAATTACACAAGCTTGAAGACACCAATAATTCCCTTCAGGAGACCATCAAAAAGTACCAGAGGGAAATTGATGAATTCAAGTCGATCAACCAGAATTATCTCCTTAAAATCAACGACTTGGAGAAGAATTATATTGAGCTAAAGGATAAACCAACACCTATAGCCAATGACGATACAGAGTTGGTATCGACTCTCCGTTCTTCACTAGCTTCTTCGACTACCAAGGTTAAGGAATTGGAGAAGATCAATAGTCAATTGAAATCGCTCCAAGAAGAGTCCAACTTGAAGTTCGAAAGGTTGATGAGGAACTACAAGGTGTTGAGCCAGGTTAAGCGAGAGCCCAAGCAGGAGAAGCAGGAGCAGCAGGAGAGTAAGGAGAAGAAGGAGCTGAAAGCAGAGGTGAACGAATATGCTAAGAACGTTCTCTTGGGCTTCTGTGAGCATAAGGAGCAACGGGACCAGCTACTTCCGGTCGTGAGGACTGTGTTCGGCTTGGAGAAGGCGGAGGAGCTGTTGCTTGTGCGGTGCTTGCGATGAGCGCTTCCGCTTCGTACGCTTCGAACGAAGTGAGATGAGTACCGTGTGAGAGGAGATGACCGACAGAGAGCTGAAAGGGTCTAGTTACTTGATCTTACTTTACGGAAGATTAGTAGAAGAGATAGGCGCAAATGCTGGGTTGGTACATAGCTGCATTTGATCCCCTGTCATGCGGTAATAGCTGCCGTTCGTTGCTCGAACATGATATGAAATTCTGTGTTGTCTAGTGACCACCTGCTGACGCTGGTGCAATCCACACCTCAGCATTCTTCAATATACATCCATACTATCCTATAGTAACCTTGTAAGTTATCACTTTCACAGCGGAAGTCTGTTCGGACAAAGGCTTGGTTCCCCAATTCCCTGATCCTTGATTGCGTGGTCCTTGGTTCCGTGCATCCTTGGTACCTTACTTCCTACGTCCTGGGTACCTTACATCATTACTTCCTTGGTGCCTTCCTTCCCTACTTCCTACTTCCTACTTCCTAACACCAAATCTCACTTCTCTAATCGATTTTGCCAATAAGAGTAACTAGTAATGTCTTGAACCATCGTCCTTAGTCCATCATCTTTGTCTATTCTCCCCAGTTCCCCAGTTCCTTACTTCCTTCTGATTCATTAACTAAATTCCCATTTCGGCAATTACGATCGATTTTGCCGATAAGCATAACTGATTAGTAATATTCATAATTAATGCACTACTGAAGGGCAAGAAGTTCCATGGTCATTTCTACATCCCCAATGATCCCACTTGCATATATATACCTGCTTTAGTGGTGTTTTCAAGCTGCTATTGCTTAACAAATTTTGCATCCATATTTTGCATCCATATTTTGCATCCATATTTTGCACCCATATTTTGCGCCCATATCTATCAGTATTGGTACATGAACGATATCAAGCCACCTGAAGACAAAGAGACCCTTATTAAAGCCCTGGAAGATGAGTCGAGCTTCCCAGATGGCGGGAAAAAGGCATATTTGGTGACATTCGGTTGCTTTCTTTGTCTAACTGCTACATTAGGTATCACTAATGGAAATGGTGCTATAGAGAACTACATTTCCAATAATGTTTTACTAGATGAACTGTCATCTAACTTATCATGGATCTTTGCTACATTCAACTTGTTTACCTTTGGTCCATTATTAGTACTTGGGCCATTATATAACAAGTTAGGTGCTAAAGTGATGTTATTAATGTCATTCTGGTTTATGGCGATTGGTTTGATGTGCTTCTCAGAATGCAAAGAACTTTACCAATTCATATTGAGCTACACAGTTTGTGGTCTCGGAGTATCTTTTAGCTTCACTGTTGCTATCAATACTATCACTCATTGGTTTTATAAACACCGGTCTTTTGCTACAGGAATTTCTCTGATAGGAGGCTGTTTAGGTGGTATAATTGTTCCTGTAATTTTACGATCATTGTTCGAACAAGTGGGTTTTGGCTGGGCTATAAGGATCTTAGGGTTCATCTCGTTGACTTTAATAGCTATAGCCTTTCTTCTAGTTTCAGATAGAAGAGATGAATTGAGTATATCTTCCAGTGATCTGAGTATATCAGATAATATCGTATCAGCATTGAAACAGGTCAATTTCAAGTACTTCTTAGAGCCGGAGTATGCCTCATTTACCATTGCAATGGTAGGAAGTGGGGGTCCATTCTTCGTAACAATGAATTATATTGTTTCTTATGCTACTGTGAATGGATGGTCTGCTTCGGAAGCCTACAACATTCCTATAGTATTGAATGCCGTAGCCATTGTGGGTCGTTCTGCAGGAGGATGGGCTGCAGATCGATACGGTAGGTTCAATATTCTTATTCTTATGAACTTACTTGGATGTATAGCCATTTTCATTTGCTGGGTTCCTCCAACAGTTGGACACACAAAAGCAGGACTTTATGCCTTCTCAGTCATATTTGGGTTAACTTCTGGTAGTTACTTCCAGAGTTCTCCCACATGCGTTGCTCAAATCAGTACAACTGAAACGTTTGCATCCCGTTTTGGTACTGCAAGCTTTGTGGTAGCCTTAGCCAATTTTGCATTTCTTCCAATAGGCGGTGCCATTATAGGACCTGGTCCCCACATAGAAGGCTACAACAACTTGGCGATCTTTGTAGGAGCATTGCAGGCGATGGGACTTATATTTACTTGTATATCCCGGTATATCTCTGCTGGGGCCAAGCTTTGCGTTGTGTTCTGACACGGGGGTTTAAGAAAGAGAAGAGAAGAAAAGAAGAAGAGAATCCTTGATACTGCTGGTTCTTCTCCCAGTTGTCCCAGTTTCTGCTGTGCTCTGCTCATGCTCATCGACTCCATACTCCACACTCTCCTTATGCATCCATATATCCAAATATGTCCACGTGAATCTCCACATCTCCACTAAGTTCCCTACTCTGTTACTCTGCATCTCCGATTCACTCAAAGCCCCGACTCTACCGCCCACTTAAAGCTTCCACTTCGCTTCTCGCTCCGCTCGAAGCTCATCTCATCTCATCTCATCTTAGATGTCTCCATTCGACCAGAAAAAGGCAAACATCCTCCACGAGATCGCCACAACCCTTGCGGGAACGAGCGACGACAGCCCCAAAGGGTCCATAGACACCCGCTGTGTCCCCATCATGAACCTCATCAACTCCCACGACGATATGGTGACGACATCGTCCTGTTCTGGACGAGTGAGCGTCTTCGTTGAAGGTATCAAAGAAACAGCCAAAATAGGGTCCAAAGGCAACCAAGGACGGTGGCTATACGTCAACCATGAGCCAGACATCGATTCGTGGTACAAAAATATCGATTTTTCACCTGATTTTACTGGATTTCCCACAGATCCAACAACCCGATTTATACTATATAAATACGAGCCACTTATCCTTCATGTTAAGTGCAGAAATGCCGAGGTTGCTAACCAATTATATACAACAGCCATGAACTGTGGCTTCCGGGAGTCGGGTATAGGCTCCAATTTCAACGTAGCCATCAGAATATCCATTAAATTAGACATTCCAATTGGATACTTGAGAGATGAAAAGTACGTTGTGGCAGTTAACGACAACTACTTGGACTTTGTGGTGAAGCTATCGAAAGACAGGTTTGAGGAGAACTTCCGGAAGATGGCCCAGTTGCAGAGGGCAATAGAGGCGATGAAGCAGGTGGGGGAGACAAAGGCAAAGGAGACCAAGGAGGAAAGGCGGGAGAGGAAGAGACGAGAGGGGCTTCGCCGCCAGCAGGAGCTCCAGCAGGAGCTCCAGCAGGAAGAAGTCCTGCAGCCGGAGTATGAGGGGTGAAGGTTTGACCGGCTTGGACTCATCCTTGAGCAGACTTCACTGCACATACACGTAAGCACAATCTACAGCCTCATCCCATGCATCCACATGCATAATCCTCCATAGACTATGCTATACACCACCACATTTCATCCTCTACTTTCTACTCTCTACGCATTGCATTTGCTCCACTGTCCCTTTTCACTGTGTTAGAAGCTGCTCCTCTACTCACCCTTAAAGCTCCTCAGCTAAGCCTGGCTTTCTCTGTAGTGAAGCTCTTCTACCTAGGGAGTCATTATAAATATTCAACGACCAGCCGCCGCTTGATCTACATTCATCACTACTCTCTCAACTGACCATTCTCTCTTCTCTCTACCTCTGCCTCAGTCACTTCCTCGACCATCTGTAAATACTACCAAGAAATGAAACTGATCTACCAACTATCAAACTACGTTCTCTCCAGACTATGGCTTCTCCGTTGGAAACCTCGATGCAGTACACTTGAGACACCTCTTACTGAACTCTCCTGTTACTCTCCTCTGACCACTCAACTGCTCACTTTGCAATCTTCTTTCACTTTGCAATCCACTTCACATATCTACATCGCTTCTGGTTGCTGCTTTTGCCTAATCGGGAATTTTCATCCATTTCCACACGGCCACTCTCTTCTCATCTACTCTACACCATCTCGCCTCTCTCTCTACCACCATCTCGCTACCACCATCTCGTCTCAGATCTTCTACTCTCATCTCTTCTAACTCCATATACTACTCATCTCTCATCTCATCTACTCCATCTCTCATCCTCTCTCTTCTACTGTCATCTCTCTACTATCATCTCTCTCTACTATCATCTCTCTTCTACTATCATCTCTCTCTACTATCATCTCTCTACTATCATCTCTCTACTATCATCTCTCTACTACCGTCTCTTCTGCTCTCTTCTACTCTCTTTTCATCTACTCTCATCTCATCTCTCAACTCTCATCACCCATCTACTCTCTTCTACTATCATCCACTCTCTACCACCACCTCGCCTCTCATCTCTTCTACTCTCATCTCTTCTACTCTCATCTCTTCTACTATCATCTCTTCTACTCTCATCTCTTCTAACTCCATATACTACTCATCTCTCATCTCATCTGCTATCTCTCATCTACTATCATCTCTCTCTACTACTCATCTCTCTTATACTACTCATCTCTCTACTATCATCTCTCTCTACTATCATCTCTTATCTTCTACTATCATCTCTCATCTCTCATCTCTCATATACTACTCATCTACTCTCTTCTCATCTCTCATATACTCTCCTCTACTACTCTTGTCCTATCATCTCTTCTCATCCACTCTCTTCTACTCTCATCAACTACTCTCTTGTCCTATCATATCCTCTACCACCATCTCTCTTATACTACTCATCTCTCATCTCTCTTATACTACTCATCTCTCTTCTCATCCACTCTCTCTACCATCTCTCATCCTCTCTCTTCTACTGTCATCTCTCTACTATCATCTCTCTTCTACTATCATCTCTCTTCTACTCTCATCTCATCTACTCTCTTCTCATCTACTCTCTTCTCATCTACTCTCTTCTCATCTACTCTCTTCTCGCTACGCTCATCTCTTCTACTCCACCTCTCATCTCTCTTCTACTCTCTTCTACTATCATCTCATCTCTCTTCTACTCTCCTCTACCACCATCTCGCCTCTCTGTCTCGCCTCTCTCATATACTACTCATATCTCTCCTCTACTACTCTCTTATACTATCATCTCATCCACTCTCATATACTACTCATCTCTTCTACACTCTTATGATCTACTCTCATCTCTCTTCTCATCTCTCTTCGCCTATCAACTACTCATCTCTACTCTCTCATCCACTCTCTCTACCATCTCTCTACCACCATCTCATCTACTATCATCTCATCTACTATCTCATCTACTATCATCTCATCTACTATCATCTCTCATATACAACTTCTCTCATATACAACTTCTCTCTTCTACTCTCTTATCATCTACTCTCTCATCTCTTCTACTCTACTCTCTCATCTACTACTCTCATCTCTCTACTACTCTCTTCTCATCTCTCATCTTCAATATACCACTCATCTCTTATCTCTTCTATACTACTCATCTCTCATTTATTACTAATCTCTCTCATCTCTTCTACTCCATCTCTTCTACTCTCATCTCTCTTATACTACTCATCTCTCTTCTCTCTCTTCTCTCTCACCTCTTCTCATCTCTACTCATCTCTCATCTCCTCTACCACCATCTCTCTCTACGCTTCTCCCTACCATCTCGCTACGTCCGCTCTCGCTACGCTTCCCTCTCGCTACGCTTCCGCTTCTCGCTACGCTTCCCTCTCGCTACGCTCGTCCTCAAAGCGTCGTCCTCAAAGTCGCTCGCAGTCAAATTTTTCATGTCTGATATCAAAGAAGCCAACGCCAACGAAGCCACCGCCGCCGCCAAAGAGACCAAGGAAACCTTGGGCCCCGACGGCCAGCCGCTCTCCAAGAAAGCACTCAAAAAGCTCGAAAAAGAGAAAGAAAAGCAGAAGAAGAAGCAGCTCCAGCTCGAGCAGCAGGCAAAGGAGAAGGCCCAAAGAGAAGCCGCTTTGGCCAATGATCCCGCCAAGGAGAACTACGGAAAGTTACCGCTCAACAACTCGTCCTGTCGTAAAGGCGAGCCCAGACACAAAATCTCTGACCTTCAGGATGGTGATGTCATCATTAGAGCCAGACTTCACAAGTCCAGACAGCAGGGAGCCACCATGGTATTTGTTACGCTTAGACAGCAAGACGAGCTCATTCAGGGGCTCGTCAAGGCCAACGGAGAGTCCATCTCTAAGCAGATGGTCAAGTGGGCCGGTGGTATCAACTTAGAGTCGATTGTATTGGTCTACGGTAAGATCAAGAAAGTCGATGAACTCATTAAGAGCTCAACAAGACAAGATATCGAAATCTCAATTGAAAAGATCTATACCGAATCGGAGACCCCCGAACAATTACCTATGTTAATTGAAGATGCTTCAAGAAGTGATAAAGAAGCTGAAGAAGCAGGCTTACCAGTAGTTAATTTAGATACTAGATTGGATTCAAGAGTCATTGACTTGAGAACTCCAACTAATCAAGCTATTTTTAAGATTCAAGCTGGTATTTGTAAGCTTTTTAGGGAATTTCTTGATAATAAAGGCTTTACTGAAATTCATACTCCTAAAATCATTGCTGCTCCTTCTGAAGGTGGTTCTAACGTGTTTGAAATCTCTTACTTCAAAGGTAAGGCTTATCTTGCCCAGAGTCCTCAGTTCTACAAGCAGCAGCTTATTGCTGGTGATTTTGAAAGAGTCTACGAGGTCGCTCCTGTCTTCAGAGCTGAAAACTCAAATACTCACCGTCATATGACTGAGTTTACCGGCTTGGATTTGGAGATGACTTTCAATGAACACTACCATGAAGTTTTGGACGTTTTGGAGGCCTTATTCATCTATATCTTCAAGAACTTAAAGTCAAGATATGCTAAAGAAATTGCTACTGTAAGAAAACAGTATCCTGTTGAAGAGTTCCTCGTACCTGACCAAATGGTCAGATTACACTTCAAGGATGGTGTTCAACTCTTAAGAGATGCTGGTAAGGATGTTGGAGACTATGAAGACTTATCCACTGAAAATGAGAAGCTTTTAGGTAAGTTAGTAAGAGAGAAGTACAATACTGATTTCTATATCTTGGATAAGTTCCCATTGGCTATCAGACCTTTCTATACTATGCCTGATGCTGAAGATCCAAACTACTCCAACTCCTATGATTTCTTCATGAGAGGTGAAGAGATCTTGTCTGGAGCCCAGCGTATTCACGACCCAACCTTGTTGAAGGAGAGGTTGAGAGCTCATGAAGTCGATCCTACTGTTCCAGGAATGGCAGAGTACGTCGACGCCTTCACTGCTGGCTGTGCTCCGCACGCTGGTGGTGGTATTGGTTTGGAGAGGGTGTTGATGTTCTTCTTGGACTTGAAGAATATCAGAAGAGCGTCGTTGTTCCCAAGAGACCCAAGGAGATTGAAGCCATAGGTGTGTAGCGAATGCATGTCCGTATCATAAGAGCGCAGAGGCGTCCGGAGCTTGAGCCTAGTGATGACTGCCGGGCTAGTAGAGTAACGCTAGTTGAGTAGCGCTAGTAGAGTGGCCTGCCAGTGGCCTGCAGTAGAGTGACCTGCAGTAGAGTGGCCTGCCAGTGACCTGCCAGTATAGTGACCTGCAGTGAGTGGCCTGCAGTAGAGTGGCCTGCAGTAGAGTGGCCTGCAGTCAGTGACCTGCCAGTATAGTGACCTGCAGTGAGTGGCCTGCAGTAGAGTGGCCTGCAGTCAGTGACCTGCGGTAGAGTAACGCTAGTAGAGTAACGCTAGTAGAGTAACGCTAGAGCAACGGTACAGTCATTCTGTTAGAACTCATTCAGCAGTCAATCTGCGTCGTTCAGCAGTCAATCTGCAGCGCTTGGTACAATCACTATTGCAAGCGGCGTTCCAGAGGTAGTCTGCAAGCCTTTGCCTAGAGACAGATCCAGCTTCTGACGCCTTTCTCCATTCTCTGCCTCGTTCTCGCTATTCTCGCTACTCTCCCACCGTTTCTCGCTATTCTCCCACCGCTCTCGCTATTCTCCCACTCACAAATTCTCGTTCTCAATCGTTCAGCTCATGGAAACCAATGCTACCATCCTCCTCATGGGGCTCAGAAGAGGCGGAAAGAGCTCGATATGCAAGGTGGTCTTCCACAACATGCAGCCGCTCGACACTCTTTACCTCGAGAGTACGTCCAAGCCCACGGTGGAACAATTTCAGCTGCTTATCGACCTAAGTGTGATGGAACTTCCAGGTCAACTAAACTACTTTGAGCCCAATCTCGACTCAGAGAGGCTCTTTGCCAGTGTGGGTGCCCTTGTGTACGTCATTGACAGCCAGGATGAATACCTCAATGCCATCACAAACCTCTCGATGATCATCGAGTACGCTTATAAGGTCAATCCCAAGATAAATATCGAAGTGTTGATCCACAAGATCGACGGATTGAGTGAAGATTACCGGTTGGATTGTCAACGTGATATCATGCAACGTACTGGTGACGAACTCTTGGAATTGGGGCTTGAGGGTGTGCAGGTATCGTTCTATCTTACCTCAATCTTTGATCATTCTATCTACGAAGCTTTCAGTAGAATCGTTCAGAAGCTTATAGTGGAACTCCCGCTGTTGGAGAACATGTTGGATAACTTAGTGGACCATTCAGGCATCGATAAGATCTTTTTGTTTGACATCAACTCCAAGATTTACGTGGCCACTGACTCCAGTCCGGTGGATATCCAGACATACGAGGTGTGCGCTGAGTTTATCGATATAACCATCGACTTGGACAACTTGTACATCAATGACACCGAAAACGGCAAGGAGATCAAGAGCATCAGCTACCTCAACAACGGAAATATCCTCTACTTGAAGCAGATGATCCGGGGCTTGGCTTTGGTGGCCTTGATCAACCAGCTGGAGAACTTGACCTTGATCGACTACAACGTGAACTTGTTCAGGGGGAGCTTGGAGCGGATGTGGGCCAAGGCCCGGCTCACCGACGGAGAATAGGCGACTCTGAGCGAAGCGAAGAGTCGCTGGCTCGACCCTGGAGAGAAGTGGACTGAGAGGCTGGAGAGGCGACTCTGAGAGGCGACTCTGAGCGAAGCGAAGAGTCCTGGAGAGAGTCTGGACTGAGAGGCTGGAGAGAAGAGAGAAGAGAGAAGAGAGAAGAGAGAAGAGAGAAGAGAGAAGAGAGAAGAGAGAAGAGAGAAGAGAGCGACCCGGACGGGACGAGAAGGAACTCGAGAGGTTAGCCGTGCCATGGTTGCTACAACGTGATAAGTAATAATAAATGCATTGACTTTCTCTTCGACCAGAGCGAACCCACCAGAGACAACAAGACAGAGGCAGAGACAGTGACAGTAGAAAGAGTAGACATTAGAAAGAGTAGACAGTAGAAAGAGTAGACAGTAGAAAGAGTAGACTGACCAGACAGAGAGAGACAGAGACAGAGAGAGACAATGACAGTAGAAAGAGTAGACAGTAGAAAGAGTAGACTGACCAGACAGAGAGAGACAGAGAGAGACAGTGACAGTAGAAAGAGTAGACAGTAGAAAGAGTAGACTGACCAGAGAGACAGAAACTCCACTCTCGCCTACAACAACGTCGTCAAACAGTGTGTATTCACTCATAGCTCTAAAGCTTCATTACCGGCGCCATAGCACCCCAAATCCCAACACGATCCACCCAACCAGTCGCCTACCAGCACTCGTAACCTCCATCAACGACCAAGTTGTGGCCGGTGGTGTAACTACTAGCAGAGTCACTGGCCAAGTACAAGATACTGCCCACAAACTCCTTAGGCTCAGCCATTCTCTTCTGAGGAATCTTACTCTCCCAGGCTTCCTTCATTTCAGTATGGCCGGAGATGACGTTTCTGGTGAGAGGAGTCAAAATATAGCCTGGGGAAAGACAGTTGACTCTGATGTTATATTTAGCCCACTCACAGGCCAAAGATCTGGTCAAATGAATAACACCAGCCTTGGACATGTTATAGAGAGCCTGAGGCTGAGGATCGTTGACGATGGTTCCAGACATGGAACCGATCAAGATGATTGAACCCGACTTATTGTGCTTGATCAAAGGTTTGGCAAAACATTGGGAAACATAAAATGAACCTAAACCATTGACCTTCATCAAGTTTTCAGCATTCTTGGCAGGATACTCTTCTGCTGGGAAGTTTTCACAGTAACCAGCAGTGTTGATAAGAATATCCGCAATGATGCCGTGAGCATCATTGATCTGACTAAAAGTGGTCTCAACACTTTCATAATCTGCGATATTACACGACCACGCAGTAACTTTACCAATTGGCTGACCTTTGATGTTTTCATGAGCCCAGCTGGTGACCTCTTTAGCAGCCAACTGGGTTCTTTCTAAATTCATGTCTATCAAAGCAACATCAGCACCCTGACCAACAAGGGCACGAGAAACAACTGAAGCAAGTCCACCACTTCCACCTGTTAAAATGGCGAGTTTGCCGTCAAGGCGGAAGCTTGGAATAACGTTATTAAGAGAGAAGTCCATTACTGGTGATGTGGAATTTGCGGTTTATATATGTGGGAGCTCCGAAAGTTGTTGCGGGCTGAGTGCAGTGCGGCCTTCGTGCACTGCACAGCGTGAGCGAAGGCGGAACGATGACTGGCAGAGGGTGTGAGCGATGGGGAAAAAGAAAGGAAAGGGGAGAAAAAGAAAGGTGAACGGAGGGTGAGGCGAATGGAAGCGATTGGCAAGAGTCGGATGGAGTGACGAAGGGCGATGAGAGACGAAGGTGATAAAGGGTGACGAGGGAGCAATAAACGAGGGGATTGATTTTCCGGCTATTGCGTGCGAGTGATGGTTTGAGTGACTATCGCCTGGAAACTTTATGACTACTTGTGACTGTTGATTATTAATTGTCTGACTAATGCTAAATTCTCTCGAGCCATTGACTATCAACTAGTCGTGGCCGTATTGACTGTGCTGTTGACGCATTGGGACTGTTGACCGTTGACTATTACCCTCTGCCCGGCATGGAACTCGGAGATTCGCAGCAGCTTATATGCAGTCCGATCGCCTGTACCAGCTTCCCTGATATGCAGGGATGACGTTGAATGACGATGGCTGACGTTAGTACTGTACAGTCCATTGTACGTACATTACGTTCACTACAACCATATTAAACCTTTTTAAATTCACTAAATACTAAACATCAATCTCTTCTCACATATCTCAGTGTTTCGAAGCTATAAAAGCTTTAACTCTTCACCGAACTCAAGGATTTCCTTAGCAATCTCATCTGGATGGGAGCTTCCAGCAAAATGGCCCCCCTGGATATCAACCAACTTGACGTTCTTCGAGTGTCTCTTGTAGGCTTTCTGAGCAGGCTCAGGGAAAATAGTATCGTTCACACCCCAAATAGCCAAGATAGGAACATTGGTCTTGGCAAAGTACTCATGGAAGGTGGGGTACAACTGGATGTTTTTACGGTAATCAATGAACAACTTGACTTGTTCTTCGTGGGCATTTGGTTTTGAACTCAACAACTTGAAGTCTACAAGTGGATCTTCAGGATTGACTAGGCTGGGATCTGGTTCACCTCCGAAGTATTGTTGATGATAAGGTTCATAAGTTGTTGCCAATTTACCCAATTCACCTTTGATCTCTTCGAGCTTTGCATCTTCCTCTGCAGTTGTTGTCTCTTTTTCCACAATTTCCCAAGCAATTTTTAATGGGTCCCAAAACCCTTGGATGCCTTCAATATATGCATTTCCGTTCTGGGAAATGATACTCTGGATAGTAAATTTAGGGTTCAATGCCAATCTAAGACCCGTGGGAGCACCATAATCAAAGATATATACACTAAAAGTAGTGATTTTCAACTGGTCCAATAATAACTCAACAGATTTAGCAATCCCTTCAAACGATACATCAAAGTCCTTAGGAATCTTAGTAAGACCAAAAGTGGGTAAGTCTGGTGCAATAATGTGAAACTTGGAGTTCAACAATGGAATCAACTTATCAAATTGTCTTGATGATGATGGAAATCCATGTAAGAGTAACAAGGTAGGATTTGCCTTGGATCCACTTTCTTTATAGAAAAGTTCGACGTTGTTTTCAAGTTTAACAGTGTTGTAAGAAGTCATGTTAATGAATTATTTGTGGTTGTTCCTCTCCTTTTATAGTTGAGTGGGGTTCCCGTCATTACTAATCGTAGCGTAAGCATATTCCTTACTAATCCCTAAACGCCGGTATCATAATAATGTGGGTTGAAAGCCACGTAAAAAGCCACTAATCCGGCTATTACTGACGGGCAACTAGTATTACTAATGTAATGTACCGGAAAAAAGAATTAGTATCCGATGAATTACCAGGTCCATTTCCCGATCACTTCATTACAATTTCTTCCTTCAGTGTGTTCTCGATGCTTTGAGTCGTTAATGCTTTGGTGGTTAATGTCTACAAAACCATTCTCCACGGGGTTGTTAAGCTTTGATGCGGTGTTCGAAGCCCTGAATTTTAGTCCGTTCGCTGCAGCGGCGATCGCCAGAGAAGTCCGTTGCTCGGCTGCACCACACAGTCGGGAGCTCCGGACATAGTAAGAAGCATGTAGTATTAAGACTAGAGAGTAGAGGGATTAAAGGTTAGTAATTTTCGGATGTCTGTCGGAAGTCATTTAGAACTTATATCGGAGGTCAGTTTGTATAAGTAATCTGTTGAAGGGGAATTCGTGGTTATTAGTAATCTGTTGGAGGAGAATTAACTATTGCTATCTTATTTCTATGAAACTACACTTCTTTATTATCTTATATGTCATGAACTGCACTTTTTTATTATCTTATATTTCTATAAAGCTAATTAAGATCGCATACTGTCTCCTGATAGTTGTACTGTCTCATTTTAATTAATACTATTGCCTCTCGGAATAGCAGCTTGCTAGCTCTCTCTCGCATCTCTTCCACTCTGTATCGACCAAAGCTCTCACTCTTTAAACACCTTCTCGTCAAACCTGGCTTGGTCCCGCTCGGTCTTCCTGTCTGCCCACTTCCTCAATCTCTCTCCATACTTGAAGCAAATCAACGGGAACGGAACACCCAATGCACAGGCAATTAACCCACACATAGTGTTACCCCATCCATAGCCCAAACGATTGTACATAGCATTGGCGAAAAGGGGAAATCCAAACCCAAAGAGAGACCTAAACACTGCTGCTGCTGCAATGGAAGAAGCTGCAAACCGGGGGTTCATATCAATGAGGTAATTTTGAATTGTCTGGAAAACTGCAACAAATGCAAATGCAAATACACAAGTACCAATTGAAGGTACTATCCAATGGGTTTTATAGTAAACACTCCACCCATAAATAATAAGACCAGCTGGTAATCCAATACCAGAGCATACTAAACATGGAAGTCTATACTCTGGTTTAGGAACCCCGCCATTACGTTCTGTAAGATCCCTATAAATTTTTTGGATAATTACTGTCCATGCATAAGTTCCTGCAAGGTAACCGATACCCATAGGAACAAACATCAAGCCTGCAATTTCAACCGACCAGCCATAACTTCCCTGAAAGACGGCAGGGAAGGTCACAAGCATTAGATACATAAAACCATAAGTAAATGCCATGAAAGAACCTAAGCCAATAACCATTGGATGATAAGTCAAAAGTTTGATTGGTCTTAACATTGTATGCTTGATAAGTTGGAACTTGCTCACCTTAGCAGTTATTTCAAAGATGGTATGCAAATTTTTATTACCAGTTTGTTCTCTGAGCTTCTTTGCCTTCTTATAAAGAAGAGTAGGTGAATAAGTTTCTTTAAGGAAAATAGTACCAAAAACAGCTACAGCAAAGTTGAAAATAGAAAGTACCCAGAAGCACCATCTCCACAGAGTATTCTGAACAACAAATCCTGAAACAATTGGTGAAATAACAGGACCCAAACTTGGACAAATAGAATATATTCCCATTGCATAAATTCTTGTTTTGTCATCAAATAAATCAGCTAGAGTCCCTGCACCTACATTCAAGGAAGCACAACCTCCAAGACCTCCAAAAAATCTAAGAATACATAACTGGGCGGTATTTTGACAAAATCCACAGCCAAGATTGAAAAATGCAATAATCCAAATAGAAAGATTGAGTACAGGACGTCTACCTATTTTATCGGATTCACTCAAAGGAGCGATAATTAAAGGGCCTATAGCAAAGGCTAGAATCATTATAGATACGGTAAGAGCTTTTATAGTTGGATTAGTGATTCCAAACTCTTTGGCTATAGCACCACTAGCAGGACTAGAAACAGAAGAAGACATAGGAGATATTAATGTATAAAGGGATACCACTAAAACTTGGATCAGCTTGAGTTTAGTAGGCCAATTTCTGGGGTCTTCTGGGTCATTTTCTCCCCAAACCACGAGTTCTGGGTCGATATCTTCAAATTCCTTACCATAGTCTTTAGTAGGGACAGAGATATCAGGTACATCTTTATAAGTGTCAGGTTCATCCAATCGATTGCTCAACGTTTGTAGAATCGTAGCCCTACTCTGAGTACGCATCAACAGGATTTCATCCGGTGTTTTATCCTGATATATCTGAGCTGTAGAATAGAATGACACATTAGAATCAATAGATGTAGCATTAGATTTTCTACGGTATTTCGATGTAGAATTTCCGTGGAGGCCAACCGGGGCTTCCTGTGCCGATCCAATAGACACTTCTGAGCTCAACAGGTGTAGTGACTGGGAGTCTCTTCTTTCCTTATCCATTACGAAACAGATGTGATGAGAAGAAAATTGCGCCAGCCCAATTGGGAAATATACGAGCGGGGGGTATAACCGGTGGAGGGATAGAAGAAGTAGAAGAGGGGGTAACGGTGCGATGGGTGAGTGTAGTAGGATGTGGGGTGTGAGGGTGTGAAAGATGGAAAGATGGAACGTAGAAGAATGGAAGGGTGAAGGGTTTGCAAAATGTGTCAAGACGGAAAACATTGCAGATATCCGAACGGAATTTTAGCGGAACTTCTAAATGGAGGAGCCGAGAGGGAAGAGGTTGTAGAGGTATTGTCTAGAGGAATGGGTTGATAGTATGATATAGCATGATGCCGTGTTATAACAGGGGTGTATTATGATGTAGTATGCTATAGCCCCATTTGTATGCGGTATTACCCTGCACCTGCCACATGCGGCTATACTTTACTATATCCACTTATAACTATTATCTGAGTTATCTGCGTTATCTGTGTTATATCTTTATTTTCTGTATACACTGTGGTATAGCAGTACTGGACTGTGACTACCTCTCTTCTTGCTGACTCTTTCGATGTCTCACTCGTTCGAAGCTCTTGATGTAAGATCTGTGAAATTTGCAGCAAAGCTTTTTTAGTGATAAAATTATGACAGTTCATGAAAACTCATGCAAAAGCCAAGTAAAACCGACATAAAATCCACATAAAAGCCAAGTAAAATCCAAATAAAATTCACGAAAAATACACGAAATATTCAACAGTCAGAGTAGGATATCCCCATCATATTCGGTTTGGACTAAATAATATCGTAGAAGATAACTTGGTATGTCAATGTATGAGAGTGCAAAAAATCGCTCCAGTAGAGAAGCTCTATATTCTTACCATTTAGTACACATTCCACCTGCAGTACAAAGCCAATATACCAATTCTACGCAAAAATACACTACTACCCTTAAACTGCTCTAATGAGTACTACACCGGAAGATATGAAGAGAGTTAGTACAGCAGCAGTGGTGATCTCACAGAACTTATAAGGAGTAGTAGAACAGTAGAGCAATTACCATGATTTTGTTGTGACATTGACAGTGTTCATACCGTCTTACAATGATCCTCCAATTACTTGTCACCAAAGGCCATAACACCCACACTAATAGTCTCGCAACCCAAAGCGTGCAAAGCTCATTTCTCTCCAAATGCCACATATAATATATCACAAATATCTATAAGAGACAAGAATATATGCGCTCTACAACGGTCTAAAGGTGTGTGTATTGGTAGCGAATAAAAAGGGGGTGACGAAGTGAAATATCCAAAACATTTGATCTAAAAATATGGAGAATTAAATGAATTAAATCCATAAGAGTGCTGACAAAAGTACAGACACAAGAGTAATGACAGGCTTAGAACCGGTGCCTTCATAGGTTGTGACGACTGGTCCAGTGGCTGAAGGGCTTGAACCAGAGCCAGAGCCAGAACTAGAACCAGAACCAGAACCGGAACCGGAACCAGAACCGGAACCAGAGCCGCCAGTACCACTAGTAGTTAAAACAGTGGTGATGACGGTGTGACCATTGCCTACAGCAGAAGTGTAGGTGGTTGTAATGGTATTGACTCCTGGACTGGTGGTAGGTGTACCTACGTATACATTTACACCGTTAGTTTGAGTGATAGTGTAGGTTGTTGAGGAAGGACCATCACATGGTACAGTTACAGTTTGAGTAATGGCTGTCTCAACAGTATTGGAGCCTCCTTTGGAGCTGGATGGAGGAAGTGGAGCGCCAGTAGGAGTCTCAACAATAACGGAGCCAGTACCATTTGTATACGGTGGTTTGATAGTGTGGGTAGTGGTGTAAGACCCAGTCCATGGGGTAGTAGTAGTGATAACTGAAGGTCCAGGAGGAGTTTCAATTATGACAACTGGTGGACCCAGGGCTGGGGTTGAGGTAGTAGTAGAAGTACCGTGGCCAGTCCATGGAGTAGTAATGGTGGAGGGTCCAGAACTTGGAGTAGGCGTTTCAACTATAATAACTGGAGGTCCACTTACTCCCAGGGATGGGGTGTAGGTAGTGGTAGAAGTTCCAGTACCAGTCCATGGAGTTGTGATTGTTGTAATAGGAGGCTCAGAACTTGGAGTAGGAGTTTCAACAATAATGGTAACGGGTACAGAAGGATCCGAAGGAGTTTCGGTAATAGTTGTGGTTCCTGTCCATGGAGTAGTAATTGTTGTTGTAGGAGGCTTAGAACTTGGCGTAGGAGTTTCAATAATAACCGTAAATGGGACAGAAGGATCCGAAGGAGTTTCGGTAATAGTTGTAGGCTTAGTTCCTGTCCATGGAGTAGTAATTGTTGTAGTAGGAGGTTTAGAACTTGAAGGCTCAGAACTTGGAGTAGGAGTTTCAATAATAACGGTAAATGGGACAGAAGGATCCGAAGGAGTTTCGGTAATAGTTGTAGGCTTGGTTCCTGTCCATGGAGTAGTAATTGTTGTAGTAGGAGGCTTTGAACTTGAAGGCTTTGAACTTGAAGGCTCAAAACTTGGAGTAGGAGTTTCAATAATCACGGTAAATGGGACAGAAGGATCCGAAGGAGTTTCGGTAATAGTTGTTGGCTTAGTTCCTGTCCATGGAGTAGTAATTGTTGTAGTAGGAGGCTTTGAACTTGAAGGCTCAGAACTTGAAGGCTCAGAACTTGAAGGCTCAGAACTTGGTGTAGGAGTTTCAACAATAATGGTAACGGGGTCAGAAGGATCCGAAGGAGTTTCGGTAATAGTTGTGGGCTTAGTTCCTGTCCATTGAGTGGTGGTGGTGGTAGTGGATTGTTCCTGAGTAGGAGTTTCAATAATAATAGTTTCGGTACCGTTATGTGAGTGGGTAATGGTGGTGGTCTCGGTTCCAGTCCATGGTATTGTTGTGGTCTCCAAAGTCTCACAGTAACCACCATCCAAAGATACCCATGGAATTTTGCCGTTGGTAAGGACTGTACCATTTGGTTCGGTGACTTTGAGTATCATTGCAGCCGGTCCCACTTGGTTGTAGTAGAGGATCTTCACAGGATACGACTCCCCCTCATCCAAGTATACCGTTGTGGACCCATTTGTTGGTGCTATAGTGACAGCTCCATCAGTAAATATCTGGGCGGAATCAAGTGAGGAATTAGTAGCTCCACAGCAGTCTGGTGAAGCAACACCGCCTCCGATGGAGAGAGATGCTGCGTTGTCGATTTTAGTGAAGTGAAAAGTATAGTTACCTGTTGTGGGAGCAACAAAAAAGCCAGTCAATTTCAAGGCAAAAACGTAGGCATTTATGCTTTTACCATAAATTGTTTGTGTGTTGGGATTTGTAGTAGAACCTGTACCCTCAATATCGAAATTAATGTTTTTGACACCCTCTTTTGAACTTGAGGGTGTCATTTTGTTTACAGTATTGAGGTACTTTGGTACTGCTTGATTCTGAGCTACATTAGTGTAGAAATCAACATGAAGACCTTCCTGTGTGCCAACCGGGTAACATGCATCAAGTGCAGAAACAGCAGTTACCAAAGTTGTAATACTAGTAAGCAAGCTGAACTTCATTATCAAGTTTGGTATTGGTTAGCAGAATAACAGGAGAACCATTGGACTTTATATGCTTAAAT
Source organism: Yamadazyma scolyti (assembly GCA_003707025.2). Classification (NCBI taxonomy): domain Eukaryota; kingdom Fungi; phylum Ascomycota; class Pichiomycetes; order Serinales; family Debaryomycetaceae; genus Yamadazyma; species Yamadazyma scolyti. The sequence goes on from PPMW02000007.1 coordinate 367,427, forward strand.
TTCATGGGAATTTTTGCAAAGAGAAACATAACAATTTCCGTTTTGGGTCCAATATTGACCCTTTGTGGATTCCATGTAGCTTCACAATACATGTCCGGAGAACAGGTGGCCTGTTCATTGCTCAAGATTACCGAAAACGGGAGTCGTTTCCTAAACGGTAAATTAAGATTTCTTCATGACCAGCGTGATGATTACCGAATACGAACTAATATGCAAATAGAGTAATGAACATCCTAAAGTAGATTATGCCATACTCGATTAAAATAATATCCTGCCTCCTAGGATGCATTTGCTTTGTTGATTTATGCGTCTAATGCATATTTTCTACTGTGCATATCTACATTTCAGTCGTAATGATAATATTTATTGTGAGTACAATGTATGCACTAGACGCATAAATCAACAAAGCAAACGCTCCTAGGAGGCAGTATATTGTGAGAACAATGTATGTATTATACGCATAAATCAACAGGGGAAACGCATCCTGGGAAGCCGTATATTGTGAACACAATATATGCATTAGACGCATAAATAAAAAAAAGGGAAACGCAACCGAGGAAGCAGGATGTTGTGAGTACAATGTATGCAAACCACTGTGTAAACAACAATTGCTATATTCAACTAGAGACTTAGGAAGAGGAAAGAGCCTCAGTCGTGTTGATCAAGATTGTTTGGAAGTCAGTGAAATTGAGGTGAGATGATGTAAAGGATAGGATCATAGAAAATGCAAAACTTTACCTTTGGGCTACAAATTTCTACTTCGCCCTTGCATTCCCGAGGTTCCGAGAATTACACTTATTTCCTAAGTGTTCAGTTACAATGACCTCATGACCAGCATGACGGCCACAATTATCATGACACTATTGATCAATGTCTAAATGGAGAAATGGATTTCCCAAATGAGAATGTTCCACTAACAGTAGGGCGAAGGCATTTAAAATAAAAGCTCTGTTTAAGTCTACGCGCATAATGCATAATAAGTATTGTAATTATGCTGTAGCTTGAAGTCTATTGTATGACCAAAAGGCTGTTGATAATGATGTCCACGCTTTTTCTTTTCAAATATAGCAAGAGGAAAGAGATTGAATCTAGCAAAGCAAAACTTTAGCTTGTGAGTATAGGGTATACCAAGATTTGATTAAATAGCAGAAAAGAAGTATTATTGTTACCCGTGAAAGTGCCACTAACTATAGATTCCCAATAGAGTACATCAGAGCCCAATAGAGTCCAATAGTACATAATCCAGCTCCTCAAGTGGATTACGTCAGTTCCAATTAAGGAAACTATTTCCATTTACATCAGAGCCCAATAGAGCCCAATGGTATACAATCCACCTCCTTAAGTGGATTACGTCAGATCTAATTAAGGAATCAATTTCCTAAATGTTGAATTTATCTGTGGATTGTTTACGTGTAGTACATAATACCGCTGTGCATAATCCAAAGTAGGCAAATCCCAAAAAGATGAAGTATCAAATAAGCTAATTATTGAGAGAAAGACGTAGAATTAGGAAGCATGCCAACCTGAGGTAGTAAGACTTTCAAGCTTGAGACGAGGCTTACTAAACAGAAGTTCAAATCGTAGAAGAATGGTAGATGTATCATCAAAGATGCTATAAACAGTACACGGTTTTTCTTTTTGAAGAATTCACGGCCTTTGAACCTTTCATATTCCGAGATTCCCAAGTGCCTTGAAACGGTTTATCACAATATTTCTGTACCCTGAAGAGTTATTGTGCAACTAGAAACTGACTTTCGTCATGACCGTCTTCATATCTGAAATATCAGTCCACCTCATGCTATACGTGTCGGGAATTCAGCGGGTGTATTGTCGGCCCCAATAGAGAAATGCAAAATTCCGCTAGCAAAAAATCAGCTATACTAATAACAACAACCAAGGCGCTAAATTGAACCTGTGGCTCAAAGGAATGAGATTTGAGAGATAGTGGAAAAGTGAGCTCGATAAAAAGTATGTTGAGGTCTTGAAGAAGATTACTGATTCACTCTTGGAATCCCAACAATGTATTGTAAACAATAGTTCAGCTGGGGCTGTGTCCTATCAAGAGAAGCCGAACTGGAATATAGTCCATTATGCATGTTGAATTTCTTTTTGTTAACGAAGAGAGCTGTACTGTATTTTAAAATAGTATCTGCACTAGGCGCAAATAGCCTATTTTAAGCATCCGTATTCGATAAAAATATAATTCATAATCTTTTGTAATAATATGCAGTCTTTACATAGGAAGGTTTCTTTTTGTTGATTCACCCTAATGCCAGTCAAAATGTCCTTGATACATTGAAGCAATAGAGGCAAAAGCGGAAGTTTCCGAAATGAAATTCTTTTGAATGCACCTGGCAATTGCTGAATATGCAGGTTGGAATGATCGGTATGTTGAACAGTGAAGAGCGATTAAGGAGAGCCATTGTCAACATGGAGTATCTCGTTACCCTGAAGGGGTAGTCATCAGTCCACAGAGACTCTAAAGTATTTCTTTTTTAAGTAAGTATGGAAAGTGCTCTAAAATCTATGCAATCATTTCGAAATATGATTTTTAATCAAGAAATGGAGCCGAACAGGATACCAGTTGGTAATCACTTTTCTGGCGGATGACCAAACTGGACAATTGTCAATCTTGCAAAAGCTTAAGTAGACAGGTGTTGACAGAATCATTAGTCAGCTTGATTCATTTGTTTTATTGAGAACTCTTTCATAAGAAGACTCGAATCATCCCAAGTAGTTATATTATTCGGTCCCGTATTACCCAATTATAAATATCTAGAAATTCACGGAAATAATGATACCCAATTTCAAAAAGTACGATAATCCACTAATACATTGTTGAACAAAGCAAATGCTTCCAAAAGTGTATTGAAAAGAAGCAACAAGATCACAAGAGAAACAAGATCGCAAGAGCAACAAGGGAAACAAGAAGAGGTGCATGGTTTTACATCATTATCACGGTAGAACTAGCACCGGAGGACATATTGGAAGGGGAACAGCACTAAAAAGACTTACCAGACGAAAAAGAATACAGTTCAAAGATTTACTGAACTCTCCAATAGAGGAAGTTGAAGTGACATTATTGGCAGTAACTGTTCTGTTCAATCAGCGTCACCTGTAGAAGGTCAGCTACTATTGCTGCTTCCTTAATTTTGATGAAACTAATCGGGCCCTCCCTTATCTACTCCTATCTGAATTTCATCATAGTCCACTTCACCTCTACAATATAGTTAGCCCGGAAAATCCCTATAGACCAGACAGGTAGAGATTATTCGAATAATGTTTCCCCTGCTCTGCAGAACTTATATAGCCAATGAAGAAAGAAGACCGAGCAGCCAACACATACCAACCGGCTGAATTCCAATCTATACTACTAGCTAATACATATCGGCCCTTCTTGTACTATCATATCCAAAGGCATCGGTCTCTCTTGCACTATCATATTTAGTCGGCTGCAAATAATATCTCGTTACTATATGCAGAAATTGCAGCCAAAAGTGTCTCGTATATCTCGTATAGCAGTACCACATACTTCCACATCCATCTACATCACCTACGCGTCCTGTAAGCCCCTATTCTCCTATAGTTTCAAACTACCCGTCCCATCTTCCCACCTTCTCCGTGCCCTTGAAAAGACACCTATTATCAATTATTTCACGCCATCGTTTATACGAGCAAGCCTCTACGCTACTATTTGGTCATCCGCTTGCACTATTCTCTACTCTTCCAAACCCCCTCTACTCTACTCTGTCTGGTCTCTGGTCTCTACCCTCTTATCTTCTAGTTTTGGTCTTATACTCTACGTTGTTTCTCACTCCTTCGAAGCTTCCATCATACTGAAAAAGTTATACGACAGACAACTTCTTCCTCCCACCACTTTCCACTCCCTCCTCAACACCCCTGCTTACTCTCTACACTCCTCTACGTCGCTTGTCGCTCAGCTCGAGCTCCACCTACTCTCTTGTCCGTGGCCGCTCTCACTCCGTTCGAAGGTGTCGAAGGTCTCGAAGCTCAGCTGCTCTTCGCTCGCTCGCCTCAATTCTCGTTTATTCATGAGTCAAGTATTCACCGACTACAGCTTGATTAACGCCACCACCGTGTCTGGAATCTTCCAGGACTTCGGAAACTACCCCCAGCTCCTGGTTATTGAAAGGGCGTGGGCCACTTACTACTACTATATCCAGAATGATCTTTTTGCTACTGGGTTGATGATCTTCTTGGTTCATGAGTTGAATTACTTTGGAAGATGTATTCCTTGGATGATCATTGATAACATCCCTTACTTCCGTAAGTACAAGATCCAGGACACAAAGCTTCCTTCTAATAAGGAACAGTGGGAGTGTATGAAGTCTGTTCTTACTTCCCATTTCTTAGTTGAAGTTTTCCCAATTTGGTTCTTTCATCCTATATGTGCTAAAATAGGTATAGAGTATTCTGTTCCTTTTCCTTCTTGGAAAACGGTTGCTACTCAGCTTGCTATCTTCTTTGTGTTAGAAGATTCGTGGCACTATTGGTTACATAGAGGTCTTCATTATGGTGTCTTCTATAAATACATCCACAAGCAACATCACAGATATGCTGCTCCTTTCGGCTTGACAGCAGAGTATGCTCATCCTATTGAGGTCATGCTCTTAGGGTTTGGAACCGTTGGTATCCCTATTGTCTACTGTTTCATCACTCGTAGCTTACATTTGTTCACCATCCAACTTTGGATCACCTTGAGATTATTCCAGGCCATCGACGCCCACTCCGGCTACGAGTTCCCCTGGTCCTTGCATCACTTCCTCCCATTCTGGGCTGGTGCAGACCACCACGACGAGCACCACCACTTCTTTATTGGCTCCTACGCGTCGTCGTTCAGATGGTGGGACTTTGTGTTGGGGACCGAGGCAGGCCCTATTGCTAAGAAGAAGAGAGAGGCCCGGATGAGGGTCCAGGCGGAGAAGAAGGTGCAGTAGGAGAGGTGGATTTCTCCCGTCTGCATCCAGAGGATTCGAGAGAATCTCGTACCGTTCAAGAATCGGATCTAGTATTTTCAGAGAAGCCGAACGAAGAAGGTGCAGTAGGTATTTATAGCAATGCAGGTTGTCTCTACAGCGTCTCAGAGTCTCTACTTCTCTATCCTGGTCTCTCTACTATTATTTAGACAATGCTATCTTCTCTCCCTCTACCAGTCTCCAGTCTTTCTACACTCTACGTCGCTTCCCACTTTGTTCGAAGCCTACATCACTAGGGGTGGGTTGAATGCATTGAGAGGGGGGAGAATTGGTTGCTTCAAGGTGTGCGTGGGCTAAAATTTGCAGCCATGCGATGTAGTACGAGAGTGGGAGTCACTAGTCTACTGTTCCAGCTGGCCCTAATCTCATCTTCTCACCTCAGCAAACTGCCACTCGTCCTGGCCCTATCGGCCCTGCTCATCATACTCTATTCTCATATACTTACCTCAGACTATCAACTACAGTGCCAAAAACATACAAGTACCACCAATTCCAACTGACTAATCTCCCGCTCCCCATATCTCACTACACTCCATTAGCACTTTTGCTACCTTCCCTTACTCAATTCTTGATTACACTTATCTTTCCCTACTCGCTGTCTATGCAGGTTACTTACCTCAGTCGACGACAGTAACACAAAAGCCAAAATACTTCCGACCAGAGCCAACTGATCCACTTATCTCTACAAGCTCTCATCTTACCTACATCCACTTTTCTACCCCCTCTTTACTCAATTCTACTTTACATCGCTTCTCTCTTATCTACTCTCGGTCTATATGCAGGGCGCTTCCCCAGGTTGTCTCTGGACTCTTCTCTCTGGTCTCTAGTCTCTAGTCTCTACCCTGGTCTCTACTCCCACCCCACTGGCCTTCCCTCTCGCCTCTCTAGTCACCATCTAGAACGCTTCTCACTCCTTCGAAGCGATCCATTCGAAGCGATCCGAGCTCTACCGTCCGAGATCGCTTCTCGTTATGCTCGAAGCGATCTGATCAAAGATATGCACTACCCGTCCTCTAAACTGCCCCAGTACAGCGCCCGGTCCCGGGACATCGCAGCAAAGTACGGCCACCTCGTGCTTCTATCACTCGGCACAGCCATCGTCATCATTGGTGTTTCCAACTTTCTAACCAAAAAAGGCAGGTATATTCACATATGGCCCAAGGCTCAAATATTACTATGGGCAGGTGGAACTATTGTGCTAACGTTTGCAGAACTCGACCAAGACTTGATATTTCTTGCTAAACGTCTAGGCAGGCTTGCTGCTAATGCTTTGCCTACCATCTTGTTCCTAACACTTCGACCTTCTCCATTACCTAATACACTTTATCTTGTATTAATACCACTACATAAATGGCTATCTAGAATTATCATTATTCATTCAATTCTACACACGTTGCTATACTTGGGTTACTTCGAAGTCCAAAACACCTGGAAGAAGGCAACTAAACCTGAAAACAACTACGGTTGGGTTGCCTTATTGGCATTTATAATCATCGCTATAACTTCATATCTGAAAGTCCGAAATCGGTATTACAAAACTTTCTACACTCTTCATTATTCTTTGACCTGGGTAGTTGTTGGGTGTCTCCAGTACCATATACGACCAGCAAAGTACTCGTATTTCACTTTAGTTAATGGTGGTATTCTCTTAGGTCAAATTATATGGAGAATTTACTTAACTAGAAGAAGTAATGTTGGAGAGTTGGTTGTGACTGATGTTTCACCTAACTTGATATTGGTTGAGTTCCCTCATCATCTTATAGCCCAGAAATCTGTAATGCCAGGCTCACATATAAGAATCACTTCTACTAATGATTACTTATTTAAACAACTTATTCCTAATTATCATCCTTATACCCTTGTGTCTCTTCCTAATGATACTAAACAGAAACTAATAATCAGGAAATCCAATTTCCAATTTTCTAATCTGCAAAGTTACCTCATCTGTGGAAGCTACAATGCCAATATCTTGTTTCTTGAAAACACTACTAATAAGTTCCAGATTTCTAAATTGAAAGTCCATGCAAAGAGAATCCTTATTGTAGTAGGCGGTTCAGCTATTTCCTTTGCTCTTCCTTTGGTCAGAATCATGAACTATCACGGTATTCCTATCAAAGTTGTTTGGGTGATTCGAGATTTTAAAGATATTTCCATATTGAAGTTCTTCGATGGTTACATTCATGGTGATGACTTTGAAATCTTCGTAACCGGTTCGTATGCAGATCAAGACTATGGTACATTTGACCAAGAAGCTCAAACTAGCAAAAATCCTCCGGGACCTGAAGATGAAGACGTGGCTATTGCCTTTGAAGATGACGATCTCGATTGTGATGTTTCCCGAGAGAGGGCTTCGTTAGAGGGACTCTCGCTAGAGAGACAATACGTCGAAAGAGATGGTTCAGGAAGGCCCTTGGATAGACCCTCCTTAGAAGGTCTCTCGCTAGAGAGACCATACGTGGAAAGAGGCGAGTCAGCAGACTCACAAAGCCTTCTCACCTCCGTAACTACACGCTCTCTTAAGTCCAGTACTAGCAACGAGAGGTTTACCTCTACAAACCTAGACTACAATGATACAGTGAGAAGATTGAATATCAGCAATAAAATTTATAAGGGCAGACCCACCCTTAACCACAGATACTATAGCTGGTGTCTACATGAAGGATTCACCCAGTGCAGTGGTCCCGTTTCAGTGGGCAATGATTTGGTCTGTTGCAAGGACTTGCCTAGAAACAGCATAACTGAAGAGGACGCCTCCAGAGTCTGGGTAATTTCTGCAGGACCCCGGGCGTTGGTGGAGAATGTCAGACGGTGGCTGGGTGACAATGGATTGAAGTTCCACGAGGAGTCTTTCTACACGTAAAAGCATGTCTACGGAGTACGTCTATACAGGTACATCTATTTATAAACAAGAGCTATAGGTAAGGTAAGAAATAGGTCCATAGGCGAGTGGGTCCATCATAGGCAAGCATGGACGTCAGATGCCCTCATAATATACAGCATTGAACCAGATTCTCTCTTCCAATACCCAACACGTAATCACTAGATCCTACATCAGCCTCTTCGTTGGCCAGCTGAGTTCCAGCCGTTACCATGTAATCTTTACTATATAGTCTATCTATCCACCTGATATCCTCTCAATGCATCACTCGTTATTCATTATACATCACTACAGGTCAATGTGCCGTCAGGTAGCCATAGACCCATAGGCCCATACAGACTCCACCTCCAGACGTCCACACATCGTTCCCAGCTCTCTTCTCTCCACGTCCCTTATCGCTCCAAGCTCCGCAAGTTCCACTTTCGGCTCTGCTCAAAGCCTAGCTGTCAATGGCTTAAGCTCTCCCTCCGAAGCTCCTCCTCGAGTGCTACCTGCTTAGCGATCCGGTCTTTAGCGTACTCTGTGTCCAAGATCAACCCTGCCAAACCCCAACAGAAGACATAGGCAAACTTATAAGGAGTCCTGAAAAATACGGTCCTATGGGCATTGTTGTACTTCCAACTAAAGTAGAAGCCAGATACCATGCCTATGAGTGTGCCCTTGAGGAACCCAACTGCCCCAGCCCTCATGAGCTGGTTGTTGAGTTCACGCATCCGGTGTCGGTCTACCATTTAAAAATGAGCTTCGAGCGTGAGAAGCGATGCAGAAACATAAAGGATGTGGAAAGTGGTAGTGTATATTATGATGGGAGCTCTCGTTTATGAGTAGCTTAATGGTCTTGTGTTCTATATAGGTCCTGGCCCGGCTTCTCTTCACTCTTCTCTTTTCTCTCCACTCTCTTCTCTGATCTTCACTCTTCACTCTTCACTCTCTTCTCTTACTGTCACTCTCTTTGCTCTTCACTCTCTTCACTCTCCTTTTCCTCTTCACTCTTCACTCTTCTCTTACTGTCACTGTTTCCGTTCGCTTCACTCTACTCCCTTCATCGCTTCTCACTCCGTTCGAAGCTCTGGCTCCGTTCGAAGCTCTGGCTCCTAAGCCAACCAACTGTCAGACGCAGTCAAACGGGCCTCCTCTCCCGTGCCAAACTTGGCAAAATTGATCTGGTCCACCGCAGGAAACACATTCGTCTTTGCCAAAGAAACCACCCGTAATCTGGGGAAGATCTTACCCTTCAAAAGGTTTTGGTCGATCAAAGACACCAATAAATTCTCCACTATCAAGTCGTCGAGCTTGAAGAAGCGGTGGAATTCGGACACTCGAAGAGCAGCTGTAAGATGGTCATACTTCAACGCAGTTGGTTTGTTAAGAATTAGCCATACTCTTTTAAATAAGTTTCTTATAGTCAATATTACTGACTTATTTTGGATCATGATTAGTAGCTTGAGCTTCCTATAGTATTGGGTGTTCTGATTCATACACATATGCAATTGTGACATATTACCTGACTTTATAGCTGAGTGTAGTTGGTGGTTTATAGAGAGGGCAGGAGAATTACCATACACAGAAACAAGGTAGTTAAAGTTAGGAGATTTGCCTATAACGATACTCACAGGGAGAAGCAACTGGAGGATCCTGGTGGTATTGCTTACAGCACCCAAAGGACAGTGAATGAGACACCAGGACAAGTGCTGATAAGACTCAATGAGTTGACTCTTTATCAAGTAGAACTTACCTAGATAAAACCTATAGCTCAACACTTCAAAAATAGGATAGTTCCCAACCGTGAGGTTCAAAGTGTTGATATTACTGAATACATTTCTGCATAGCAACGGGTTTGAAATATTAAAGTAAATCAAACATAGCTTATTACTTATAAAGAGAATAATAGGAGTCTTCTGTTGGTTCTCTTCATTAGTCTGTGATCTGATATTATTGAAGATCTTCAATAGTATGGACGCCATGTGTGAGAGTCTTGGTTTCTGACTTCCTCTATCAACTCTTTTAACTAATGGTAATATGAAGTCTATACTCTCCTTAAGTAACTCCATTAATATCCACCCTTTTTGGTTACTGAATGCAATTTGGATATCCTCTAGATATCGTATATATAGGTCTATAGATTCTATACTCGAGTATGGATTGAATTGACTACTTAATCGTATGAAACTCGTACACATCTCATTAAACGCTAACCAGTTGGAGTTGAAGAAGTTATGAGACTCCACCGCTTTAGTGACGTGGGCACAGCTGGAGTTGTGCATCCGGAGGATGTGGGGGTTCGACGGGTGTGGCGAGAGAGTTTGGGCGAGCTTGTGGGGGTTGGTGCCTGCATTTTCGATGGCGGTTAGAAACGAGTCCATGGCAGCTTCGAGCGCAGAGCGACAGCGATGTATAGTAGAGTAAATTATGTACCGGTGAGTATTTTTCATCCTGTTGTATGGCAGCCGATGGCAGCAACGGGAGTAGAGAGTAGAGAGTAGAGAGTAGAGAGTAGAGAGTAGAGAGTAGAGAGAAGAGACAAGAGTAGAGAGAAGAGACAAGAGTAGAAAGTAGACAGGATATTGAAAAGGGGTATTTTGCAGCCATTTGAGCCAAGCGAAGCGACGTGAACCGAAGGAAGCGACGTGAACCGTAGCAAAGCGACGTGAACCGTAGGAAGCGACGTGAACTGTAGGAAGCGGGCGAGTGGCCCTCGCACCCAGTAGCGCAGAGATAGAGATTGGAACCAGAGAGAACCGTAGTACATTAGCTGATATAAGTATACTGCATATAATGAAAGTAGAGAGAAGTAATGTAATTTATATAGAGTAGAGATCAGAGGGAAGGTGATTTGCGGGTGGGTTAGGACAAGAAGAGGCAGATCATCTGCAATTGCTTGGGGGGGTTATGTTTTTATTGCTGCTGTTAACTGCTTAGGTTAGTGACCTGCATATAGTCCCAATAGGCTAGTAAGAGGCAAGACGAAGTTGGGAAGTGGGAATTGGAAGTGGGAATTGGAAGTGGGAATTGGAAGTGGGGGTTAGGTGTGTGTAGAGGGTGGAAGGGTGGGTGCAACGGTGGGAATTCCATTTAATTTATGGAAGAATTGTGAATTTTACAAATCAGAGAGTAGAGGTCTGGATGTTGATATGCTCTGATGGATATTCATAGGAAACATACAATAATGGGTGTACTACTAGATCTATACCGCCCCGTATTGCTGGAATTTATCCTGTCGTGCAATATTTCCTAGGTATTTAGATAGCTCTGCTCTCATCTCGCTACTCTGTCTCCTCTGCTTCTCGACCTCCCAGCTCCCAGCAGCTCCCACGAGACCTCGCACCAGCTTCGCAAGCTTCTCGCTACGCTCGAAGCATGGACCCAGAGAAGAAGTTGGTGATACGATTGCTACCGCCGCAGTTGGCCCAAGCTGACTACTTTACACAGCTTGGTGACCATGGGGTGTCCCTAAACACTCTTGTGCTGCTGTATTATGTGTGTGGGAGACAGTCTTCTAATCCTTTCGAACTACCTACTACCAGTCGATGCTACATGTTCTTCAAGAACAGAGCTGCTTCTAAGACATTTATAGAGCAGATACGAGGCAAGGAGTTTGTTGATCCCGATGGCGACGCTATGATCCCTTTGGTGGAGAACAGCTTATACAAGAGAATGATCGAGAAGCCGCTGGGGTCGTTGGACACTCTCGATAATGACCCGTTGTTTGCCAAGTTCCTCAAAGACCCCGAAGGCTTCAGCTTAGCCGAGGCCCTTAAGAAGGGCAAGAGGGGAGGAAAGGGGAAGGGGAAGGGAAAGGGCGAGAAGGAGAAGGGAGAAAAGACGAAGGGGGACAAGAAGAATGTGAAAAAGAAAGTGACCCAGGACAAGACGGAGAAGCAGAAGACGGAGAAGAAGGAGAAGGACACGCCGCGTAAGACGGACAAGTCGACGGACAAGGCGGACACAGCAGACACTAACACGCCCAGGGACAGGCGGAACGGCAAGCCCAACAATAAGAAGAAAGAGACAGACAAAGGCGGTCCGAGTGACAAGCAGGAGAAGAGGAAGAAGAAAGGAAGGAAGGCAGAGAAGCCAGGCGAGGCAAAGGGACCGGCCGAGAAGACCAAGGCAGAGGGGAAGACAAGGCCGACTGAGAAGAGAAAGCAGATAGAGAAGACGAGGCAGACCGAGAAGACAAATGAAGAGTCACCCGAAAAGAGCTAGCCAGAACAGGGTGCAGACAGCAGACAGCAGACAGCAGACAGCAGACAGCAGACAGCAGACAGCAGACAGCAGACAGCAGACAGCAGACAGCAGACAGCAGACAGCAGACAGCAGACAGCAGACAGCAGAGCAGTAAAGGCCAGGCAAAACAAGCAATCTGGTGTACTGCCTAGAGAGAAGGACACCAACTACGCCAAGACAGTCACATCCTCCTATCAGCTCATGTCATCAGAGCCTCATGTCATCAGAGCCTCATGTCATCGGAGCCTCATCTTATCAGAGCCTCATGTCATCAGAGGCCATCTCCATCCCACCATCCCACCAGCTCATCAGCTCATCAGCTCATCAGCTCATCAGCTCATCAGCTCACCAGCAGACCAGCTCACCAGGCAAACAAGCAATCTGGTGTACTGCCTAGAGAGCAAGCACGCCAACTACGCCAAGACAGTCACATCTTCCTATCAGCTCATCTCATCAGATATCCCACCAGCTCATCATATCGCAATACTATCTAACTACCTACAGTACGTAGCACCTCTCCCGTAGCACCTCTCCCCGTAGCACCTCTCTACTACCTACTCTCTACCTACTCCCCGCACTCGCCCTACCCTACTCTCTACTCCCCTTCTACACTCTATTCCTCGCTCCGCTCAGAATAGAGTGCAGGCTCATCGCTTAGTCTTCGCTGCGCTCAGAGTAGAATCACAGCATGCCCGACTCCGCCATCCGGACCATGGACAGGATCCTCCTGCTCCTCAGTGCCACTCGAAGCGACTCCCAGCTAGTGCTGCTAGGCAAGCAGGTGTTCGAGTACCGTCTCATCCGCTATTTAAACGATCTGAACCTTGTGCTTAAAGATACAAGAGTGCTAAGTCATACCCGACACAAGTATAAAGAGTTCCTTCTCGACACTCTAAGTGACTATGACCGGTACTGTGGTACCAAGGACAACTCCAATTACCTTCATATTGGTCGGATGTTCCTTCATAATGATTTAGGATGTGTTCAATCACTAACTAAACCTCTTAATGATATGATTAACTTACTGGTTTCTAACCAGAATCTTCTCCCTGGACTCAGGATTCCTCCAGCATACAAGTACAAGTCAGTCAACCCTTTCGTGGTACGATCGAATGTAGTTAAGTCGATTTCTCCTTATTTAATTGACCATTCTATCATGTTTAATAAGGTTATACGATCTCAGCTAAAACTACAAAATCTTCCCCCAATTTCAAATGACGTCTATTCTGCTCTCATGGAGGTTTATGATTATGAAGGTGAAATTCTCTTTAATATCCTATTGAAGAAATTCGTCTTTAGTGACCCCAATTTGGTGGCTAGTGCTAATATTCAGAGACTCTTGAAGAATCAACGCCAAATGAAAATCATCGTCGCTGACCAAAATAAACTTCTTACCAGATTATCGTCTTTGAAGACGTATAACCTAAGCTTGTTGGACATCCCTCCCAAGTCTGACTATTTGGTGGGTGCTACTAATCGATTTATGGCTCATCTCTATAGAGAGAAAAGACAGTCGCTCATGAATTGGGTACCGGGACTCTTGACGTTCTACAAGAAGAGCAAGAGAGGCGAGTTTCTGTTGTTGGAGGAGGATGCGTTGGAAACGATGCGCCGTCTGCACGAGGGTCCGCTTCGAACGAAGGAGCTTTGACCGGAGAAAAGGTGGGACATGACAGAAGAGCTTTGACCGGAGAAGCGATGTGGAGGCAAGAGCTTCGAACGCAGAGAAAAGGTGAGAGCCAGGACAGAGTGAAGAGAAGTCCTTTTCAAGCTTGAAAAGAAGCCTTGTCCAATCTAGGCGTATAATGCATAGTTCCCATAAAAATCAGGCTTGTCCCACCATCGTGTAGCAGCCTTACAGACTTTCGTCTATCACGTAGTAAAGAATTCACAGTCAGCTTGACGCTGTCGCTGTCGCCTGATGCTTGACGCTGTCGCTGTCGCCTGATGCTTGACGCTGTCGCTGTCGCCTGATGCTTGACGCTGTCGCTGTCGCCTGATGCTTGACGCTGTCGCTGTCGCTTGACGCTGCCGCTTGACGCTGCCGCTTGACAGCCTTGACAACTGCCAGTCTGTCGAGGTTCCCAAGAAGAGTAAAAGAGGCGAGTTTCTCTTGGAGAAGATGTGTTAGCTCGTCCGCCCATCGAGGGTGCTAGTAAGGGTACGTGAATTAGTACTTAATTGCAGGCATGACAGCTCTTGGCACTTGTCATATATATAAAGAGTTATAATGAATCCAGAGACCCACACTCTCACAATTTCAGGGCCTTGCAACATACATCAGATTGAGGTCTCTTAATAGGCGGCCACGCAACAACCTTGCCTCTATGCGTTGAGTCGTCACCCAGTAACCTTGCAGCGTGGCCAGACAGGACTCGCTTCTCTCTCCACACAGCTTCTCATGTCTCTTCTTTTACAACTCACTGAGCTTTCACTCTGTTCTAGTCTCTGCCCGTTCAAAGCTCTGCCCGTAGGCCACTCTGTTCTAGCCTCTGCCTACGTTGCTTCTAGTCTCTGCCTACGTTGCTTCTAGTCTCTGCCTACGTTGCTTCTAGTCTCTGCATACGTCGCTTCTAGTCGCTGCATACGTCGCTTCTAGTCGCTGCATACGTCGCTTCTAGTCGCTGCATACGTCGCTTCTAGTCTCTGCATACGTCGCTTCTCGCTCTGCTCGAAGCTCCTAGACCTAATGCACAAGCCCACCGTCGCCCCGAAAGTCGACCTCCGACAAACTCACGAACCCCACCCCATTATCGACCATGGCCAATACAATCGACCGTCCTCCACTCCTCAAGGTGCGTTCTAAAGGCACTTCATTCAACTCATTGAACAACGCATGGATGTCTTCAAGCGACGGTATCTCGTCCGCCATGACTATCTGGAAGTCTGGAGGAGGGGGATTCTTCTTAGAAAATGCAGGTCTTGGCTTCCATACGTTATACTTGATCTCGAGTGTAGTTGTAGGGTTCTTGAACGTATGAGTAGATATCATACTCAATCCAGCTAGAACAGAGGTATAACTCATATAGTGGTGCCTCTTAAAGTCGGGGAAGTACCGCACCCCTACTGGTCTACCAGGTTCGCTAGGCGTGGCCTGCGGATACAAACACCTGAAGTCTTGAATCAAGTAGCCTAACCGTTTGAGGTAACTAAATACCTGATAATGCTTGATCTCTAGCGATGATAACTCAGTATAGAAATGATGTAGAGACATCGGTTTAAGATCAACAAGCGAAAACGAGTTCATAGTACCATCAAGATACTCTAAGAACTTATCATTACCAACATATACAACTAATGAGCCTCTTTCCAATAAGAAAAGGGTCTCAACTTTATTCAAAATGACGATAGAAGACCCACGTAAGTTCTGATTCACTCCAATATCTTTGAAATGAGTTCCTTTGATAGAAATAATCACAGTTTTACTCTCTCTTTTAACATAAATACCTACTAATGCAACCTTCTCGTGGATGCGAAGAGGTTGCAGAAGCACATCATACATGACTTTCTTACTTTCTTCGATCCTCTGGATCTGACTAGCACTACCATCCGGTTCAAAGTCCTTTTCTCCGTTCTTGGGTATGGTTTTGTTGAGGAATCTGTAGTCCTGGACCTCCTCGGCGGCGTCGATGAGTATCTCCATGGCTCAGCTGTTCGAGCGCAGCTGTTCGAGCGCAGTGAGAACAGGGAGGAAGCAGGGCGAGCAGGGAGAAATTAGGGCGAGCGAGGAATTTTTAGGGCGAGCAGGAGAAATTAGGGCGAGCAGGAGAAATTAGGGCGAGAACAGGGCGAGAACAGGGCGAAGAAATTAGGCGGTCGCAAGAGGGACGGTGAGCATTCGCAATGACAGTCACGGTGAATATATTGGTATGTAGTGGTAGTGGGTAGAGAGAGTGGGACAGACGGGTACTAACCGCAGGCGGAGTCGATTCTCGACGACTTGGTGGCCGGACTCATCAAGCAGGAGACGTTGGAAACGTATGCTAATTTCAAGGAGGTTCAGAAGCTTGGAGCCCCGGTGGTGATCCAAACCCATGGTGCAACCACAGACATATTTGGCCAGGACAAGGTGAAGTTGAAGACCAACGATACGAACAAGTACTTCAGTTGTGAGAACTGTGGGCGGAACATCAGTGGGGGGCGGTTTGCCCAGCACATTAACAAGTGTCTCGAGCGGCGGCGCAGGTAGCGGACTGTGCAGCGTAGCCAGAGAGGCGGCGGACTGTGCAGCGTAGCCAGAGCGGCGGCGGACTGTGCAGCGTAGCCATAGCGGCGGGGTCAGACCGTAGCGTGCTGAGGACTAGTGTGGTGGCAGAGGAGGGTCATTCGAAGAAGTATGAGCCTGGAGGCCAGGCAGATATGACCAGACACGCAGAGACATCTGGACACGCAGAGACATCTCGAAGCCGGCAGAAACATCGAGAGAATCCAGAGACATACATCGAGAAAGCTCAGCTTTTGAGCCAACATGGGAAGATGAGCAGAGATCACAGGCAGAGGCACCGTAAAAACGCCATAGATATCACAGGATCACTACCTTCACTGCACACAGTTCTGTCGTACCATACCCTGCAACTGTCCTGTCTTTCACAACAGTTCGAAGCTTTACATAATCATCTCATAAGCAAATTTCACTCCCTCAATTAGTCACCTCTACCCACTTCATGACTCTCTCTACCTGCCCTCTGTATCTACCAAGGCTCTCTGCCACCGAATCTCTGCCACTGACCTCTGCTTCCCATCGTCCCAAGAGATGCTTTATATGCAGGTCACTTACCTCAAGCCATCAACGACAGTACCAAAAGGAGCAAATTCTGCCAACGAGAGCCAGTTATCAACCATTTCCCACTCCTATGCTACCACAATACACACTCTCCTGCTTTCCTACCTCGTCTCCATTCCATTTTACACCATTCCAGCTCTTCTCTACTTGGTACTATATGCAGGACACTTACCTCAGGCAACCAACGACAGTACCAAAGTACCAAAATACAACGCAAAAGACTTACTAATCAACCACTCCACACTCCTATACCACTGCACTACACATTCACCCCCCTATACCACCACACTACCCTTTCACTCTCCTGATTTCCTACCTCCTCTCCATTCCAGCTCTTCTCTCTCATTTGAAGCTCTATCTATATGCAGGACACTTACATCAAGCCATCAATGACAGTACCAAAACATGCAAATTCTACCAACGAGAGCCAACTACCAACCATTCCCCACTCCTATACCACCGCGCTACACATTCACCCCCCTATAACACCGCACTACACACTCTCCTGATTTCCTACCTCTCCATTCCAGCTCTTCTCTGTACTATATACAGGCACTTACCTCAGGCCTCCAACGACAGTACCAAAAGGAGCAAAATATAACACAAAGAACCTACTAATCAACAATTTCCCACTCATATACCACAGCACTACACATGCACTTTCCTGCTTTCCTACCTCCTCTCCATTCCAGCTCTTCTCTCTCGTTTGAAGCTCAATCTATATGCAGGACACTTACCTCAGGACACCAACGACAGTACCAAAAGGAGCAAAATATAACACAAAGAACCTACTAATCAACCATTTCCCACCCCTATACCACAGCACTACACATGCACTCTCCTGCTTTCCTACCTCCTCTCCATTCCAGCTCTTCTCTCTCATTTGAAGCTCTATCTATATGCAGGACACTTACATCAAGCCATCAATGACAGTACCAAAACATGCAAATTCTACCAACGAGAGCCAACTACCAACCATTACCCACTCCTATACCACCGCGCTACACATCCACCCCCCCTATAACACCGCACTACACACTCTCCTGATTTCCTACCTCTCCATTCCAGCCCTTCTCTATACTATATACAGGACACTAACATCAGCTACTGACTTCTCTTTCTCTAATATCTACACATCCCCCTGTCGTCGAAACTCCTTTTCCTACTCTCTGCCTCTCTCCATTCGAAGCTCTCGAGCTCTCGGGCTCTCGGGCTCTTGGGCTCCCGGCTCTTGGGCTCCCGGCTCTCTGCTTCTGCTGGCAGGGCATCGCGAAAAGCTTCTCTGCTTCAAAGAAGCTTCTCTGCGTTCTGCGCTCTGCTTCTCTCTACCCCAGCTGGCTCTCACTTGGTTGGAACTCCTCTGAAGTTCTCTGGTGTCTCTGTCACGTCGCTGCTCGCTCTGGCCTCGAAGCTCCCGAAGCTCCTCGGCTGCGTTTCTCGCTCTGCTCGAAGGTCAGCGAGAAATGCCCCCACCACCCATCATCATCAACGCCCAGGCGGTCAGCGGAATCACAGGCAGCATCTCTATTGCATGCTGGATCATCGTGTTCGCCCCACAGATCTATGAGAACTTCACTAGAAAGCTGAGCGAGGGCTTGTCGCTTATGTTCATCATCTTGTGGCTTGCTGGAGATGTCTTTAATGTACTTGGCTCTATTCTCCAGGGTGTTTTGCCTACTATGATCATCCTTGCTATCTACTATACCTTAGCAGATATACTTCTTTTATACCAGTGTCTTATTTATGGGGCTGACAGCCATGCTGACTTGATTCATTTGTCTCCTGCTAATCCTTTTGATGGTGATACTATCGAACATGTCTTGTCCAGAGAGGACGAAGTTGGCGAAGAGACCAGCTTGCTTCCTAAGGAGAAGATCTCTGGTTGGAAACAAGCGTTTTTCAAGGGCTTAATGGTGTTTACTGTCATTCTTTCAGGCTTGATAGGATGGTATATCTCCTACGTTAAAAGTTACTATAACCACAAGCATCCTGATGATACTGAGTTGGTATATGATCCACTTGCTCAGTTCTTTGGTTGGCTATGTGCTGTGCTTTACTTGGGGTCTAGAATTCCCCAGATCTTATTGAACTACCAGAGAAAGAGCTGTGATGGCATCAGTTTCATGTTCTTCTTGTTTGCATGTCTCGGTAACTTGACGTACGTCATCAGTATCTTGAGCATCGACGTGTCGTGGAACTACTTGGTCATCAACTCGTCCTGGTTGGCAGGCTCTTTGGGCACGTTGTTCTTGGACTTTACCATCTTTGTGCAGTTCTTTGTCTACAACGAGTAAGCTTCGAGCAAGAAGCAGCGTAGACAGCCCTGCCTAGGCAGAGGCCCCCAGGACTAGGTAGACGCTCTGGGTATCTAGCTAATAAAGGCCACACCCTCTAGGCTCTTTCACTCCTCTGTTCTCTGTGCTCTTTCTGACTACTGGACTATCAAACTGTTCACACTGCCCTTTTTGTCTCTACGTTCACTACAAGCATGTCACTCCTGGGCTCTGGCTATCGTACAGTCATACTCTCTAGTCTCTGCTACAGACCCTTCCTCCTACTACAGACTGTTCTCCTCTCTACTACATTTATTCTCCCTCTAGTACAACTATTCTCCCTCTACTACAGACCCTTCCCCCTACTACAGACTCTTCCCCCTCTGCTGCAGATCCTTCCCTACAGATCCTTCCCTACAGATCCTTCCCTACAGACCCTTCTCCTACTACAGACTGTTCTCCTACTATTCTCCTCTCTACACAACTATTCTCCTCTCGTATCTGCTACCTTTTCTCGCCCCGCCTCTCGCTGCACTTCTCCCCCCGCCTCTCGCCAGTCTCCCCCGCCCCTCGCTGCGCTTAAAGCTTCCCAAAGCTCATGGAGAAGAGAAAGAGCAGAAGCTTGGTGTGCAATGGTTGCCGGAGAAAGAAGATAAGATGCGACAAACAGTCACCCTGCTCCAACTGTGTACGTAGTGGCAAAGGATCTTCCTGTACATATGATCAAGAGGCCATCAAACAGGCCAAGAAAAGGGCCGCCTACCAGCCTTACATGGTTTGTGTGAACAACCCCATGAAGTTGGCACCGTCAAGCGACCCAGCTACAAAGGAACTGGAGTCGTTAGCGGCAGAATCCAGAGACGCAGAGCTGGAGACCTTGAAGCTGCGGTTACAGATGCTTGAGGAGCATCCTCTTGATAAGTATATCACCAACTACACCAGCAAGAAGTACCGGCCTCTGGCCAGTGACTCTCAGGCCCCCCTCCCCCCACATACCACACACACAGCATACATTCCCCCAGCCCCCTTGGATGGAGAAGGACCATACCGTCCACTGGGTCCTAACCCGTACAGCTCAAAAGAGGACGCTATAAACTTCTACGAAGGATACAGCTCGATTCACATCAAGGAAGAGTTCAGAAGAGTGTCGTTTGGGCCTTTCACCTGGTCTGCAATTATGCAGAAAGACCCGTGGCTCAAGCTTCTATGGGACCATACTACGAAGACCAAGCTGTTAGCTAATACTGCGCTTATCTTCACTAACCAGGACGATATAGGCGATGACGCCATGTCAGTACTTACAGATGGAGCCACAGATGGAGCTAGTACAGAGAAAATGTTCGAAAAGAGACTTCTAGAGCCAGAAGGAGTAAGAGACATGATCCCATATTACAAGCTCTTAGTGAAGAAGGACTTGGAGCATTCTAACCAGAAGAACATTTCGCTAGGATTGAGCTACGGGAAAGTAGCTAAGGAATTGGCACTTATTGATAAATTACAAGTATATTTACCTAAACAACGAGTTATATGGGAATTAGTAGATATTTTCTTTAGAGACGTTTATCCATTCATAGCGTTCGTGGATCAACATCGTTTCATTACTATTATAGAGGGACTCATTGGACCAAGAGGATATAAAGATGAAAAAGTCCATCAATTCAAAATAGAAAGAAAATTGGATTTAGCTTATTTTGGTATACTATTCATTATGATGAGATTCAGTTACCTTACACTCTTTCATAACAACAAAGACTTTACAGAACAAGAGATCAACAGCCACTACTTACTTTCAAACCCAATTAGTATCAATATAGTTGATATAGCACAAGAATGTTTGGATCAGTTCAATATGTTTAGAGTCCCAAGTTTACCCGTACTTCAATTAGCTATAATACTGAAATTTTACCATACTTATGCCCCAGAAGATGGCGATGATGCCGATGGTGGAGATGCTATCTCAATGATATCACTACTAGTTCAAATGGCTAAGTCGTTTGGATGCCATAGAGAACCAGATAATGTTAACCAATTAAAACGTAGTGATCCTATAAATAACATTACTCGTAAAATCTGGCATTACATTGCTTGTTATGACTTGAAATTAGGTTGGGCTTTTGGACATCCTGTAGGGATTTCAAAAGGCTCTTATGATACTAAGCTTCCATTCTATAGAGAGAATGAAGAGTGTCTTTATGACGTAGAATATGATAAGTTTGTTACAGAAGCTTTATTTCCACTTGCTTCAGTAAAAATAGGTGTTCCTATTAGAAAACTACTACAAATGATCTTGAACATTGAAGGCAAAGTAAAAGTTCACAAAGTATGTCAACTACTTACAGAAGTAGAATCAGCTTTGAATCTTTATTATGGAACTTTGCATGATTGTATATCACCAGCTAATGATGCACGTCGAGAAATGATTAGAGCTTATAGGACTAAAAGCTACCTGGAATTGACTGCATTCACTACTATCTTAAGCTTTAATCTTTACCAGTACTATGAGAGTAATGGTCCTTCTTTATGTTTCTATTATGCTAAGAAGATCTTAACCACTGTTGTATCAGAATTTATGCCTCATTACTTTGATATACTTGCCATTGGTAAATTGGATCTATTCGTAACTCCAAGTTTTGAACAATTCGTTCATAAATCGAATTTGATCCTCTTCTCCTTCTTGATTAGAACTAACCATATCATTTATGGCTTAAGGAAGGACCCTGATCACAAAACTAAACTATCAGTAATCCCTTATCTGAACTACTTTAAGACTTTATGTCAATTTTCAAGTTGTATGACAAGATGTCTTGAAGTTTCAATTGCTGCTATATCTAAAATAAGTAATCGATATTATTATGCTTGGAGAATTACTAAAGGTCATACTTCTTTACTTAGTATCATCACCAATCAAGAGTTCTTTGAAGCCAATTATGCTACTTCTGAACACTTGTCTCTGCAAGTACTCAC
The DNA here is from genome assembly GCA_003707025.2 of Yamadazyma scolyti. Taxonomy (NCBI): domain Eukaryota; kingdom Fungi; phylum Ascomycota; class Pichiomycetes; order Serinales; family Debaryomycetaceae; genus Yamadazyma; species Yamadazyma scolyti. The sequence goes on from PPMW02000007.1 coordinate 389,549, forward strand.
TTCTGGAGAGCTTCAGGAGCTTGTTTCTATCTGTGAAACTACGTTGAAGGGGTTGGGTAAGGAAGATATGATTTCCCGTGGTGATTTCTTTAAGAATATCACTCCACATGAACCCACTACTACAGAATTCACACTGGTGACACCCGAGCGGGAGAATGACTTTGGCTTTGTGAGTCTGAAGGAGATCGACGACTTGTGGATCCAGATGTTGAACAGCAAAGAGTTGAAGATGCCGAGCTTGGACGAGATGTTTGAGCTCAACGACCTTCAACAGAGTGAAGCGATGTAGAAGGGGCACAGAGGCGTGAGCTTACGGAGACAGGCAAAGACACAAGAGACATGAGGCATGAGACATGCCACATCACAATGCCTTAACACCCACACCACACACACAACACACAACACTGGCCCGGTAGAGCCTAATTCTTAGTCGAGACTGGACGAGACGATCCACTGCTAGAGGCAAAGAGGCAGAGAACACTCCATCAGCTCATGCCATAGTTCATAATAGTTAATACTGCTTTCTGCTCCCTTCTCTCTGGTCTCTACTCTCTACTCTACTCCTACTGTCTACTCTCTACTTTCTCTCTAGTCTTTTACCACATCGCTTCTCTTCTGTTCTTCTCTTCTGGTCTTCTGGTCTTCTCTTCTGGTCTTCTCTCGCTTCTGGTCTTCTGGTCTTCTCTTCTGGTCTTCTCTCGCTTCTGCTCTTCTCTTCTGCTCTTCTGCTCTCTCTCGCTTCTCTTCTCTTCTCTCGCTTCTCTTCTGCCCTTCTGCCCTTCTGCTCTTCTCTCGCTTCTCACTTCGTTCGAAGCTCGAGAAGCCGAAGCTCATCGCATGAAAAGACAACTCAGCCAGGAGGAACATGCGGCGTTACTCGCCGAAAAGGAGGAACACGAGGCCAAGAGGACCAAGCTTGGGATCCTGAAGTCCCAATATAAGAAGATGCTTCGTGCTGAGAGACACGTGCAAACCAAAGATACTTACAGAGCTGCTAAAAGAGATAGACGTAAGCTTAAGAAGCAGCAGGATAAAGAACAAGGAATATCCAAAGCGCCACGACCCAAGCAGTATCGTGCTAAAGACCAGATTAAAACTGATACAGGGGTGTTAGTGGACTGTGAATTTGACGATTTGATGAATGATAAAGAGATCAAATCTATGGCCAATCAGATCAACCGCATCTACTCTGCTAAGAGAAGATGTCCCTTTGATTTGAATGTAGTAGTGACCCCATTGGACAAAAGACTTCGTAAGTACTTTGACACGGTTGTTCCCAACTATAAGCAGTGGAAGAACCTAGATATCCAGACGAAATCTGTTGAAGAAGTCATGGGTGAAAATAAAGACCACTATATTTACTTGACAGCAGATACTGATGAGATTATAGAGGAAATTGAGCCCCACAAAACCTATATTATTGGTGGTATTGTAGATAAGAATAGACACAAGGACCTCTGTGTCAACAAGGCTAAGAAACTTGGCTTAAAGGTGGGCAAGTTGCCCATTGAGAAGTACATTAAGATCAATGGAAGACAAGTTTTGGCGACATCACATGTTTTCGAGATAATGTGCAAGTGGTGGGAGTACAAGGACTGGGAGCGTGCGTTCAATGAGGTGTTGCCCAAGCGGAAGGTGAAGGGAGAGGAGAGTGAAGACGAGGGGGAGGAAGCATAATGTAAAGCGAGGACCCGTATCCAGGTCTACTAGTAGCTCCTGGGTCTAGTAGTTAGCTCCTGGGTCTAGTAGTTAGCTCCTGGGTCTAGTAGTTAGCTCCTGGGTCTAGTAGTTAGCTCCTGGCTCTACTAGTTAGCTCCTGGCTATTCTACTAGTAGCTCCTGGCTCTACTAGTTAGCTCCCATTCGTATCTCTGGGCTATTCTACTAGTTAGCTCCCAACCAGGCTATTCTGCTAGTTAGCTCCCAACCAGGCTATTCTGCTAGTTAGCTCCCGACCTGGCTATTCTACTAGTTAGCTCCCGACCTGGCTATTCTGCTAGTTAGCTCCCGACCTGGCTATTCTACTAGTTAGCTCACTCCCGTATGGCGTGGCTATTCTACTGGTTAGCTCCCAACCTGGCTATTCTACTAATTACCTCAGACACTGCTGACTGCTAATATACGCACACTCATCCACACCTCTCCCTACTATCTACTAACACTTGCACCACGCCAACTCTTCTCTTCTTTCTTCTCTCTCTTCTCTCTCTCTTCTTCGTTCGAAGCCCAGCTCCATCCAATAGTTTCCAAAAATAGATCCACCTTCTTCTCTCTTCTCTCTCACTCCTCTCTGGCTTCTCACTTCGTTCGAAGCTCACTTCTCTCCGTCTCTGGTCACCTGGTCGCTTCTCACTTCTCACTTCGTTCGAAGCTCGAAGCTCGAAGCTCTCGTCTAACTGCTTATCTTGTTCGGCTGTGGTTGCAAAAGACGTGTCCCAACCGGCTCGCGTTCGTTTCACTTGATCAACAACAATCTAAAAATTTTTCTCCTTAAACATAACAAACACTTGAGAATAGGTATGTAAATGGGCGATGTGGGGGTATTTTGAGCGGGAAAAGAACAGGAATGATGTAGAACACCAGATGAGTTCATTGGTCCAGTTTTCGGCGTTTGATTTGGTGGGGTGGAGCCGTGATTGCTATGTGTTTACGCAAGGAGGCGATCACATTCCAGGCGACCAGAGCCGCCTTTTTACGCCCCAAAACGGCCCATGGCCGCAAGATCGACAGTCGTACTAACGTCTAGAATGGTTGCAACAAGTCCTTACGCAGAACTTAGAAGAAAGTTGGTCATTGTTGGTGATGGTGCTTGTGGTAAGACCTGTTTATTAATTGTATTCTCTAAGGGGACATTCCCAGAGGTTTATGTTCCTACCGTCTTCGAAAACTATGTTGCCGATGTCGAGGTTGATGGTAGAAAGGTTGAATTAGCTCTTTGGGATACTGCCGGTCAGGAAGATTACGATAGATTGAGACCTTTGTCCTACCCAGATTCTAACGTGATCTTGATCTGTTTCTCTATCGATTCCCCAGATTCTTTAGATAACGTCTTGGAGAAGTGGATCTCCGAAGTATTGCATTTCTGCCAGGGGGTTCCCATCGTTCTTGTAGGTTTGAAGAGCGACTTAAGAAACGACCCTCAGACCATCGAGACTTTGAGAAAGCAACAGCAACAGCCAGTCTCCAGCTCGGAAGGCCAGAGCGTTGCCCAGAAAATTGGTGCTGCTAACTACTTGGAGTGTTCTGCTAGAACCGGTGAAGGCGTCAGAGAAGTCTTTGAAGCTGCCACCAGAGCTTCTTTGCAGGGCCAGGAAAAGAAAGAAAAGAAGTCCAGAAAGTGTGCTATTTTGTAGGGATGTGAGGCCCGGGTCGAGGCCCGGGGTCCGTAGGAGTCCCGGGGGTCCAGTAGGAATCCGTGTGTAGGGAATCCATATTTAGGGTTGGTTGAGCTTCGAGAGAGCGAGGGAGAGCTTCGAGCGAAGCGAGGGGAGAGCGAGAGCTTCGAACGAGTGAGAAGCGATGAGAGGAATGGTCGACTTCTGGAAGCTGAGCTCTTCTTTTCTCTCTCTTTTCTCTCTTCTCTTTTCTCTCTTTTCTTTTCTCTCTTTCTTCTTTTCTCTTTTCTCTCTTTTCTCTCTTTCTTCTTTTCTTTTCTTCTCTTTTCTTCTCTTCTTTTCTCTCTTTTCTTCTTTTATCTCTTTTCTTCTCTTCTCTCGTCTCCCTCCTCTCTTCTCCCTCCTCTCTTCTCCCTCCTCTCTTCTCCCTCCTCTCTTCTCCCTCCTCTCTTCTCCCTCCTCTCTACGTCCACCATCTCTCTCGCTGCTTCGCACGATAGCTCGTACCCTCGCACCACACCCCACCACAGTCGCACCACAGCTCGCGGTGTTCGCTGCTCGCTCCTCGCTCCTCGCTCCTCGCTGCCACACGACCGCGCATAAAATTTTCAGCCAATTGAAAAAGAATCAATTGCAATGATAAGAACGACAGTAAGAAGCATCAGAAACCAGTCCACAAAGAGCGTCACTGGATTGACCAAAGCCGAGCTCAGTGTTAATCCTGCTGCTAAGCAAGCACCTAATAAATCAGACACTTGGACCCCCTCTCAGGAGTCGAGATCTAACATCCTTAGTAAGTTTGCGTACAGATTCATCCAGAAGAATTTAGAAGACCAACCAAGACCTTACAGTGCTTTTGACTTGATCTCCAAACAGCCTGTTAGATATATTCACGATAATGTCGCTGTTTGTGATGGAAACAGAGGTAGCACTTTGCAGGGACACCCTAAAGTGTTTATTAATTTGGATAAACCACAGCCTTCTACCTGCGGTTACTGTGGATTAAGATACGCTAAGGAAGAACATAGAGCCCATATTGAAGGCCACTCATAGGTGGCAACGCATGGCCAGGTATTGCCGTGGACGCATAGGATGTACAGTAATATACACTCCCCTCTCTGCATTACTCTGTTGTCGTATGTCTTCTTGCTGTCGATGTAAGTCTTCTTGCTGTCGATGTAAGTCTTGATGTCTTGTAATCATACTAGGCACTATGCACTCGGCTCTTCGCATACTAGCTGACGTCATGGCTCTGTCGTCTGAAGACCGGACGTGTCTCTCATCGCCCTCACCTCTACAGCAACCTTTGCAGACAGCACAGCCAGGTCACAGAGGTCCCTCGCTCTTACTCTCCTCAAGTCTTTTTGCAGCCATGCAGCCCTGCACTTTACAATCTACGTCTCTACACTCTACACTCAGACCACTCTACACTCGACCACGCTACACTCGACCACTCTACACTCGACCACTCTACACTCGACCACTCTACACTCGACCACTCTACACTCGACCACTCTACACTCGACCACTCTACACTCAGACCACTCTACACTCGGACCACACTCTACACCCACACACTCTATCCGATCCGTGGTCTCAGCTTCTTGTCCATGTGACTCTGGGAGATTTTGCAGCCATTTCACTCGGACCACACTCGACACCCACACACTCTACACTCAGACCGCACTCTACACTCAGACCACACAACACCCACATCACACTCTACGCTCGATCCGTACTACTTGTCCCATGTGACTTTGAGCGATTTTGCAGCCATTTCCCCCACCCACACCTCCCTCTCACACTCACATTCCTTCCCACACTCACACCCTCCCACACTCAGACCACTCTACACTCGGACCACACTCTACACCCACACACTCTACCCGATCCGTAGTCTCAGCTTCTTGTCCATGTGACTCTGAGCGATTTTGCAGCCATTTCTCCCACCCACACCTCCCTCTCACACACACATTCCTTCCCACACTCTACACTCAGACAACTCTACACTCAGACAACTCTACACTCTAGACTCACACCCACACCACACTCACACCCACACCACACTCGACACCCACACCACACTCGACACCCACACACTCTACCCGATCCGTAGTCTCAGCTTCTTGTCCATGTGACTCTGAGCGATTTTGCAGCCATTTCCCCCACCCACACCAGATCACACTCACATCTTCCCACACTCACATCTTCCCACACTCTACACTCGGACCACACTCGGACCACACTCACACCCAAACTCACACCCCCACCACACCCCCACCACACCTCTCCACTGCTCCACATGTCCGAGTCTCGAGTCAATTGACTCAGAAAAAGACTTCTGCCGCGGCTACTTCCATCATGCAATCGATAGCCAAAGGAACAGCCTATGGGCTCTACCACCTGCGTGGACACCTCCTCCAACTGTATGTATTGATACCCATTGGAATCCTTATACAAATGACTATTTTATACGGACTCAATCAGCTTATTGTTAAAGTGTTCAAGATCAAATTTCCTGCCTCAGTGATGGGGATGTTGGGAAACTTAGTGATCCTTTGTAGCATTAGTTTTGGCTCAAAGTACTGGAGTCGGCTAACAAAAGTTCTCAATGTATACTTGGATATTGTCCTGCCATCAATGAATTTTAGTTTGAAGTGGATAAATATATTTTTCATCCCTAGCTTTGTTATCTTACCTTTGAGTAAGCCTATCACCATTATTGAAGTTGTCAAGATTGCAGCTGTATTTGTTATTGGTTGGTGGCTATTGATTCTTATGGATGTCTATTTGATCAAGTTACTTCGGATCATCTTCTTAACCAAAAGACAATTGACTAAGGACGTGGAGCTCGATGAGCTTGACAGAGACGTTGTTACTGTGGATATACAAGTGCCCGAGAGGTCTTATCAGCGGCATACCAGTGTCAATGATATTGACAAGCGCCCCAATCCCTTTGCTACCGAGCGGAACAGCCTCAGAACTCTTGACAGCGCCAGTCACGGCAGCGCCAGTCACACTGCAACCCACACCGCCAATGGCACCATCGATAACTCAGCAAGGGCCTCGTTAGACTCCGAGTCTTCGGTGGGTGGGTCTGAGGCCTCTGGGTCTGAGGCCGCTGGGTCTGCTGGGTCTCCAGGTCGACTCCCCGAGACCTTTGGACAGCTAGACCCCACGGCAAAGAAAGCAGCCATCTTCGTTACAAATTACATCGACTGGGTTCTCTATGGGCTTTTATTCGTTTCGTCAATTCCGTTGTTCTTTATTCCCCAGCACATCTACTTGCCATTTCATCTCAGTTCAACAATACTAGCTTACTATATTGCCTTGCTCATTCCTGTGAAATGGCCTGTGACTAAGAAATTTGCACATCCAATCCTAACTTCTGTCTTTATGATCTTATTCACTTGTTTCATTACATCGATGATCTTCCATCGTCATCCTTCTGGGTTCCTCACTGATTTGAAGTTTTACAAAACAGGAAAGAATTACTTGAACTTGTTCTCTCATGCATACTTGATCAATAACGGTGAGACCAATAAAGACTTTCTTAACGAAACAGAGTATCCAATTTGGCCAGGATGTGGAGATTTCTTGAGTTCTTTAATGGATATTTCCATTGTGGCATTGAGTTTACCTATGTTCAATTATAGGAAAGACTTTGCTAAGAATTGGTGGATCATGATTCCTATTCTAGTAAGTATGGGATTGACTTTCTTTATCTATCCTTTAGTTTGTTACCATATAGGAATAAGTAGCACTAGATCCATTGGATTTATAGGAAGATCAGTTACCTTAGCATTGGGAACACCTTTAATTGACTCTTTGAATGGTTCCATATCTTTAATGGCAGTGTGCACCATCTTATCTGGAATATGTGGTGTATTAATTGGAGACTATGTGTTTAAATTACTTAGAATCAAGGAGAATGATTACGTTACTAGAGGAGTTTCTTTAGGAATCAATTGTGGGGCGATTGCAACTGCACATCTCCTCAATATTGATCCTCGTGCTGCCAGTATGAGTAGTTTAAGCTTTACGATCTTTGGTACGGTTATGATTATTTTTGCATCGATTGGCGATATCCAGGGCGTGGTGCAGAGTATAGTGCATTTATAGAGTATGACAATGACTTATTGGCTTCTTGGCTTCTTGGCTCCTTGGCTTGTTCCTCTGGATCCCCAGCTCTCACTTTTCCAGCTCTCATCTCCGCCATCTCTTCAGCCATCTCACTCTCTGTCTACACTCTCTGTCTACACTCTCTGTCTACACTCTCTGTCTACACTCTCTGTCTACACTCTCTGTCTACACTCTCTGTCTACACTCTCTGTCTACACTCTCTGTCTACACTCTCTGTCTACACTCTCTGTCTACACTCTCTTTCTACTCTCCAGTCACCCAGTATCTACGTCGCTTCGCTCTGCTTGCTCCTCTGTCTACACTACAGTCACCCACCACACAGTCTCTACGTCGCATCCTCTGCTCGCTCCTCTGTCTCACGTCGTTTCTGCTCGAGGCTCCACGTCTCTAAATTTTGCAGCCAACTTTTCTGCCTTTGTGCCTTTTTCCATTCTCTCTTGCTGCATCTTTTCTGTTGCAATCATTCCAAGGCCAAGTCTGGAGCTATGCCATCTTCAAACTTACTCTATTCCATTCGTCACCCACTCTCCCTACCACTGCGAGCTCTCACCACCACTCCGCTCACTCCTTCGAAGCCTCTTCAGCTCAAGCTCGCCAAGCTCATTTTACGCGTATGAGGACAATACTTCTCCCAAAAGGTGTCACTGAATACACCATAGTACACCTCCCTGACGCTTCTGGTAGTACCAGTCAATACCTTCTTGCTGATAGCAAACTCTACGAACTCAAGTCGATCAAAAAAGACCCTAAATCGATTATATTCGAGAACGATGAACAAGGCCAAATTTGTCAGTCCCCAGAAATAATAGTTACTAGTGAATTTAACTTAGTTTACATCTTGATGAACTCATTGATGACTGATATTGAAAGCAAGAGATATCTAAGTATGGATAATCTTATTGATAAATATGAATGGACTAAAAATCTCCCAGAACACATGGTATTAACTGCTGCTAGTTATATATGCGATGAGATTACTGAAGGTGATGAACGATTTTATAGACTTAATAAGGACAAGACAGATGAGTTTGTTAAGAGAAAAGTTGAAAAATTAGCAGATTATTTGAAACAATCAAGTCTTGTTAATCAAATAAAGTTGAATTTATATGTTACAAGCGAATCTGAAATACCTAGTCATATACTTGATATAGAGCTTAAGTTCATAGCTAACTCTATCATAAGTGCATATTTGACTAATGACCTTGACCTCTTTGATTTCAAGGAGCTCAAAGAGTACAAGGCAGACATCAATAAGAAGCTAATGGTTCTTCAAGCCGGACAGATCCAGTCATCTGATAAGGTAAAGCCTAAGGTGGTCAAGAAACCTAAAGCTACGAAGAAAGTGGTTCAAAAGGGCAAGGGGGCCCTCGATATGTTTTTCAAGAAGAAGTAGACGAGGTGGGACGGAACTTTGAACGAAGTGGGAACGGAGTAGGCTTGTACTCCTGTTGGCTCCTACCTACACTACAGTCTACTGGCCCTTCCTCTAGCCCCTACAGTTCTACAGTTCTACAGTTCTACAGTACAGTTCTACAGTTCTACAGTACAGTTCTACAGTTCTACAGTACAGTTCTACAGTACAGTTCTACGGTTCTACGGTTCTACGGTTCTACAGTTCTACGGTTCTACGATTCCTACTGGTACTGGCTCGCTACTGGCTCTGTTGACTATTTAACTATTAACATTGTTTCAATGCACGCACTCATGCACTCTTTCCTGGACCCTGGCCCAACTGGTTGTATATCTTCATACCACTGGCTACAAACGAGCTGATATCACTCAAATTAGCAGGCAATATCATGGTATTGGTCTCCTTTGCCAAGTGGCCAAATTGCTTGATGTAATCCTGAGCAATCTGTAAATTAACAGCATCCTTTCCTGCGTCCTTCTCTTTGATGGTAGTAGCAACTAAATCCAAAGATTTCGATAAAGCTTGTGCTTTCAAGACAACGGCTTCATATTCAGCTTCTGCACGGTTAATCCTTTCTTGTTTTTCAGCTTCAGACTTTAAGATAAGCGACTGTTTCTCTCCCTCTGCAATGTTAATTTTCAGCTGTCTTACACCTTCAGATTCCAAGATTTCAGCTCTCTTAGAACGTTCAGCGGAAACTTGACGATGCATTGCCTCCAAGACATTTGCAGGAGGATGAATATCTCTGATCTCATACCTCAAGCAACGAACTCCCCAAGCTTGGGCAGCATCATTTATAGCAGCATTAATATTATGATTTAAAGTGGCTCTTTCCTTTAATACGGCATCAAGAGTCAAACTACCGATTTCTGATCTCATTGTGGTTTGAGCCAATTGAGATATAGCAAACCTACAATCCTCAACTCCATAACTAGCCTTGAAAGGATCAACTACTTGAATATATAATACACCATCAAGCTCAAGACTAACATTATCAGCAGAAATGGCATTTTGAGTGGGGATTTCAATAGCCAGTTCCTTGAGACTTTGAACATAAGCAATTCTATCAATGAATGGAACCAACACCGTGATTCCAGGATTCAAAATACGATGGAATTTCCCCATACGTTCAACTATCCAAGCTGTTTGCTGGGGTACAAATTTAACAATGGTATTAGCGGGTAACCTTTCCTGTTGAAAAAAATTCAAGGTACTGGCCGGTCTAGAAAACCCACTAGACAAAGTGGCGGCCGTCCTAAAGGCATTTCTTCTACTGTTCCTGGCTATAAGCAGCAAGGTGGCGGTATTAATCATTGAAAAATTTTGTGCGCAGAAGAGCAGACTAGACAGAGAGCCCCACGGTACGATAGAGAGTACGGAGCGACACAGAGACACAGAGAACAGTGGAAGCAAACAGTACAGAAGCCATAACATTAGTAGTCAGCACAGTTAGATAGCCAGTACAGTCAGGACTATAGCAATCATAGTCTACAGATATAGCAGTCTAGTAGCCCAGAAGAGTAGCCCAGAAGAGTAGCCCAGAAGAGTAGCCCAGAAGAGTAGCCCAGAAGAGTAGCACAGAAGATATAACAGTCAGTCTAATCAGATACAATCACCACAGCTTCTAGTGATCAGATACAATCACCACAACTGGGCAGATACAGAGTCACACAGTATGATCTCTTTGAACGAAGAAAAATACGTGCTTGAGCTCCTCAAGAACAAAGTCAGAAGCGACGGGCGTAAGCTCGATGAGATAAGAACCCCACAAGTAGTGTTGGGTGATAACGGATATGTTGATGTCAACTGGGGAGGAACTAAGCTAGTAATAAAGACTAGTTGTGAAATAGTCAAACCCTTTGAAGATAGACCTAATGAAGGACTTCTTGTTATTAATAATGAAATATCTCCTATGGCCATTCAAAACGATGCACAAGTAGATGAGATACTTACTAATAGAATAATCGAAAAATCCATAAGGAAATCCAATGCTTTGGATCTTGAGAGTTTATGTATTAAAATAGGAGAGAAAGTGTGGTTAATCAAAGTCGATATAAACGTCATAGAATTCAATGGTAATCTCATTGATTCATGTTGTTTTGGTGCTATAATTAGTCTTATAAGCTTCAAATTACCTCATTATGAGATTAATAATGGTCACATCAAATTATATAACTTGGATGAAAAACCTCCATTAAGCTTATCGATCTTGCATATTCCTATTTGTCTAACGATTTCCTTCTTCAATCCTTTGAACAGCGAAGATAACCTTAAAAATGAAAGTAACTACGAGATTTCTGTATTCGATGCCAGCTTGAGTGAAGAACTCATCAGAGATAGTTCATTAGTGGTAACAGCTAATAGTAATAAAGAACTTATACAGCTTACTAAGTTGGGAGGTTTACCTATTGATTCCTTTGAATTGGTGTCATTATGCCAGAAATGTTACCAATATGCAGACACGTTGACTAAGCTAATCAAAGATGTGGTCAAAGCAAAGGAGACTGCTGATTATGAGAAATACAATCTTGGCCTTCTAGAAGGAAACCACAGACGTTGAGCTTCGAACCAGCGAGAAGCGATTTAGAGTAGAGTAAAGAGTGAGTAGTGGAGTACCACGAAGTCTTGTATAGTATATCGATATAATACGTGACGTTGTCGCTGCATCAGTATATCTGCATGCACCGTGAAGTTGTATTTAAAGTAGTGTCGTTACATATCTGCCGTAGAGGAATATATGACGTTTATATTAGTACCGTGGGCGAATATATCTGCTATACCTGTAGAGTTAAAATTGAACTTGACTTCTAGATGGCGTATGCCGGAAGCCATACCGTGATGCCATTAGTGGGTATCTGCTCTCCTCTTAGTCCCCTCGCTCTGCTCAAATCACTCTACTCTCCTTGAAGCTCGGTCTACTCTCCTTGAAGCTCGTTTATCAAATTGTGTATTATTGTGCTATCGCCTCTTATATTATCATTCGTACTGTTTAAAGAGTGTCTATTCATGCAATCGTTATTCATCAGCTGTCCATTAACAGTTCGTCAGCTTCACCAACTCACACCTGTTCCTTGTAGGTGGTCAAGTTGGAGTCTTTTCTCTTTCTTGTTTTGCCAAAGCGTGAGTTTAACCACACTGCTGCCCTGTGTCTATACTTTGCACTGGAAACAAGAAGGGTGTATAACCAATATTCCAATAACAAGATCATCAAGACAATACAAAAGCCAGCAAAGACAGCCAAGACTATGTGATTAGCCAAAGATTTTATAAACTTAGCGTCATCCAAATGCCATGAGCTTCCCGGGGAAATGGCAAAGAACGAGTATGTGTGGGTCTTGTAGTCCTTGGGCATTAAGATACGAACCTTACCAGCCTCCGGAACTCCCCAACGTTTATACTGTTTCCACATAACCGATAAAAATAAAGGACCAGTTGAGTACATAATAGTAATATAAGGGACCAACCAGTTTTTCTGGTATTTCTTCAAAGAGTCAATGACCTTTAAGAAGAAAGGATGGTTGGGTACTGCACCCATAACATCATTAGAAATACCGGTGGGTATAGTCTTACGAACAAAACTCAGTACAGTAAGTAAAGGATCAAGTCTACGTTCGCAACCGTCATCTAAATCAATGTATACCCCACCATAATGGACAAGGGCAAAATATCTAATAGCATCAGCTCTCTGTATGGGATACTTATACTTATCCCAGGTCTCCAAGAACCAAGCAAAGTTCTCAGCAATAAAGTCTCTGGCCATTACATCAGTCCAAAGAATATACTGATAGTCAGGATGTAAGTCAATACATGCTTGTTGACCAGACTTCCATATTTCCGGAACTTCATTGGTCTTATACGTTTGATGAATGATCTTAGGGATTAATAAAGGCTTGGTGATCTTATCATCATTGGGATTAAGTTCCACATCAAGCAATGCATCTGTAAATGTGTCATCATGCAATAATGTAATTAAGTCGAAGAGGTACCACACAAGGTACATCACAAGTACCACATGCATCCCTATCAAATACTTCAACTCCTTTCTCATGTTTTCTTAGCAGATATTAATCGTCAATTTTATTATTTTGGCTCTTCGCGATATATGGTGTGGGGCGTGTCCGCACCATGATTTTTCCATGGTTTCCCCTATTAACATGCGCCTCGTAATGACCGGGGGGAGAAAGCAGGAAAATCGAAGGGGTAGAGAGATGGGGAAAAAGGGATGGGATGAAAGGGAATGTCAGCTAGAGGGGGGAATGGTTGATGCATAATTTTTCGGGTTAAGATGGGGAGAAAATTGACATTATTAGATGTCACGGAGTAATTACGAGTTCCTGCATGAAAATTATGCAACCGTCGACGAAAATTGCTTTTTTTATTGGGGACCAGATGAAGTTGCTAAATAAAGTTGCTTATATGATTCAGGGATAAAAGTAGATCTGCGGACTGGAAGACCGGAAGGCGTGGCCATGGACTCATAGTGATTTATGGAGATTTATGGGACTCATGGGTGTTATATATTTGACAGGTTGGCATATGTGTGAATTTCACACCACCAGGATGTAAACAAGTTTAGCCCAGCGTGCGTTTATCCAGCGTGGTGTAAACAGTGAAATTGCAAAAGGTCGTGCCCACTGACTATGGTGCTTATCTAAGCGCAAAGAGCAGGGATTTGGCTTGAGCGGAGCGAAAAGCGACATCCGATAGTGAGACGGTAATCTAGCGTTGCTCTGCACCTCTACATTCTATACACTACCAATCCTAAAGTTACTACACGCACTCTCCAGTTCTATCCACTACACGCACTCTTCAATCACTACAGTTCTCCAAAACACCATCCAGTCACTACAGGTCTACACCTCTCTCCGGTCACTACAGGTCTGCTCTTCTCGCTCCTCGAAGTTCGGAAATGAAAGTTTATGTTGTAAAGCAAAGATTCGTATTCTTGGAAACGGGTAGAAAATTTTCCAGCATACATTCAAAAAATCACCACAAATTCGAATAATATGACAGAAATAGACCATGGAGATTAGAGGAAGTAAAAAATACGAAGATAAAAGAAATTGGTAAAGGGCACGTCAAAATGGATGCAAAAGTTTCGTACACTATCTCTAATGACCTACTGTAGTGTTCTATAGTTTCATACATTATACTCTATCACTGACGCTCTACATCTCTCGGTACATATATTACTCTACGTCTACACCACAACTCTAGTTGGATCCTCAGCAACTACGGAGCCAGCTACGCCTCTCTCGCTTCTCGCTCTGTTCGAAGCTCCATCGGGATCATAACTTCACGAGTCGAGGAATCCGCAGCTCAACGACATCAGCCAAATGCTCAATATTACTCTCAGTAGACCCTGCCCCAAACAATCCCTGCAAGAACACAAGCAACGCAGACAAGTCCTTAGGGTTTTCTATCTTCACATATGCCTTAGTTTTGGACTTATTTTTGAAAATCCGGATCAATTTCAAATGGTTCAAGTAGTATAAGCAACTCAAAAGGTACTGTTTATTATAACTCTCGAAATCATGAGTTTTAGAGTTCTTTTGAATCACTTTAAGTAAATGTTTAGTATCTGGGAAATCCAGAAGTTGGTTATTAATCAACAATTTTTCATTGACCATTTTATGAGGTTCCATCAATTGGATGATATTTTGAATACAAATCATATAAGACTTCAAGAAAGGTTCAACGAATAAAGATAAAACCTTCAAGTAGTTTTGATCTTTGACTTTAAGTTGAGAGTCGATCTTTCCAAGTGATACTAAATCATTGATAATATAATCAAAAGTATCACGGTGATTATCATTATAATCGAATAAGAACTCATTCTTGAGTAAAGTCTTGATGATAGTATGAACTCTCTCAACTTCAATTGAAGATTTGAACCCAGAATTCAAAATGGAGAAACTAACGACTGATTTATTAATGAGAAGATGAATTATAGAATTTTTGTAATATAATAATTCAACCGAACTCTTTATGAAAACTTTATCATCTTTGGTGGTAATGAACTTAAAGAACTTGATGATATTATACTTGAAAAGGTTGATAATTGAAGAATCATCTAAGGATGTCCAATTTTCAATATTAGTCAAATTTACAGCATCTTCAACATCAGTTTTTAATAATTCAACAATTAACCTGAATAATGGTACTAAATCCTTGATTTCAACAGTATTACAACGAGAGTCATAGTAGTAAAGTTGTAAAACCGACCCAATAAGAGAAATTTCAGGTAAGTAGTTGATCCTATTGATTTCATGTAAGAGCTTAAATCCAATTTGCTTCAAATTTCCACCTTGCAGCGAAAGACGGAAGTTCTTACCGAATTTAATGAACATTTTACCTGATAATTTCTGATCTACATTATTATAGTCCAAGTTCTTAGCTATGATCTTGTCGATATTCCGTTCTGGTGGAGCAGAGAAAAGGTTGGTGATACCATTTTTGATGATGTTACCAAAACTCTCTTGTTTTTTATCTTTTCCAATCAACTCTTTCAAGTAACCATCAGTTTCATAGATTCGTTCATAAGTTATTGATAATGGTTGTAATAACATATCTTTCTTTGTATTATCATAGATATTTTGAAACATCTTTAAGATCCCATATTTAGGTAATAAAACCTTCCCATCTCTTGATCTAGTACCTTCAATGAATACTTCAATGGGTACATTATGAAGTACTAAGAACTCAAGTAGATTGTTGAGATTCCTCTCAGTATATAACTCATTATTAAAACTTCTTTTAATGAATATTGCACCCAACTTCTTGAGGATCTTACCAAATATCGTAACATTTAAATTATCACCAGCTATAACGGTAGGTACTGCTAGTTGAAATCTAATAGTTAAGATATGTAAGATTATATAATCTACATGAGATTTATGACATGGTAAGTAAATAATTGACATGGGATCTTCAATATATTGCTGGTACAATGCTGAAATCTCCTCGTTATTGCACCAAATTCCATCAGGAAACATCAGCTGTAATACTTTAATTACGGTGACATAACATACTCTAATAAATGATGGTGTTGCAAAGAGGGGGAAATTAGAGGAATTTTCCCGCTTATAGTAGTTTACCAAGAACTTTTTGACCTCCTTAAACCGATTAGGTAAATCTTTTGGCGATATCAAATTAAGGTTAAGTTCCTGATCAAGCAATTGGTATATAAGTTCATCGAGGTAAGCGTCCAGGTTTTCAAGTTTATCATTCAAATGATCATCCATAACCTTCTTGAACTTAGGAGTGAACTTATTGACCGAGTAATAGTACTCATTATGGGTGTAAACGTCACTGACGTTATATCCAGTGAAGAAATCGATGAAATTCATCAACATTTTCCAACTACTTTCAACAGGGTAATTGTCGGCTAGATTGAGGTAGTTTTGGGGGTTAGCATCATCGATGGGCAACGGGATGGTGAGCTGGATATTGGGGGATGTAAGGGCCTCATCGAGGAGGTTGGTGTCAAAGAAGGTCATGGCTTTGAACGGTGTGAGAAACTTCGAGATTTTGGGCTTGTGAGAGGCGATGTGGGGAGAGCTTGAGCGGAGAACTTGAAAGCTTCTAAGGCGTGAGAAGCGATGCAGCGAATAGCGAGTACAGTGCGAGCAGAGAGTACAGTCAGT
Source organism: Yamadazyma scolyti (assembly GCA_003707025.2). NCBI lineage: Eukaryota > Fungi > Ascomycota > Pichiomycetes > Serinales > Debaryomycetaceae > Yamadazyma > Yamadazyma scolyti. Next base: position 406,083 of record PPMW02000007.1, read on the forward strand.
TGTAGAGGGCGTAGAAGATGTGACGATAGTCCTCTTCAAGATCACCACTTGAAACATCTAGTATTGAGATGAGATAGTGAGTCGAGAGAGTAGATGAGTGGATGATTAGTGAAGGCTAGGGGGTAGTAGCGCCAGCTCAGTTGAGCAGATCGTGGGGTAGGAGTGGGACAGTTGTATCCCATTAGCGATTGCATTGCTTTGAGAGATTGAGACCCTACAAATGTGGAGTGAAATTGTTGGGCACTGTGATTTTCGCAAAGCTGACTCAATTTGGCTCAGGATGACACCAAGGACATATGATTCAGTGGCCATAACCGGTGCCATAACCAGTATCATGGTCTGTGGCACGGAAAAGTGACTCAGAGACCAGTCGATCAGTAGCCCATTGGAATTCCTAGCTTGACAGCTACTCGCCAGATCCCTGTGTGTTCTCCTTGACAGGTCTTCGCTAATATCTTATCTCAAATTGACATAGACACGAACCTGCGATGAGGTATCCTGGATGTAGTTTGTAAGGTTGAGATGAATCAACCGGTAGATACGAACATGTATGACACTCATAATTAAGAGGCCTGGGACCCGTGCTGTGGCTAACCTTTGAGCTAACCACCAAGCAATGTGATTCAGACTTTGGGGAATGAATTCTATAAAGTCCCGATGCCCTCGTATCGATGTGATGGACCCTGTACAAACATGTATGGCACTCATAATTAAGAGGCCTGGGACCCATGTTGTTGCCAATCTTTTGAGCTAACCATCAAGCTAGTAACGTATCCAATAGACTTGATTCAGACTTTGGGGAGTGAATTCTATAAAGTTTTGATGCCCTCGTATCGATGTGAGGAACCCTGTCCAGGCAATGACCAATAACATGACGTGTGTGATTGTTGGAGTGTGTATGTAGCCATATGTGGATTATTCAGTAAGTCTGAATCCCTTCGAGGCTGAGACTTAAACCAAACTCTTCGACTGGTGGTAGAGAGGCCACATTTGAAAGAGCATAGCTCTTATCTGAACCTGTGTAACTATAAGAAATTGGTTCCATCAAGACTATGATTTCACAGCAAAACTTACACTTTACCTATCCACTGATTCTATCCTCCTTTTTTTATATGGAGGGGGGGACTATGCAGCCATTAAAATCGGCTTCTCGTTTCGAAGATCTTGCGGTACTATGTTACTAACTTCCCGAACATGACATAATGGCTTAGCATGCATGAATGTAAACAATCTAATTGGGTAGACAATGAGACCCAAACACGACTTTTTAATTCAATTTCGGGATTTACCCAAAACGATCTGCCCAGACCCAAAACAGGAAACTCGCTTTCAAAACTGCATAATAGTTTAGCCAATCTCAGGACCTAAATTGCCCAAAACAATATCCTCATACCCAAAAGAAGAAACTCACTCCTTAGACTGCATAGTAGCTTACTATAATGATAATTGACACATAATACTCATAACCTTCAGTTGTATTTATGCTAAATAAAGCACTTACTTGCCATTGTTCTGATTTAAATGAATACACACTTCTTGTTTTCAGCCGAAGGATTATTTGCCGGGCTTCCCGTGAACCATATGGAATGTCGCCTCTTGCATATTCTTGCATATTCCATATTTGGCCAACAAATACAACGCCCACGCCTTAGAGATCTTAGAATAAACAAAAACTTCCGAAAAGCACTAAGGAGAGTATTATTCTTAACTGCTACTCTTTGACAAGAACCATGCACTGTATATTTTCAATCTAGTGTATATTCATCTTAACAGTTCATAAATTTCATAATATAGTACTTTCTTTTAGTAATTACAATAACCTTATGCGTCCAAACCTAAGACGAGACATGACGAAGTAATCGGTTATTTTAGTGACCTACGTAAAAAGTGAAATCAGATCCTGGCCGAAAGAAGCAACACCAACCTAGCCATCAAATTAAACGATATTATTAGTTGTGTACTCATCTATAGCCTCATTATTATGAAAACAGTTTAGGAGTCGAAAGGAAACTAGACAATAACGCATGATGCTAAATACACAAAAGGCAAACAATGCACTCCATTGTTTACAGCACTAAACACCAAATTCCTTTTCAGTTTCGTTGATACTCGATTATTTCGTAGTTCATTGAACCCCATTTCTTCTGCACTTTAGGAAGTCCCATAATGCCATTTTCTTAACCATACCACCCGTAAATTCCTACTGAAATTATACCAAGGACGTAGGTTTTTGGAATGGCGTGACCAGCTTCACGAACAATGAGAGTAATTTTCGTCTCTTGCATATACCATATTGAGCGAGTGACTTCCTATTTGGAACTCAATTTTTTGTCTGATGCATGAAATTGAATACTTTATTTCTGGTATTAGTAAGAGCAACTGTTAACAGCGGTATCTGCACAATCTTTTTTGGAAATATTCAAAACAGTGATGTTTACCATCTCCAATATCTCTTACGTATACCATATTGAGCCAATGACGTCTTCCTAGGGATTCATTGATGCATAACCTCCAATAGTTTATTTCTAGTAATGGCAAAAAGGCGGCTAAAATCAGCAGTACCAGCACAATCCTTTTTGGAATTATCTAAAACAGGAATTTCGAATTCCTGTTTGAAAAAAGTTATTTGAAAAGAAGTATGGGATTCAAACAACTATAAATTACCACACATTTCCTCTAGTAACACAGAAGTTAAGAATGAAATTCTTTGGGTTACTCACTTTAGTGTCAACGGCATATGCCCTTGATTCATGTAATCCAGCAAATACCCAAAAAGGCCTCCATGTAGACTACATTCAGGACACTAAAGGTTTCCAGCCTATCCCAGGCTATCTTTCCACTATTAACACTGCTAGTTCAACTTTGACAAATGATGGTGTTACAAATATTAGCTTCCACGATCCTACTTACACTCAAAACAAGATTATATATGGAAAAACAGTCCACGGAAGTAGTGGTAAATATGTTGGTTCCTTCGGTATGAAGCTTACCGGTTACTTCTACGCCAAAACTGCAGGTAATTACACTTTTACATTTACTTTGATCGATAACACTGCATCTTTTGGTATTGGTGCTGGTGTTGCTTTCCTGTGTTGTGGTTCTACTAAAAGTTCAATTGCAGATGCTCAGATCACCACTGGTGGTGCCAAAGACAACACGGACACTATACATTTGGACGCCGATCTGTATTACCCAATCAAGTTTCTATATTACAATAATGGAGGTCCCGCTTCAATGAATTTCACCGTCACCACTCCTGAGAATGATACCCTTGTTGGGTCTCAGATCCCGTGGTATTCCCTTAATTCTGATGGTTCTGGTTACTGTGAGGTATTTGAAACCACTACCATTCCATGGTCAGGATCGGGTACCACCACTATTACTGAATCAGCTACCGGCTCAGGATCTATAAGAACTGTGCCTGTTGATGTTGAAACCCCTAAGTCTCCAATCGATACTACCACCATTCCAGGTTCAGATGCTACAACTTACACCAGTGTCATTACCAGTGGTTCTAAAAATAGTACTGAAGTAGTCGTTGTTACTACCACTCCTAAATCAGCCCCTGCAATTTCAACCACTACTGTTCCAGGTTCCGATGCTACCACTTACACTAGTGTGATTACGAGTGGATCTGTTCCAACTACCGAAGTAGTAGTTGTTACTCCGACTTCCGGTTCGCCCATATCTGAGACCACAATACCAGGTTCTAAGGCTACTACTTATACCACTATTATTACTAGCGGTTCAGTTACATCTCCAGAGAGAGTCATTGTTACTCCTACTTCCAGTTCTCCGATTTCAACCACTACTGTTCCAGGTTCCGATGCTACCACTTACACTAGTGTGATTACGAGTGGATCTGTTCCAACTACCGAAGTAGTAGTTGTTACTCCTACTTCCGGTTCTCCAATCTCTGAGACCACAATTCCAGGTTCTAAGGCTACTACTTATACCACTATTATTACTAGCGGTTCAGTTACATCTCCGGAGAGAGTCATTGTCACCCCAACCTCCACAATTCCTACAACTACTATTCCAGGTTCCGATGCTACTACTTTCACTAGTGTATTCATTTCAGGTTCAAGCACTTTTACTGATGTTGTTGTCGTGACTGCTACTTCTGGAATTCCTACCACTACTATTCCAGGTTCTAAAGCTACCACTTTCACTAGTGTATTCACCTCCGGTTCCAGTACATTCACTGATGTAGTTGTCGTGACTGCTACTTCTGGAATTCCTACCACTACTATTCCAGGTTCTAAAGCTACCACTTTCACTAGTGTATTCACCTCCGGTTCCAGTACATTCACTGATGTAGTTGTCGTGACTGCTACTTCTGGAATTCCTACCACTACTATTCCAGGTTCTAAAGCTACCACTTTCACTAGTGTATTCACCTCCGGTTCCAGTACATTCACTGACGTAGTCGTTGTTACTCCTACTTCTCCAGGTAACAATGGTAATGTCGAGACATCCGGCTCCACTGTTGTTGAGACTGTTACTGGCTCCGTTACGAAGACCGTCACCGTACCGTGTTCCCAGGTGACTACTTACACTCTGGAGTCTAGTGGTACTCCCGTTGTGGTTGTAGGAATAACTTCTGCCACCACCATCACAGTTCCAGCCTCCTCTCCTACCACCTACACCCTGGAATCTGATGGTGTTACCGTTGTATATGTTGGGTCTACTGGTACTGTCACTGTACAAGGCTCTGGTGGGTCTCCTGACTCTCTTAGCGGCAATGGAGAAACTATAGCTACTTATGAAGGTTCCGGTTCTAAAAACTCATTATCCATTCTTGCAATTGCAGCTGTTTTCTTGGCTTACTAAGTCTGCCCATACCTGATGTACCTAGTGGTATCACTAGTACCACCAGGCCCGGCTAATGTTTTCTTTTGCCTTCTTTAGTTGTATTCATTTCGTTAGTTTTATACACGTTTTTTTATTGCGAGTCTGTCAAATTAACGATTTGCACCCATTTCTACTCTAAAATTTTAGTATATTTGAAGAAGATTCTTCAATGTTCATTATGATAGTGGTAGTGGCTAGTGGTTACTGAGAAATGAGTAGATATTAACAGGGATTGTCTAGATGAAACCATAGAATTCGTTGTCAGGTCTTGGTGAATGTTTCTCTAAATTTTCATCCACCAAAGGTTTACAGCGTTTATCATATAAATCTTTGATGAGTGCACTATCAGCATTCCCCGTGGCATTTCCATTAAACATTTTGCTTAAATGGTTACATATTTTGCTTCTCTTTTTGTTTTGCCCTCACTCACTGGATGGAGGGTTCTCCTCGTTATTCTGACTTATGCAGACGCCGAAGGGTTTTAAGTTGAAATAGTCTACCCCACCAAAAATTCAACTAACAAGTCGAACATCGGTGTAATCAAATATAAGACTTAAAAATCCGTGGGTGCTAAAGGTCATGTTATATTTAAACAACAATACGTGTCTTTTACAAAATCTAAATGATTTAGTGGTTTTGAAATGCAATCACTGTTGGCAATTACAGTCGCATATAGTTACACCTGGTAACCACAGTTGCAACCTAAAGGGAATTATTCCTCGGTATTTTGGTGGGATTTGGGCTTAATGGCTGCAAAATTCCATAATGGGACTCACACCTTGAAAATTCTCACCTAATAATACAATACTAGAAGACTTTCTTGTATGAGATTAATCGAGTCAAACTGACGAGAGGGAGATACACTAATGGAGAAATCCAGATTTACAATATAGAATATGGCAAGAAAACATATATAAAGCCAAATATAACTAACGAAAATCAAATAAACCGACAGAAGTGAAAGGGAAATGATATTTAAAATCCAAGAAGAACTACTAACACAGGTAAGCCGAGTGCTAAAGTGGAGCCAAATAGGCTATGGCCCACGTCATTAGCAGCACCCTCGTATGTCAGTATATTATCACCACCAGAGGGATTAGTTGCTGGTTGTGCACCAGTTTGGGTTGCAATTTGCTCAGTGACGCTCTGCTCAGTAAGAGTGGAAGCGAATCTGGCTGGAGAGACCGTGGTGACAGTAGTTTCAAAAACACTGGTGAAGGTCTTATCTCCGGAAGTGAAAGTGCCGGTGCATGGAACAACGGTGGTGATCGTGACTACCAGTGGAGAAGGTTGAGGGCCGTAGGTAACACTTGGAGTTTTAACTACAATTTCTACAGAAGAACCAGAAGTGGTAGTGTAAGTAGTAGTGTAGTCTTTGTTCCATGGCTCAGTGGTGGTTGGAAGATTTGGGGTCTTAACCACAACCTCGGTGGAGGAACCAATAACTGTGGTGTAGGTGGTAGTGTAAGCTCTATCCCATGGAGTAGTAGTGGTTGGAATTGGAGGAGTTGATATAGGAGTTGTTGTAACAACTACTACTTCAGTGGTAGTGATTGAACCACTGGTAACGACACTAGTGTAAGTAGTTGCATCAGAACCTGGAATGGTGGTGGTATCAATTGGAGGTTTAGTACCAGGAGTTGTAGTAACAACTACTACTTCGGTAGAGGTGATTGAACCACTGGTAATGACACTAGTGTAAGTAGTTGCATCAGAACCTGGAACGGTAGTGGTTGAAATTGGAGGATTAGGACCAGGAGCGGAGGTAGTGACAACAACAACTTCAGTGGTTGGAACAGAGCCACTTGAAATGACACTAGTGTAAGTGGTAGCATCAGACCCTGGGATAGTGGTTGTT